>OZ010666.1:58533226-58993226 GCA_963932185.1 Troglohyphantes excavatus | reverse complement strand
TTTTTCACGCGATTTTTTCTTGCATTATAATGTCGTTATGTTTTTTAGATGTTTTCAGTAAAATGTCTGTGCTCTTTAAAAAAAAAAAATAGGAAATAGTCATTGTGTTCTACCATTTTTTTTTAAATTCTATTTTCTTTGTTTAGTAAAAAAAAAACATGACCTAACGGTTGTTGCCAAATGTTCTTTTTTTTACCTACATTTTTTTTTTTGAAAAAATAAATAAATTCAATAAGATTGATTACTTTTTCCGAGGAAATTTGCTTTGCTCTCGATTTTTTTTAATCAACAAAAACACTCTTGGCGAAAATCACTAATGACATGGAAAAAATTGTTCCCAATCTGATTCGTAGAATATAATGGTTCCTGGACAAAAAGAGCAAAAATGCTGGTTGATTTACTAAGATGCATAGAAATATGTAAGGTATAATATGCATATATATCCAATGCGTTTGATTCAAACAAATATTTATCAAACAATATTCAATCACCGAAACAATTTATCAAATGACATTCAATCACTGAAATAATTTATTAAACGATATTCAATCACTGAAACAATTTATCAAACGATATTCAATCACTGAAACAATTTACCGAACAATATTCAATCAAATATTCATCAAACAAAAATTTAGTTTTTATTTAATTAAACATCAAAATATCAAAACTTAATTTTTCTATTTTAAATGATAATAAAATAAAACCTCATCGATTCGAACTTAAATTTAACAGTATGATAATTTTAGAAGATGCTCATTTGTGTCTGTGTTAAATGTGGACAGAAGTTGGTAACCATAATATGTTTGCTCCCTATTTGTTAAACCGAAAATTTTAATTTAATTTATTGTCAATTATGATTAATATAAATTATATATTATTTAAATACGATTTGAGCGCTTACAAAAAATTAAAAAGACATTTAGTAGTAGATGTCAAACAGAAAAATGACCAACTATAAAAAAAATCCTAAAAGAAAAAAAAAGGTTCAATGAAATAAACGAAAATTAAGTATTTCAATGAAACGACATAAAGTCGACAATTTTCGGAAATAGGTTCGTCGTATTGAAAGCAATTTAAACGAACGGAGCGAATTTTCTTTTTCAATTCAATTTCGGTATATTTAAACAAGACACTTACTGGGTATATTATCAGTTTTTGATTCTTTCTACAATTATTTTTTTCAACTAGATATCAAACCAAGTAGTATTAAAAAATGCTTCAGGTATCGGACTTTGAGCGTCCATTTATTACTTACATCGTGCTATTTTTCATTATTTTGTACATCCCTCTTTCAATGTCACGCGCTTTCACGTTAGATCAGCTTTTTTTATTAATCATTATATTCGAAAATGAATATATGCTATTATAACTTGTTTTATTTTATTCAGCAATCTATGCTGTATTTACGTTATTTTTAATTTGTTCCGCAGACGATTTTTTTTAATTTCATTTAAAATTCTGTTTCATTTATTAATAAAAAAAGCAAACGCGTCCATTTTTTTTTATCGAAATATATTCTTATGTGGACAGTTTATTTGGAAAAAATACAGGTATGTTTCTTCGTTATATTACCATATAAACAGTGCTACATATATTGCAGTTGGTTCTTGTTATTTATAAGATTCGAAATTCATAGCTTTTTAGAATGATTGCACTTTTCCCGAAGATTGTTAAATTTTTACGAATTTCCTATTATTTAACATTAATAATTCGAAAACTCATTTTTTTCCCACTTTGCAGAATATTAAAAGAAAAAAGCTAAATAATTTTTTTTTTAAAAAATTTCATTGGAATGTATTATAAGGATTCTTTACAAATCCAAGGAATATTCGTAAATAATTCGACTTTCTTACTTTATATATGCAGAAGTTTTCATGTATCAAATTATCACAATTTTTTTTGTATACTCAAGCAAATCGACATTTTGAACTTGAGTTAAAACACCTAGAAATGTAATATTTTGCTAAAATGTACTACATTAACGAAGTAAATTAACAAAAAATATTTACAAAATAAAACTAATTTAACAAAATATAAGTTTTATTGTAATTCAATATTTAATTTAAACGACCCATTTTCCATCAATTGGTTTTTCTTAGAGAAATATCCATGTTTTCAAAAAAATAACCATCCATGTTTTCAAAAAAATAACCATCCTAGGCCACACTTCCCATCACCGTATATTAATTTTTCATTAAGATATTAGTTTGATATTTTTAGAAAATTGATAAGTTAAAGTTAGAAGTGTTAAACACTTTTATGTATTGGTTGCTCGGATTTTAGGACATACTTATAAAGAAACTTCCCATCATAAACAATAAAAATTAAATATTTATGCCGAAAGTTTCATATAATGGAATTGAGTTTGCGGAAATATATTATATGGAAAGCCTCTTCGTTTGAAAAACAATGAAACTCTTCTAGTAAAAAATAGTTTTCGTAGAATACGAAATGAATGCAAAGAGGTATTAGATAAGGAAAAAAAACTATAATCAGATTTTTAAAAAATAATAATTCATAAAAACACAAGGAAACTGAAGCTTTCTTTCAGTCCTTAATATGTAGCTTTTAAATTCGATCTTTATTCTGTCACTCAGTCTACCGTATAATCAAATTCTGAGAGAATAAAAATTGAATAAGAATTTTTTTCCCCCCTTCTCATGAAATACACTCGTCTCCAGTTTCTTTCCTTGATTTGGAAGGAAAGAATAATACAATTTGGCATGGAGAAAAAGAAATATACAAAAAAAAATAATAATAATGATAACACAAAAACAAAAGAACCACGTATTCTTATTTCGATACATTTTCCGCATCCCAAACATAGTTACGGTTTATACGCATAGCTTTGGACCCAATTTATCGTTTGCGATTTCTCCGAAGACGCAGAAGATAAACTACTCAACTCAGCTCGCTGTAAAGTTCCATTTTAAAAGTCCTTTTGTTTCTAATTTTTTTTTTTTACCCAAGCGCAAAAGGAACAACTCGACCGAAGATGCGGTTGCTTAAAAATCGCCATAGTTTTAATCCTTTTAATTAGTAGCGGAATTCCAAGAACCAAGATGGGATTTAAAATTCAAAAGAGGAATTTGTTGTTTTATAATTATGTATCAGAGCAGAAACGTCCCTATAATGAGCTCCGAAATGGAATCAGAATTAATTAGAAGTACTTAGGGAGCGTAATCTTTGGACTATCTCGACCTAAAAGGGGTTCGGTGGAGCGCTGTGAATTTACTCGTTGAATTGAAAAGAATAGCTAGTGTTAAAATTCCACTTGGCGCTTTGTTTATTTGCGCTCTTGCAAGATTTTCTAAATATCTTGATTTTACAGAATACATTCACACATCTAAATGAACATTTACACTTCTGAATAAACATTTACACTTCTGAATGAATATTTACACTTCTAAATGAACATTTACACTTCTAAATGAACATTTACACTTCTCAATGAACATTTACACTTCTAAATGAACACTTACACTTCTAAATGAACATTTACACTTCTAAATGAACACTTACACTTCTGAATGAACATTTACACATCTAAATGAACATTTACATTTCTAAATGAACATTTACACCTAAATGAACATTTACACCTAAATGAACATTTACACTTCTGAATGAACATTTACATTTCTAAATGAACATTTACACTTCTGAATGAACATTTACATTTCTAAATGAACATTTACACTTCTGAATGAACGTTTACACATCTAAATGAACATTTACACTTCTAAATGAACATTTACACTTCTAAATGAACATTTACACTACTAACTTTAGATCTTTCAATGGTTTCTCCGAAAATCGGGATACCCAAGTAATTCATATTTAATACTAAGATGATTAAAATATTCTTTGAAGTTTTCAATGTTTGGCCACTGAGCTAGAATAACATAACTATAAGCATCCGTGGTTGGCTACTTTACTATTTTTTGAGCGAAGGTAGTAAAAATAGTTCTTACGCAGAGGTTGGCGTAGATTTAAAAACGTATTTCTGGATTTCAAAAATACATTAAATTTTACACATTTATTGTTTTTCAATACTCACAAAAATTTAAAACAAAAGGAACAGAAAAAAAACATTTAAAAACATTTTTGTGACGTCACGTGAAACTCCTGTATGTAGCCAAGGACGAACATTTCCCAACTTTTCTTCCAAATTTTAAAATTCTGCACGGCACGGTAAAATATATTGTCGCTCAATGGGAGTTATCGCTCCATTTGTAGTTATATTATATTCTAGCTCGGTATGTTTGACGAATGGACATCTCTACACGACCTGGTGTCTAGATTAAATGCTTGTGGATAAAAACTCTATTCGCTTTGTGATTGGTGAATGAAAAATCGTATGGTCAGAAGAATACACAAAGATGATCTGCAAGTGACACAAGATGACGTCACGTGTATAGATTCCACTGCAATATTCGGGTTGATATTTATTTTGAATAAATGGCCTAAAGTAATTTGAATTTTACTGAACTTTAAACAATATCCTAAAATATTTTAAAAGAAATAGTGTATGTATGGATCATTGGCAAGACATATAATAAATCTAGAAGCAACACAATTTTTATTTGTTATACATTCTTATATATAAAAAAAAAAAACTTTCAAGAAAACAAGATAACCTAGAACTATTGAGCTAAAATAAGAAACGGAGAAAGGACTAGGTGTGCGCAACCGCTTTTACACCCTTTTGAGACAAGGTAAAAAAAAATAGTCCTTTCGCATGGTGTTTCGCATAGGATAAAGTGTAAAATCCTAATTTTAAAACCACATGTCTGGATTTCAAAAATACATGAAATGTTACACATTTAAATACATGAAATGTTACACATTTAAATACATGAAATGTTACACATTTAAATACATGAAATGTTACACATTTAAATACATGAAATGTTACACATTTAAATACATGAAATGTTACACATTTAAATACATGATATGTTACACATTTAAATACATGAAATGTTACACATTTAAATACATGAAATGTTACACATTTAAATACATGAAATGTTACACATTTAAATACATGAAATTTTAAACATTTAAATACATGAAATGTTACACATTTAAATACATGAAATTTTAAACATATAAATACATGAAATGTTACACATTTAAATACATGAAATGTTACACATTTAAATACATGAAATGTTACACATTTAAATACATGAAATTTTAAACATATAAATACATGAAATGTTACACATTTAAATACATGAAATGTTACACATTTAAATACATGAAATGTTACACATTTAAATACATGAAATGTTACACATTTAAATACATGAAATTTTAAACATTTAAATACATGAAATGTTACACATTTAAATACATGAAATGTTACACATTTAAATACATGAAATGTTACACATTTAAATACATGAAATTTTAAACATATAAATACATGAAATGTTACACATTTAAATACATGAAATGTTACACATTTAATGTGTTTTATTATACTTGCTTTCTTACTTACAAAAAGAAGAAAAAAATTAATTAATTAAATATTCAAAACCGACACAACACGACTACCGGTGAAAAAACTAAGGTAGAATGTTTTTTCTAATTTGTCTTCCGAACAGTATTCATCCGCGGGACACGGTAAAGCACATTTAACTCCAATGGGAGTTCTCATTCCAGTTGCAGATTTAAATACATCAAGTAGAATATTTATTTTAATGTAGTTACTATCAAAATTCGCAAAACAAAATGTGACACATATCATCCAAATGATATCACATATTACTAAAACATATTGTGAACGAAATATTTTCGATTTTTATAATTTTATTTCGAAATATGACTAAAATAAAATATATAATTAGTCATAAATCCAGGGATTAAAAACCGAAATTACCAAATGCTAAGCAATATTTCACAAAGCAAATATAAATGTAAAGAAGTGCCATTAATTGTACTTACTGCCGTAAATTGTAATTAAGGCGTCTAACTTGCGTAGTTAGTGTCTTCTATCGATGCAGTGGCATTTTATTTGAGTTCCGCTAACGGCTATTAATTTCGTGTGTGTTCTTTTGTAAACGTGAATTAATTTTATCACTGGGGAATTCTTATTTTATGTTTTCGTTGTGTTCATCTAGTTTTTTTTATGGTGTCTAGTTTGAAATGTAAAATATCTATTTTTAACTAGTAGTTGCTATGGAGATGATTTATTTTTCGTGAAAGGATTATAATTGCATTTTTGTTATAACATAAGTTTAACTGTATTTAAAAACTTATATTTTAAGGTTATTTATTATGTATTTTTAATTACGAATTTTTATTATGTAAATCTTTTTGTACTACAGTACTGTATTATATAAAAAAAATACGGGGGTTGGGATATTTTAATAAACGTTTTGCATTGCTTTCTTTGAAAGTGGGAGATTTAATTATGAAATGTAATTGTCAATGTGCAATCATCAATACTTATATATAAGAATGGAGTGTCTGTCAGTGGAATCGAACAAAACCCCTCATTTTGAGTTTTCTCCACGAATTAGGATACACTGATTCCGAAAATCACATTTAAATTTTTTTTGTCTGTCTGTCTGTTTGTCCGGATTTAACTCAAAAACTACTGCACGGATTTTTATGAAACTTGCACCATGTGAACAAGCTTTTCTTAGTTTAAAATATGCACTTTGTTTCATGTGGATATCTGGAACCATTCAAAAGTTATAGAACTTTTTCCATTTTCTCTAACATTACGCCTATGGGAAATTTGCATCTCGATTTTCCCCTCATAACATTATTGTTAAAAATCACCTTGGCGACCAAAAATATTTTTCGACAATACTGGGATAAACGATTTATTTTGATTGGCTGATGAGTAAATGTCGCCAAACGAATTAAAAATGTCGCCAAACGAATTAAAAATGTCGCCAAACGAATTAAAAATGTCGCCAAATATTGCCAAATGAATTAAAAATGTCACCAAATGTTTCCAAATGAATTTTAAAATGTCGCCAAATATTGCCAAATAAATTAAAAATGTCGTCAAATATTTCCAAATAAATAATTTTTTAAATGTCGCCAAATGAATAATAAATGTCGCAAAATTAATTTTAAATGTCGCCAAACGGATTAAAAATGTCGCCAATAATTGCCAAATGAATTAAAAATGTCGCTAAATGAATTAAAAATTTCTCCAAATCAATAAAAATGCTGCGAAATGAGCTCACAATGGCGAAATTAGTGTCCAAATAACAAAATGTCGTTAACAAAAACCTCGCCAACCGAAGGAGGAAGATAAACCAACTATTTTGACTTATGCCATGTGTATTCATGTTATGAACAACTTAACTTTTATGACAATAATGCTTTTTGTTACGGAGTGGAATATTTCTATGGTGTTGAAATGGACACCCTACAAGTTTAATTTAAGGTTTTCTATATTTATACCTTCATGTAGCTTATTTTTAAATTTTTACCTCAAAAACATATTATTGGAATTAAAAAATGAATATTTGATAATTAATTTTTATAAGAAATATTGTCCGTAAATATTGACCCTAATGAAATTATGTTGAAAGACGGATATATAGACTCCGGCCACCAATTGGCACAAAAAACAAAAAAAAAACTTCACCAAATACGATACATTATTTCGATTTGGAACAATGCAATATTTTTTCTTTGATATATTATTGCGTCGCCAATATTAAAACTAATGAATGTGAAATTTTTCTACAAAGGTTTATTGTTACTAAATGGTTAATTTTTGTACAAAAAATATGCAATTAAAAAAAAAAAAATTAGGAATTTTTATTAAAAAAAATAATCATTTTACAAAAACATCAGTTTAAACAGTAGTCGCAATAGCATGTAAAGTCGTGAACATAAAAATAGATTTAGGTATCTCAAATACTCAAAGTAATTCTGGGTAATATTCAAAGTAAATCTGGATTTGGATAAAGTTTATTTTTCACAGAGCACAGAAAGTGATATGCGATGGCTACGCTGACAAGACAAAATCGCGCAGTTCTTACTGTGCAAAGTGACCACGAGCAACGCCGGGCCATATTGCTATCATAAATATAATCGTAAGCACAAAAATGTGATCGTGGTCACAAATGGGCATATGTCATTGTTTGGCAACACATAATAAACAATTTTTATTGTTATGAATTAACTACTTTGTTTGTTGCAACCGAAGATAAGCGAAGCAGTTGATCAAAAATAGTGTTTTATTATGTCAATACAGCTAAATGTGATACAGCCAAACAATGATCATCTTCCAAAAATTTATGACCGCCCTGAACATTTTAATAAATATTGAAATGTGTTTTTTAGTGTATGAACAAATAAACTATTGATTCCAATAAAACAAAGTTTAATAAAATTAAGTTGTTTTCACAAGAGTTCAGGTGAAAACCACTGAAGGTACATGTGTCGTTAAATTTACATCTTAACCCAATGTAAGCTACAGGGTTGTAAATACTATATCACCAAAGTGTGAAGCTGGAAGAATAATGATAACAGTTCGTTAAAAAAGCAAAAACAAAACATCTCCATAGTAACTGCTAGTTAAAAATAGATATTTTACATTTCAAACTAGTTACCATAAAAAAAACTTATATGAACACAACGAAAACATAAAATAAGAGTTTCCCACCAATAAAAATAATTCGTATTTACAAAAGATCTCTGGATGGACCATCAGCGTTGTTTCCCTACACCTTTAACTTGAATTACTGAAAACGAACATATTTAATTCCAGAGCACATAAGAGTTGTTTACAATATGCAAATAGATATTAATGGCTTATTACCCGGAAAAACTCTCCGAGTGTTTACATTACAGTTGAGTTTTTACACCAAAGACAGTGAAACGATTCACTATATTAACATCAAAGCCATCGGCTACTTTCCACATTTATCCGAAAAGTAGATGTATGTTTACAAGCGATAACTTGTAAGAAATGGCTGCGACTAAATAACTGATGTCTGTACTGGGTTGGGCCTTAAGATTTTGAAGGCTAAGTTTGTAAGTTTATTTTCACAGCAAAAAATTCTTTTATATTTTAAACATGTTTAAAAAAAATACTAGTAATTATTTCATTAGCGATGGCTGTCAAAAATACGTGTGATTGTAGTTAAAAAAATCATTAAAGAAAAAGCTTTATCTAAATTATTTGTGATAATGCAGTTTTTTTGAAGTCCGCTAATGATTTTTTGAAAATAAACTTAAAACTACTAAAATATGCAGATTTTATGTTGAAAAGTTCTGATATGAAGGCATTTGTTTGTAGGAAAAAAATGCCGTTTTTCTGCAGGTTTCAGTAAAAAATCTGTACATTTTTTTTTTTGGGATGCTTTCAATTTCAAAAATGTTTCAAAAAAGCATTTTTATGCGTTAAAAAAAATTATGTGTCGCTCAGAAAAATGCCGATACCAGAACGGATGTACTCGTCCCTATTCCTCAGACGGTTAAAGAACATTTGAGTGAATATTAAAACAGTTAATGTGTTATACTGGACTCATTCAAATAAAATCTCAATTGAAATTTTTAAATCAAATTCGTCATTGTCGACATCCCCCCAAAACCCAATAAAACCAACTCTTCTCCAAGTATCATCAACCGCCACTTTTAGACGAAATTCCAAGTCTAAAAGAGAATTAACAACCTTCTACGCGACTGGACTCGTTAACAAGATCTTCAGTTAATATTGACTCCTGCCTCTTTCCTGCTGAAGAAGCAGGGAGCGAAACCAAATTATTCCAAACAAGTTGACTCTTCCAATTGTGAAGTGCGAAGACCATTTGCCGAAGGTAAGGATTCTCGCTTCTTTTCGAAAGGTGTGTTCCCCCAGGTGTAATTGTGGGAGGAGAGCTGCTACTGTTTGAATCGTGTTCCCACTTGACAATAAAAAAATAAATCGTTTTTGGAGTTGTTTAAGAAGTGGTAAGTACACAGTGTGATGTGCCAAGGAATTCAAAGGTTACTTTGGGAGTCTTACTGTGAGGGGATGAATGTGTTTTTATGGAGTTGTATGGGTATTCCTCAGGAATGCACTCTGATTAGCGTATTTGGCATCGCGTAAGTTGGATATGGAGAATGAAACACTAGACCTTTTTCAAAAAATATTTAAGGAATTTAATATACAATAGTGTAATTCAAATTAATTTAATTATTACACAGTACGAATACAAGGGTTTTATATTTCATTACAACAGCAATTCCACTTCCTATCTGCCTGGTTAATTCTGTATGAGAAAAGATACTCCTCAATTCAAATATCTTCGATAAACATGTAAAGAAAACGCAACAGCACATCCCAAAACTACATTTTCCTATTACGTTTCATACCCACCAAATTCTTCCGGCGATTTTCTCTGCCATCTCGTCCACCAACTACACAGATCAGTTCGAAGTTAGGACGATAAAAAGAAAACTCAAAATCCCAAAACCTCCACTAACCAATAAAGAAAAGCAACATTTATATTAAATGAAAACTGCACCTACTTTCCCATTCGTTGTACAATCACAGATTATTTCAGTGATTTTGTCTGCCTTCTCATCGCTAGCTACAGGTCAATTTTATTTCAATTGGCTAAGAAAGAAACTCAGAATTCTGATCGGGGCTTGCAGATTGCATCCCATTGGCAACACTAATTTAAGGCGATAAAATGGTTGTTCTCCTTTGAGAATATGGCAACCCGGAAAAGGAACCTTCGGACTCTATCTCCCTATTCCTATTCAAATACCTCTACAAACCCATACAGAGAAATCACAAATAAACACGAAACTGTATATCTTCCCATCCTATTAGATTCCTGCAGCGATTTGTCGGCCATCTACAGATCTGTCCGAAGTCACGGCAATGAAAACGAAACCCAAGACCAAACCCGAGACTTGAAGACCTTGTTTCACGTCAGTCCATCTGTCCTTTAACATTTGACGGCCTGTCCTCCGCGAGTCTGCCCATACCCAACCCATCGTAGGCGTTGTCCTGACAAGGTGTACCACTTGAGACGGATTAATATATATCACATAAGATAACGCCAAACAGAAAAAAAACATCCCTTTTTGAGATTGGTTACAAATTGGGATCGGATTTTATTGTCTGTCTACTTATTACGGGCTTTGGGATAGCCGATCGTGTTTCCTCAATGTCGCGAATCTCCCCCCTTTTTAACGTGAATCGTGTGTTGCTTTTATTTTGTATCTTCGCTTTCTTGATTCTTTATTTTTCACCTGTGCCTTCTTTCTGAGCCGATTTGATTGAAAGGCGGTCTCGAGTTACTCGCTTTTTGATGTATTTATTCAGATTAAAAATTCCAAGGGAGGAATTCCTAAGATGGGAGTCTTGCCTTTCCGCTTAGAAATGACGTGAGAAAAATGGGATATCTGAATTTTTTTTTTCCTTCTTCTGCTTTTAGAAGTGTGTCGAGAGTACGTTATTTGCTGAAATGCTGTAAGGCATTGATAAAATTTTTTGGTCCCAGCATGAATTTTATTTTTCATTCAGCTTATTTTTCGAATTATGCAGTCATTTTGTTTAGAAAGTTTGTTATTTTATCGCAATTTTTCGAATGTAATGCTTTTCATTTAAATAAACATATTGCGTGAAAGCAACTAAGTAGCTCATAAATTTAATTTTATGCTTAAAATGTGTATTAATTTCAGCATTTAGTTCTCTTCTTATATTTCAATTTTGGTATATTTCAAATATAAAAATTCATAATATCACGAAATTCAAGTTTGAAGGGATTTTTCAATATAATTAGTACAGTAAGAAAAAACAGCGAGAATAAATTATTAAAATATTTTAAACACAAAAACTTTGAAAGTTCTAACATTCAAATTTCCAAACACGTAAATTATTTGTTGGTAATGTCTCTGAGTTGGTCTAATAGTACTCTGTTATTAATAACCTTATTAGTTTTTCTTAAGTATAAATTAATTGAATTTCTTTTAAAAGTCTTGTGACTAACACAGTCTTCAATAAATCCGTTTTCGTTTTTTTTTGTGTTTTTTTGTTTTAAATTTCCGTTACATCCATTTTCAAGAATAAAAGTATTTTTTTGAATGTCATATTCCGAATTCTATCTTTTTTATCATGCTAATTCTCGTGGTGCTCTATCCTGCCCTATATCTGACTCGAACAGTCTCCTAGTCGCCATACGGGTCAGACACTACTGGAAGTATCATGCGACGCGACCAAGAAAGGACTAAAGAAATACCGTAATATCTTAAAACACCCGCAAATGACTTGAGTTTTTTTACTTGAGCCCATGGGCTAGGTAAATAAAAATTTAAACAGTGTTAGTGATATAAAAGCGTGTTAACTATGCAAATGTACTGTTTTTTAATAACAGAACACCCCATGAGTTTATTTATAGATCAATTCTCGGAAAGTGACGTTTTATTTTTCTAGTGTATATTCAATTTCCATTACATTTCACCAAATCAGACTCGATTGTAAAACTTCAATGCAAATAAGTCTTCCATCCCCTTTATTTATCTAACCCCACCCAAAACTTAAAATTATTCATTCCCAAACAAGATCTCTCTATCCCTTTCCCCACGCTTCATCTAACCCCTCTTCAGATGTCCGTCTAGGTAGATCCTGACTCAACAAAACGCCATTCAGAGCCGTCGACGACAGGCCTTCAAGACCGGCATAAAAGACGGCATTGTCCTTGCCCAATTCCGTCAATAAATCGCTCCATTCAACCCCCATTCTGGAAAATCTGAATGAAATAAATCCCTTCCTCTCCCATCAAGTGCCAGAAAAGACCCCCTTTTCAAAAACCCATTTTTGTGGGGGTCTTTCAATTCGTCCTGAAGCCCAGCAAAGATCCGTTCTTACCACCTGGGTCTTCGCTTGCTGACGCTGTCCTTCAAAGTTTATGCCTCCGAAGAAAAGCCCCTGTACCTGCTAATAGTTCTTCAAGAAGTTGAAGTTGCCCCCCTACTGAAGAAAAGCGTCGTACGCACACACACAGAGAACTGCTAATAGTTCTTCAAGAAGTGGTTGTAAGGAAGAAGAATCGGTTTCTATTTCACCGGCAAGAACTTCAAAAACTAAGATGGCGGCGTTAATAGAACTCTGGGAGTGCCAAGGTAAAGATGGCTGGGGTTTCTGAAGGGTTCGTGTAACGATCTTTGATGGGAAATGGTGGCTACTTTGGAGGGTTTCTCTCTCAAAGGGGGATGGGGTATTGTCGGATTGGGTGAAGTGCTCCATGATATCGTTTCCCAATTGTGGCGGAATTTGTCGGCAGATGTCATTCGAAGAATGGATTTGGCTTGAGGTCGTTGTGTCTTGGTGTCGTGTCTTCCTTCCGTTACAGTAGTGTCTCATGGGGATCTTGTAAAGGGTTTTTGTTGTTGAAATAAACTCTATTTTGATGGGGTTAGGAGATGTTCTTAAGTGTGGGATAAAACACATTAGTTGTAAAGGGTTGTTTGTTTGTTGACATTTGGTTTGATTGGGTCTGATAAAAATGATTCAGTTCATGTTTTTGTATCTTGGGGTTGAGAAGTTGTAAAGTGCAATTTCTTAAACTAACCAGTTCTTTCTTGTTTATTGGGTATTTTTTATTATCATAATATCCATTGAAAGGAAATATTCGGGTGACTCTTCATTGCTGATATAAAAAAACTCAATTATATTTTTAATAGGATATTAGCTTTTTAATAAACTCGTTTATTAAGATCAGAAACTAAGTTTTTACGAAGATTTCTGTTTTTATCATACGTTTAATCTCGGTTTAATCTAAAAAAACTTCATAATAAGATTTCAGAGAATTAAAAAAAAAAAAGAGTTCACATATAAAAATATTCCCAAATTGTAATTAAATCAAGGTTACTTTGGAGATTAGTGGCAGCAGTTAATTTAAAAGAGTCCCATTGGTCATAGTAATCGTACGTCTATTATCATTACAATAAAATCCAAACCATATAAATATTGATTAGGTTTACAATACCATGCGGCTCCCTTTGCTTTATTTCTAAAAAATACCTAAAACTATTTTTTAAACAAGATTAAATTATAATACACTGGATGTAATTGGAATGAGTTTTAAGCACCAAAACCACAAATCATCTTGAAATGATGTATTAATATGAAACTTGATATACATTTGGGAAGATGTATGGTTTGGTTGGTTGTATGAGGTTTAATGATACAAGAGCCAAATATGGCCAAGCTGCGCCAAACTCTAGGTGATTGTACATTTTGGAGAACTTAAACAAAAAGTAAGAAATATATATACCTATGTGGATAATGAGAAAATGTTCATTTTACTGGAGCGATGGTGAGATATAGAAGAGTATGTGTTGTGAATACTAGTTGTGTTTTTAATTAGAGGAATTTGATAGCATTGTGCAACTCTCCATTTTTTTCTTCATAAAATGATGTCCAATAGACAGAAGACCTCGATATCAGAAATGAGATTTTCGTCTATTTCATTTCACCTCCCCTCTGCATCGGCATCTATTAAACTCTTGCGGTCGAAAATAAGATCGATATAAACATTAAAAAAAAACTTCTTAAAACACCGATGGTCATCTGTTAAACAAACACGCCCCTTAAAAAACAAAACATTTCAAAAGTGACACTACTTTTTCTTAATTACTTCCACAGAAAATGATATCCATTATACAAAAAAAATGTCCTTTCTCGTTGTGTTGCCACACTTCCAAGAAACTCCGCAAATGAAACTAATAGCGTTGCCACACCAGAAATCTCAATGCAATTACAAGTGCTGTCCGACGCGCCTCCATCCATCAATGGAGGGCCACGGATGGATGGGCTAACGACGGCCCGGGAGGACTTTGAGGGACATTTTTTTTTCTTTGTCGTCGATGCATGATCGATGCCTCTGCCTAGACCTGGGCAAAATAGACATCAGTAATTGCTCGGAATAGCCGTGACGTGGATGGGACGTCGCATTCTTCTTGTTGACACTCAGGATGTCTTTCCTTGGACACAACATGCACCTAAAAGGGTTAAAATAATTAGATTTTAGAGATGTCTTTGTTGATAGTATAAGAGAGAGATCTTAAGCGACACTCAATACTAACGTAAACAATTGCTGACATGATATTGTAAATTCAATTTTTGATCCCTCACTGTCAAAAATAGGTATACAAAAATAAGTAAAATGTACTCAGTTTTTTAATACATTCGATGCTGATCATGGCTCCGAATACATAAGTTTCAAATTTTGAAAAAGACGTGTACTTAAACATGAGTACACTGAGTAAAAATGAACAAAGAGAACAGTTGCTTGCCCACATAGGTTGCCTTCATAAATCCCTTTCAATAAATGTCGATAATTACAATCAAGACTTACCCGGACTACCAGGGCGAGATTAGCAATATTAAATGACACTGCTAATTTTTACGAAAGTACGATTACATAAATTTGAGTACGTCATCGCTCATTTACGATGCAATTGTACTCAAAGAAAAACGAGTACATCCAAACGAGTACTCATTTTAAGCACATTTTTTTAGAATGCTGACGCTTAATCGCGCCTAGGGATTTGCGGCTTTTCTAGCCATGCACCCCATTTTTAAATTCATAAAATACACCATTTTATAATTTAATTTGAAAGCATGAGGTACAACATACATGCTGTCTCTTTACAATTAATTAAATATTAATAATATAAAATGGCATGCCCAGGAAGAATTATTAAATATGAAAGGAATGAAAACAGTTTTATAATTGCAAAAATCGTATGAACGTCAGTAGGATAATGTCTTTAGTTGCTCTACAGAACACAATATTGTGTCTGGAAACTAAAATTTATGTATAGTCTTGGCGTTAACCAATAGCCGAAGGATATTTCGAAAATGAAAGTTTTTTCACCATAAGAAATTTTAATTTATATTTTCTATTCATGCTTCTTTAAAAAAGAAAAGAAAATCCTTTTTTTATGCATACGGCTTTTAAACTATATCTCAAAGTATTATATTTTATAAAATTTATTTTATATATTTATAAAATTTAACGTATAGAAAGTTTAATTTATATTTTCTATGCATATTTTATAAAAGTAATTAAAATGTTTTTTCTCATAGACTGCTTTTAAATTATATCTCAAAGCATTAGATTAAAAAAAAAATTGACTCAAATAATTTTTTTAAATAAAAAAAATTATATGAATTTGCGGGAAAAGTTCAGATTTATGAACGAAAATATATGTTTTCACCTACCGATTGATTAAATACCTATTGATCACTTATTTAATTAGGATATTTAGTGGATGCATTTTCTCATTGTATATTTATAAAAACAACTAGTTGAATGTCAAACATGAACACAAAAAAAGCGAGGTTTCCTCAATACGCAATTTCTAGAGAACACACAAACATCAGAAATTATTAATCATTTGGTAAGATTCGTGATTTGAATCTTTGCGAGATCGTACAACAAAATCCCAAAGATTTGTCATGTCTAGAAGTCCGTTTTTGGTTTTTACTCTTTGGAAAAGACCTCAAACAGCTTTAGAGCTACCTTTATCATAACCAAGATCTAACTATTCCAGTTCTTCTCTTACTATAATACCCCTGACAATCTATTCTTTAAAATTCTAATGGCTAACTCTGTCCAGTAGTCCGTGAGAGTAGCTCGGACACATACGATATAAGGTAGAGGAATGTGTTTTGGTAATAAGACCTATCTACCCCCCCCCCCCCCCCCCACCTTTACAACCCGGATAATATCAAGATCGCATCGCAAGACATGTTGTTGACAAGCCGGCATAGGCTGTTTTGTTCACTTTGAGAAAGGAAGAACATTGATTTTCCAACGTTAATGTCGTGAGAGACCTTAATCACTAAATGCTTTGATTTCTGATGCGAAAACTGTAGTTTGTTTTGTACACTAAGCTGATTTGATATATTATTATATATATTTGTTTATGTATATTATACATATATATTTTATATATATATTTTGTCAAGCTGTGGAAATTCTTTTCGTCGTTTTTTTATTCACAAAAATTATTTCGTCAAAAATGAGGACGATTTCAAATAAATATCGATGGCTCGTGCCACTGTTCTCTTGATTCGAAGACTCGTGCGCTGTCAACCACGCTACAAAAGCTCGTTTGAATTGTGGCATTACACGTATAAAACCACTGTAAAAGAATCCGAGTAAATTACTTTCGTTAAAAATGCGAGGGTTCTTGTTATTCCAAAAGTCAAGCTATTCAATGCAGAAAACGATTGTCAAAATTGACAAAAGTAGCATTTGACGATCACAGAATGCTCAAACATGAGAGTGTACTTGTTGTGCATTGCTATAGATAGTTAATAAAGAACATTATTGGTTAAAAAAATTCCTTTCATATTATATTTTATAACAAATTGTGAATATAGTTACTAGAAAAAAAAATTGAGAAAAATGACATGATCTGTGTTGCCCTATATGTAGAAATATAAATCCAGCTCTGGATTTTTACATTATTTAAAAAGGGGTTGCCCCCCAGGACCCTGTCTCTGAATTCGCCCTTTGGTTAAGTAAGCCGTCTGTGTGCATTGCAAAATTGAAGAATACTACTCTAAAAGAATGACTGAGGGGAAAAGCTGTGATGAATACGCTGTTAAATGTGAATACTAAAATACGCAAATACTTTACATTTTATGTAAACATGCCAATCCCATTCATTCATTGCACTTACATCCACTCTCTCTTATTTGCGGCCATGTTCACAAACCCCAAACCTTTCAAAGAATTAATATTTAATAAACCCCATTTGCATCCGAGCTCCCACAAAGACCTCCAAGAAGACAAGACCCCGACAACAAAATTCCTCCCTTTTTTCCGTGCACACATCGGGGGCTATTGTCGACCCACAGCCCCCGTCCACTCCAAAACATCTGCCCCGTACCATTGAGCAGATTAAAACGATCCGAAAGGGCTTTAATCCGGCCCCTTTCCGACAATTGTGTCCTCCGTAATCCCTACACAGGCGTTTAGTCGGCCTTTCTGGTGGACTTCGGGGCTTCGCATGCACACTGGGGCAGTTGCTTAATCCGCGTCTTGGGAGTTTCGGGTGTCCTTTGAAATGGGGCGCCCGAATAAAGGCCCTGGTATTGAAAGTCGGAAGTTACGGCTGTTGGATTTTGTGGAGCTGTATCCGATATGCCATTACACGAGGATATCATCGTTAATGGAGTCAGGTGCGGTGGAGTTGGTGATGTCTGATTTAGGAATGATATCGTGATGCTTTTTGAGGTGTATATGAATAAGATGGATGATTTAGAATGCCCTCTATAGCAAAACGATCTATTTTGATCTCTTTATGTTTGGCAGATTAAGGGGACATAGTACCTTAAAAAAATTGTAACATTCACGTTATATTCTCTATATTTAATCGCTATAATTTTTTATTCGCTAAAATTATAGTTTGGAATCTTCTAAATAGGATTGCAATAATTTTAATACAATCATATAAATAAGTCGATGATTATAAAAAAAACTCAAAATCTTGAGGTCATTTTCTGAAAACCAAACGTGGTGGTCATTGGTCTGTTTGAATTCTCAGTCCTTCAAAGTCCTTCCGCCATTCTGGCTACAAAACCGATTTTAATTATTTACTGTTGTATCGAGCCCGTTCACTGTTAAAAATGCATTCTCAAGTTTGACGAAACTTTGTCTGTTTTGATGAAACAGACGTTTGCTATATGCTCCGATGAAATAAGACATTCATTTTGTCGTTTTTTAAACGAAATTTTTATCGTCAGAAATAAGGACGATTTTAAATAATATAATAATTCAATATCGACGAGCTGACTCGAACCGCAGACTCTCGTTCCAGAGTCCAACGCTCTATCCACTCGGCCAAAAAAACTCGTTTGAGTTCTGACAATATAAGCATAGGAACCAAACATGAGCTGATGACCCAGAAAACCGCCGAAAAGGAATATGAATAAATGACTTTCGTTCAAAATGTGAGGATTCTAGTTTCGTCGAAAGTCACGTGATTCGATGACGAAACGATTGTCAAATATAACAAAAGTAGCCTTGACGATTGCAGAATTCTCAAAAATGAAAATGTTATTTTCTGAGAGTCGATGCGGTCTGTCCATCGATCTCTTTGAAGCAGCGCACGTTGTGTCATAACCTCTTTAATTTTCACATGTCTGACCTTCGAGCATGGATCTTTGTGGTAGAGGAGTCATGACGTCACTCTCGCTAACATCAAAGTGAAGCCAACATGTATAGCCTCAGACACGCGGTTAATTACGTCATTCCATTCAGAAATTTTCACTGTTGCACATTTCCCAACTCATCAGCCAATCGCGAGTATTTTTTAATTCGTAATTTTGAAGAGATGGCACGTGATATGGGCCTTTTGCTCTGAGATGTGGGCTTCACGATTATGACGTCATATTCTCTCTACTGACCATTCATGCTCGAAGTGCCTGACCAACCAAACTACCCAATCTAGGTGGGGGACAGTCAATTTCCCATAATCAATATTTGATCTTTCGATGCTTCGGCTTATTTAATCATTAAAAGGCTCTTGTCCAATGACGGCACAAGATGAGATTGGGGTCAGTGGTGACCGTCTCGTGATCCAACTAAAAAGTTATGACGTCAAGTAAAAATCCTTATCAAGTATTAATATTCCATCAGACAATCAGTTAACCGTTCAACGGACATTAGTCCAATCACAGCACGCAGCTCTAGTGCGACGTTAATTAACAAACCAACCAACCAACCAATCACAGCACTTAGTAATCGGATGATTCCCCCCCCCCCCTACACGTCGCATTACCTTATCATCCGCTCTTAAAATCCAAGCGCATGCTGATACCTGACACAACTCTGCAACTGCAGTCCACCCCCGAGCTATGTAACATACCCCTTTTATCATCTGCTCAATCAATAACCACGCTGATAGTCAGGCCCCAGGTACAGGTGGTTTAGGGCTAAGAGCCGAGGTGAATTTGTTGGGTCATCGGATTACATTAATGGGAAATGATGGGAAGGTGTTTTTTTTTTCTTTTCTTCCGTGGGGCTTTATTATGTTTGTTTTGGGACTTAGTATTCAGCCACGTGGACTTTAAAAGACAGATACTCAAGTTACTTTATTATTATTATTTTTGTAGTAGAGGAAGATTATATTGATTTGGAACTACACTGTAAAAAATATATACTTAAAAATGAGTATCTAAACCTACCCCCCCTTTTTTTTTTTTTAAAGTGTAATTGTATCGTAAACTGGGGGTATGACAAACTCAAATGCAAGTAACCGTACTTTCTGAAAGTATCAATGTAATTAAATATTGCTAATATCAACTTCTGTTTAAGCGATATTAATGAAACTTGTCAAACTTAAAATAGTAGTTCAGAAGATGTTTTTCCACATTCTTTGAGGTCGATTGCTTAAATGGAAACTGAGTTATTACAACTCAATAATCTTACTTCCCATTCTTTTGCCAAACCTTTAAAAAAAAAAAACATTTATTCTGTATAAATTTTCTTAATATCGCCCTAGTAGTTCAACAAATAAGGCACTGAACTGCGTTGCTGAGGATCTGGGTTCGATTCCTGGTAAGACTTGGTTGTAATTGTCGATATTTATTGAAAGGGATTTATGATTTTTCCATCAATGCATTAAATTTTAACATTTATAAAAAAATTCAATATTACAATATTTTATTTTCATTTAAAGGTTTGAGGTACAACTTATAAGTTGTCCCTTTACAATTAATTGAAATTTAAAAATTATTTTAAAAGTGCATGCACCTGAAACGTTATTTTAACATTCAAGAGATGAAAACAATTTTACAATTACGAAAATCGCTTGAGTGTCGATAGATTTTAACACTCAACCATTACAGCTTGTAACGGAAAAATAAGAGAAAACGAGACATGTTTATTCCTAAATTATTTTATAAATGGAAATTTTGTGTTTTGGAGTATAAGGGATTTTTTTTTAATATTACTCTCGAAGCATATAATTTTTGTACGTGTTGTTTATTTCTGGGAAGCACTTTCGTCTTATAGACGGAAGAAGCCATCTTTTGTTATATCATTTTCTTTAACTCTCTATGGAGAACTGAACAGTTCAGATCAGGCACGTAGGTAAGGGGGTGGTTTAGGGGGTTCAAACCCCTCCCATTGAATGTCACGAAGAATAAAATAAAAATCGAATTACTGTAAAAATTATAAATATACTTTAAAAAACTATAAAAATGTCAATTTCATGTATATTCTTGTGGAGTTGAATAAGAAAAAACCTGGTATTTTCTGGTGATTCTACCCCGGAAAATAGTTTTCAAAAGGCTTCAAAAACATGTTTTGATGTCAGTTTTATTTCACACTAAGCCTAACATGGCGTCACAGTGTTTCATTACGTGGTATTTGAATTTCGGTGACAAACGAAAAAGATCGTCTAATATGGGCCGTATAAACAAGATGCTTCAAAACTATATATTATTCTAAAAAAAGGATTCTCAAAATTTAAATCTCTAAATTTATTTCATAATTAAAGGAAGTAATATTTACTACTTATAAAAATAGTGAATGACTGATATTAACGATATCATGAAAAATAAATAATAAATAAAATATTGCTGTTTCGAATGTTTTATTGAATAAAAATTAATAAGTTTAAAAAAAAAAAAAAATGGGGGGGAGGTGGCTTTGATTGAGAGGGGGGGGGGGGGGGGTATTGATATTTTTGGTCCCCCTTTGGTTGAAAAGGGGTTGTCCGTTGCTCAGACTCTGAACCCCCTCCATGAAAAATCTGTACCTACGTTCAGTCATATATATTATTTCTGTAATAAAGATCCCTTAGACGCAGCGAATCTAAAAGCTTGAGGCAGCAAAAGAAAGAGAATGTCATGGACCAGTGTCGATTCGTATTTTCATCACATAAATATTAATGTTTTTTTTTAAATGCGTTTATAATAATTAATGTTAACTTTTTTTTAAACAAGCCGCTGATCATACTGCCATCTATGGAGCAGACCGTTAAACTTTTTAATGTTTTTTTTTTGGGCCATAAAAGATTTGACAATATCGTTCACCCCAATGGGTGTGTGGTGGGGTTCATGCGATAATTATCGTACAAGCATGCTAGTTATATATAAAAACTAAATTTTTCCCTCGATACATATTGTAATATAACTTAATTTTTGATAATGTAGCCAATAATACCCATTTACACAGCAAATATTGCCTCAATCTTTATAAGGTTACTGAACGATGCAACCTAAAATGATACCAAACTGAATTGCAAGCGCAACAAATTCTACAAATGGAACAATGCGCGTGAATTCCAACTGAAGACTGCAAAGCGAAACTTTTGGGTTTTGTAAAGGTCATTAATCTAGATTTAGGGCCCAGGAGGGGGGAAAGGGCCAGAAAAATGGTGTTTTCGCTTTTCATAAAAGGCTCCATTTATCAAAAATTTTCCACCTTGAATGTGGTTAATTAATTTTGCGGTTTTCTGTTGCACGTAGGTGGTTAGTTACATAACTGTTTCTGAAAATATACTGTTTTTTTTAGTAGTTATAGCACTGAGCGTATTCTAGAAAGATGTCTCTGTGGAAATAATACTTTCGTGTAATGTCTTTAAATTTTCAAATGGGTAAATAAAATAAACTTGCAAAAGAATATGTAGCGTTGTTATAGTGTTACTTCCATAAATTTAAGCACGTTACGATTTGAATTAATTTTGCCATACAGTTAATGCATGAAGAAGAATTCATTTACTACTACGTCACGCTATGTATGTTTTTTTTGTATCCTTCCTCCTTCATGTCACGCACAGTCACGTTAGCCTTGTACGTACAATTTTTGCACATATTATTTATAATAATATGGGCCATGATTTTTAATTTAGTATAATTATCTTCATTTGAAGTGTTATAGTTTGAATTAATTTGAACGTTTTTTTTATTATTATTTGTACTCTTTTGGATGAGAAAACTAAATAACTTTTGAGATTTTTTTTTAATTTTTACTTTTGCGAAAATAAATTTTCTACAGTACAAATGTAATAAAACTATTTTTTATTTTATTTTATTTTGAAATTTTTTGCATTGTTCACTAACTTCCCAAATGAAGTACTTAAATTAAAATAATATACACTAAGTAAGATATGGTATGTGGATTTTTAATTATAGATTTTGTATTTGTATTTATATATAAATATTTGGATTTATAATTATAGATTTTGTATTTGTATTTATATATAAATATTTGGATTTATAATTAAAGATTTGGTATTACTTGTTTAAAGTCTGTAACTGCAGTTTTGGCCTTACCTTTGTATGTTATCAAACAACAAGAATACCCGTTGTAGTTATTCTATGAAAGTGACAAATACCAATATTTGTGAAAAATTATATATTTTTTTTTCAAAATTGTGGGTCGCTCACTCACTGCTCTATAGTCACAATATATTGACCCCTTCCCCCCAAAGATACGGGACGCAATAAATGAACGGCCCCAAAATCACAATACAGATGTAAATGCTTTCTTAATTTTTTTTAAATTAAAATTTAAAATATTGTTTAAATTTGGATTTAAAATATTTTTTCTAATTTTAAAACGTAACATTTTATTTTTTTTAAAATTTAATTTTTAAACTTGATTTTAAAATTAAAACTGTTTACATGAGAAATCTTAAATGTCAACTATTACGATGAATTTAAATAATTGGACACGGTTTTCCAAGTGGTAAAGTATCCTGCTCGTAATCGGACAATTTACGAGTTTGATTATGTACGAGGAAGTGACAACTGTAGCGAGCTCGTGATCGGAGGGTTGCAAGATACGTTTTAAAATAAATCAATCTAAACATATCTACAATGTCAACCGCCGTGTATGAGGGAATGACGCAAATTAATTCTGATAGCGGCCCAATGTCCTGACACCTAGTGAGATTGCATCGTGTACTAGCTCGTGTTGTCCTCGTCGGTTGACCATGGTTTAAAAATATGATGTAGTGTTCCCAGGTCTTTCCATCGAGATACAACCCGAACCATCGCAAATTGCCTACTGTGCAGCTTTAGATGTTAATTCTACCAACCAACTTAAAAATACAAACCTTGCGCACTTTGTTATATTCTAATCTATCTACATTTATGATTTAAATAGTTATTAAAGTATGTATAGTAGAAAGTTATGTAATAATAAAGTTATGTCATGAATAAAACGTTCCAAAAATAATGAAAAATAAGATAATAAACTTGTAATAACTCATTTTAATTTGTCATATTGGCATACAATAAAGGGGAAAATTTTCTTTTGAACTACTAGTTTAAGTTTGTTGAGTTTCATAGGATCTATCCAATAATATTGAGATTAGTGCAGTTTTTTTCTCCTTTATGTGAATTGGAAAAATACACTGAGAAAACATACTTGTAACTATTGCTCATCTTCTAATTGAGATACCCTAGAAAACTCTACGTTTAAAAAAAATTTCGAATGAAAACTACAATTTAACAAGTTACAAGTTACAATAAGTTCAGATCATTAGTTTCTGTGAGTAGCACAGAAAAACAGGGCTATGTAATTTCATTAGAGACTGTATGAAATAAGACTTTGTTATTCATCTACAGTCTTTAAATACCAAAGAAAAAATAATTTTTTACTTTGCAGTGCAAAAAAAGGCCTTGATAATTTTATTAGTGTAGACTGTAGATGAATAACAAAGTCTTATTTCACACAATGGATACTTTTTTACTTTGGTGTGCAAGCTTAAGTTAACAAGCTTAAGTTTATTTTTTACACGAATCAATACCATGATAAAACAAAATATCAATATGTAATACACATCAAACTCCATAACGGATTACACAACGTTTTTTTTAAACCACCCCTACGTGTTCGAAAAACAAAAGAAACTTAATAGACAGGATTATTCGCTCAAGAAAATGCAATTACAATGTCGCCAATCGTACAATGACAACCCCGAAAGATGGATGCCTGCATTAAGTGAACGGGCAATTCTCTAATG
The DNA here is from genome assembly GCA_963932185.1 of Troglohyphantes excavatus. Classification (NCBI taxonomy): domain Eukaryota; kingdom Metazoa; phylum Arthropoda; class Arachnida; order Araneae; family Linyphiidae; genus Troglohyphantes; species Troglohyphantes excavatus. The sequence goes on along the minus strand of OZ010666.1, from coordinate 58,968,245 downwards.
GCTTTTCCGAAATAACAATAAAGACAGCCCTAAACAAAGGGCAAGGATGTCCTTGCTGAACGGAAGGAGACGTATCCACGGGTACTACCTCGGATGGTGAATTTATCATATCTTATGCAATTAGGGACGTCGGACAAAATTGATTAATGTTTTTTAAAAGTTTGTTGTCTCCGGGATCTTTTTTTTTTTCAAATAAAAGAAGAAAAAATATGTTTGAATGAAGGAATTGTCACGCGAAGAAATGGATGTTGTAGTGATTTTTTTTATGTTTGGGGTTGTTGGAATTCATTAATGAAATTAGTTATTTTTATTGGGGGAACAATGATATGAGAGTTGTAATTGTAGATATGATTGTTATTATTATTTTTTTATGGAGATGGATGGAGTAACTTTTGATATTTAGATTGTCCAGCTAGACTTATATTTTGGATTGTCTGGGTATTTAGATTTAAAAGGTAAAATCAAATAAAAAAAAATAACAGTAAATATTAGAGGCAATCATGAATAAACATTTTTTTAAAAATTTTATAAACGAAACTTAAGAATTGTTTTTATTCAAGAGCGGCTTGATACTAAACTTAACATAAAACTACCCAAACGGTTGTTTGGGTAGTTTTATGTTAAGTTTAGTATCAAGCCACTCTTGAATAAAAACTATTGTTAAGTTTCGCTCATAAAATTTTTTAAAAAAATGTTTATTCATGATTGCCTCAAATATTTGCTGTTATTTTTTTATTTGATTTAATAACTCTAAACTTAAATATCCGTCATAATTTTGTTTTGTTGCGATATTACGATAAACATAAAATTCATTCAAACATTTCAGATATTCTGAAATGTAAAATGCCCTCGCCCCCATCAAAAGATGAACAAATTAGAAGATATATTAAACAATAAATAAGAATAAGAAATTGCATACATTACACTGTCATCATAAGTTAAATTAATTTTTTTAAATGAATTTTTTAGCTTATCCGATTTGTCCTTAAAAATACAATTTTCTATGACATTAAAAATCCGTAAATCAAATATAATGGTGAGATATAGTGATATTTATATTGCCCCTATCTCTAATTCGATGCGGTTTTTGATAAAAGAAGGCATATCACAAATAAACACTAAAAACCTTCGAGCATGAACGGACTGTAGTAGAGCGAATATGACGTCATAATCGTGAAACCAACATCTCAGACCGAATGGGCTCAGGCACGTGACTTCTTTTCAAAATTATGAATTAAAAAATACTCACGATTGGCTGATGAATTGGGAAATGTGTAACAATGAAAATTTATGAATGGAATGACGTAATTAACCACGTGTCTGAGGTCATACATGTTGGCCTCACTTTGATGTTAGCGAAATTATAATATTATGTTTTCTCTACTATGAAGGATCAATGCTCGAAGCTAAAAACGCTCTAAATCCATGATGAGTTAGTTGCACTAACTCATCATGTTAGTTGAACTAACATAGAAGAGAAGGGTAAACTCGCATTGTAAAAGACTGCACACCAACATAAGTTTTTGTACATGTAAACAAATACTATTAAACAATAAAAGCCTTTTAAAGTATGAAAACTTTTATGCAGGTGATAAATTTGGTTTTCCTTGCAGTTTCCAGAGCCCTAGTTGCTCAGTTGGTAAGGTGTTCAGCTACTAATCAGAGGATTGGTGGTTCGAATCCGTGAAATGGACTTGGCATAGAAAAGTAAAAAAGTAGTGATCTTGCGATCGGAGGGTTGCCAGCTTCGCTACAAAATACTAGAAAGTCGTCCAGAATATCCAACAAATTATACTGGCGTGTATACGGGACTGGTGCACGATAAATCTGATCGGGGTCCAAAGTCCCGACGTCTATTGAAGGCGTTGGGTGCCAGTTCAGGTGTTTCCTCGTCATCTGACCATGTTTCTAAAATAACGAGGTACATGTATGAATGTGTGTGTGAATGTGTATGTGTTCCCAGGTCTTTCCTTCGAGATTGACCCCGAACCGTCGCCAATAGCCCACTGTGCAGCTCTAGTGCGACGTTAATTAAAAAAACCAAACCAAACCAAACAGTTTCCTGCGAAGTTTTGCTCTTTGGAGTTTAGGGGCCTTCTTTCTTATGACGACAGTATAATCAACAGTTCTTCTTTTAAATAATTAATTCCAAAAAACAAATAAAAAACCTGGATTTATATATAATTTTTGTTTGGCATATATTCGCAATACTCGAATGAAAAATAATCACTTTTTAAATGACAGTTTTTAATATAGTTATATTTTTTTCATTTCAGCATGCTTTTCGAGGAAAACAAAATTTCTGTAAGAACTTAACTAATATTTTGTTGTCTAAATTAAAATTACCTATTTATATTTCGAACAGGTGGAAACAAATGTATTGTCTTATAGTTTGGGTACGAAACAGTATTAAATAGTTAATCGGTATACAATAATATTATGCGTTTTAGTATTTCAATTGGTGATTAAACTAAAATATGCGACGCGTGGCATGGTTAGAAGAATAAGAGCTCGTAATCGTACAGTTGCGATTTCTCTCCTCGGTATCAATCCGAAGATTCGCCATGTGGAGTGAGGTGGTGTACGGTAAGTCTGTCGTAATTCAAATATCCTCACGTTGGTTTTGGTGTGAGATTTTGAAAGTGGAGTGCCAGCCCAGAGTATGTCCTCGTCGTCTATCCATGCGAGTCATTACGAGCCATTGTTCTCGAGTAGTTTCTTCTGGATTGATTACGAACGCAGAGTCCAGAACCGTACACCAATGTGTAGCTTTAATGCTACTTTACATTCATTTTGATTAATTTAGAGCAGCTTAATTACTTTATTTATATTTAAACACTAGCTGAAGTACCTGGCGTTGCCCGATTACTTTCCTGCAGCGCCATCTGTCGGTTTTAGTAAGAAGTTATTTTTGCTTTAAGAGATAAGAAAGGGGGAAGAAGGTGGTTTTTCGAAATCTCATGTAGTAATTGATCTTCCTCTTATTTTGAAGGTCAAGTGTGCAAAATTTCATCAAGCTCAGAATAAAACTGTAGATTTGCATAAAAAACAAATCCACAGACACTCCTCTATATAGATAAGTACGCAAATGAAAATAATTATACTGTATTTTGCTTACAGGAATAGTAATACGAAATTAATCATTATACAATAATATTATGCACGAATGAATCGGTTTGGGTTTACTAAAAAATATATTTCTTAGAATTTATGCGAAAAATGAACAATTTACATTCTTCGAGCCACTTTAAAACCAGCTACTTTAATACCCCCTAGAAGCTTCATGACATGAAAAATACTAATTACAGATATACCATTTTCATAATTAAAGCAACTTGACTTTCTATTTTAATGCATTTCACTTTAAATTTCGGTCTTTTTTCTCCAAAGTGCAATCTTAACTTAATTCGTCTCATTGATTCCCCCAAGGGCGATGTACCAATGCAACTAAGTTTAATTTCAACGGACTCTGTTATTCGATTTCATTTATTTAACGTTCCATTCCTGGAATTACTCTGCTTTTCGAGAGCTTTTATTTCTAATTACTTTAATGGTTTAGGAAATATGGTCTTTGTCTGGGTTCCGAGAACAACGGCTTTCAAAAGATAATGCCATTCTTTTAAGAATAAAAAAAAATGGCGAAGAGTTTGTATATATAAAAGAAGATAATGCTGATCGACTCTTTTGTTTGAAACACTTCAATAATTGTTTTTTTTTAATATAAAGTTTACAGACAATGAAAGAAGTATTAATTGAAAAAGAGTTAATTAAAAAAAATGCTATTCGGTTTGAAGTAAAGTAAGTGCTTAAGGAAATAAAAATACGAAGTGACTATTCGTATTGTTTTGTTGATTAAGTTATTTAAATTACAATAAATGAATAAAGTAATTCGAGGATATGAAAAAAAATAGGATTTTTTTATGTATATTTTATTTTTGCAGTTTGAAAATGATACAATTTTCATTAGTTACAAGCGCTTTCATTGTTTAAAACATGACGCAAAGATACATTTGTTAAACTGGTAAGCGAAGTTGTTTTTAGAAAGACACAAACTAGCTTAGATTAATTTTTGATTAAACATGGAAAGCCCAGACTAGTTAGGAAAGACCCGGGACTACTGCCTCGTAATTTCAAAACATGGTCAGATGACGAGGATAACACCTGAAGTGGCACCTGATGTAGTCCTGAAGACGTTTAAACCACGACAGATTTAACGTTTACTAGGGCCGTACTTCTTTCTTCAATTTCTTAATACTTCTTTCATTGTCTGTAAACTTTATATTAAAAAAAAACAATTATTGAAGTGTTTCAAACAAAAGAGTCGATCAGCATTCTTCGAAACTTCTTTTATATATACAAACTCTTCGCCATTACATAGGGCTACCAGAAATTCTAAACTCAAACCCGAGCCCCCTCTATTGAATTATTAGATTAGGAAAGAATTACTATAACTTTATAACTATAACAAATAACTATAACATTATTATGCTAATTACATTTAATTTAATTTTTTACAATTTATCATATTTTTCTGACGAAACAACTTTTTTCAAACTTTTTTTTGTCATTTTTAATTTTATCGAAGAAATCCCTACATGATAGAATGGTGTTCATATTAATTTTTAATTTAACAATTTAATTAATTTCCATTTTAACAATTTAGCTTGTGAATGGTACCGCTTGACCAGACGGGCGAGTGGTTCTAGCAATGCTCCAAGAAAGTTCCTAGGAGAGCTGAGACAGTCAATCGCACCAGCAATAAATAGGGATATTTTTACACCGACATTGGGGATTTTTCAGAAGAAATACTGACTTTTAGGGTGTCTGTGAACGGTGCTCATATGTATGAATGGTGTTAGATCCCGGGACTTGAGACTGTCTAGGACGCATCCCGGGACAAGGGCAAAACCGGGACGTTTAATAATAACTGGGACATGGCAAATAATTTTTTTGTGTGTGACGAAAAACAAAACTGGCTGCAGGGGACAGAAATAACAACAAAATTGTGATTGTCTAATCCTGTTCTTTTTTTTAATGGCGCACATTGAAAGCTTCCGTCACATCACATCAACGCTTCCTTCCAGAATAACGCTACAATTCCAATTTAGAATATCTTTTTTCTAACTTGCAAAACACAGCAAGCAATTATCTATTAACAAACCCCTCACACCAATTCCACTATCAAAGGTACAACCTCTAATAACACAGTCCCCCTATTCCACAAACCGACTTTACACACACACACAAACCGCTATTCCCATAATTAAACAAAAACACGGGCATCGCTTAATTCCATCTCCTCAACTGGATTAAGCTCTAATTATGCGTCGAGGCCCTATGCCTACCTTTTACACAGCCTATTGGATGTGGCAAACTTTATAGAGGGGGGGGGGGATGCGTTAAGTATAAAGGGGAGGGGGGCTTCGTATAAACCCTTTCGTAATTACAGTGTTCCAAATGGAGTGAGTTATGAGGTGGCGGGAATCCTGGGTGGCTTTGGCGTCGCCATTTTGGGTGGCGGTTGAAGATTTTCTGGATTTGATGAGAAATATTGGATGTGGGACCGCCCTTGGTGACTATTTCGATTTGGATGGAGTTCATCATCTTCTTGGAAGGATGGATGTTTGGGGTTTAAGGAAGAAAGTTGGTTGTGTCTTTTGAGGCTTTCTGTGGAATTGGTGTGTTTTTGTTGTGTTACTTGAGTTGAATTCCTCAGGGAATATAGATGTTTGGGTTGAAGATGTTACAATGCTAGGAGTGTAGACCACTGGTCTGTAACTGTAGCTTCTGGATTGGGAAAAGGAGTTTGTCGACTTGAAGCGAATTGAAGGTTAAAAGACTCTACCCTACTTTCATTTCTCCTTCAATATTTCGTATATTGTTCGTGCTAAAATATGCCGAATTGTAGTGATTTTGGTTTAATTTAAAAATTTCCATTACAACCCATTTTGAATGCCTATTCTTTGAAATTCGTTTTAACCAATGATAAATAAATAAGCAGCAAACAGAAATACTATTTTTAGCGATATTCAAATTAATTCTATATGTGTGTAAAATAAATTATTTAAACATATTTAACATTTCTATAACGGTTTGAGAAAAAAAACACACAATATCATTATTTCAAAATTAGTTGGGGTGGAGTATGGCTGCGTATAGTATGGCTTCAACCGCGTCCATGGAAGGCAGTGGATATGAGTGTTCCAGAAGTTACAATTAGAGTTCAGTGGTGTAGACGCATTGGAATAGTGATGATGTACTGTTTGATAGGAAGGAGATGTAAGCAGGAATTTTTATATTTTTATTAGGCAAAAAAATGAACATAAGATGCGTTCCTATATTTTAATTTTAGAATTCCCTCGGTAGCTGCTAGTTGCAAAAACAAAAAAAGGTATTTATTTGCATTGTTAGATATTGGATGATGCTTTTCATCTTATTAAATTGTTTGCTCATTAGATAAATTCGAATGCCCCTCCCCCTCATACATTTTATTTACCAGTAAGCAGTATTTTTTTAAGACTTACAATGTTCTTTTTTTGAAAAAGAGTAAATGATTTATACAAGGGAAAATAGTTAATAGCCGATTTCAATTTATATGATTTTTTTATAGTGCTTATTAATATTTGAAATTTACTTTCTATTCTATTTTTATAAATTCAAGTTTTAAATAATTTATCAAATTTTTTTAAAACCGTGTATTTATGGATTTAAAGAATAGCTGAGAAATATTGAACATTTAACGGTAAAAGAAGAAAAGCAAACAAACAGAATGCAGCATTAATATTGTTTAAGAAATAAGAATATTGAATATTGTAAGTTCTTACTTTACATACTGATTAATTGTGTGCTATTAAAACTAAATAACTTTTTAAGAAAATAAAAACGTGCGAAATGCTTAAAAATAAAGGAATTGAACACACACATCTCATCAAACATTTTTGCACATTTCTATTCTCAAAAATTAGTGTATCTAAGCGCTTTTGATATGACTACTTTCCCCTGTCGGATGCAATTAACGCCAATTTGAATAGAATATTTTATATTGCATTATTTGCATCTAATTGATCCAACGAGCAGTACAACAAGTAAATGCTATTTGCATAACAACACTTTAAACATAAATACCGTAAAACCTTTTTAATTAATACTGTGCATCCCCCAGAAATTGGAAAATATTATCTCCATAAAAAAAATTATAATAAAAGTTAAGTCACCAAATCAATTCGAATCGATTCATCTCTTTGCCCCCCCCCCCCCCCCTAAATCACGGTACCTTTGACATCCCGACCTTCCCCTTACCTGAAAACCCATTCCCCAAACGTTTTCACATTCACCAACCCTCAATAGAATAACCTCTCGCCATTAAAACGCATTAACCCCCAATCAGAGGACCCCAAATCCTGAGCATTCTGTGTCCGGCCATGGCTAAGACGCGGACTAGAGACAATTAACGCTCCACCAAATCCCCCCCCCCCCCCTTCGTCCGGGAAGAACCTCTTCGTTGCCGGATAGCATGGCTGCTTTGCCGGATAGTTGCTTGTTAATCTTTTGGGAAGAGCCGGAGCCTGTAAGAAGTTGATTGCGAGTGGATTATGAGTGTTGATGGCGGCGGTTATTAGTTGATGTTGATAATAACTGGGGGGGATTTGGTGATGTTAAGCTTGCGTTAAGCTTCATTCGAGGAGTTGATGGTCGGGATTGGTTTGGGAGGAAATTGCTTTTGAATCTCACAAAGTGTTCTTGATTGGCTGAATTTACTCGTACTATAGCCATTGGCGATGGTTCGGACTTCGGAGTCTATACCGAAAGAAAGACCCAGGAACACTATACTGTTTAAGTTATAGTCAGCTAACGATGATAATACCTGATTACGGCTTTTGTATTCTTCCAACCAGCCTACTGTAGATCATAGCGTTTCTGAATTAATAGAAGGTGTTTCCTCGTCATCTGACCATGGTTCTAAAATAACGAGGTGCATGTATGAATGTGTGTGTGAATGTGTATGTGTTACCGGGTCTTTCCTTCGAGATTGACCCCGAACCGTCGCCAATAGCCCACTGTGCAGCTCTAATGCGACGTTAATTAACAAAACCAAACCAAGCCAAACCTGAATGAATAGTTATATGGTTTGGTTAATTAATGTCGCACTAGAGCTGCACAGTGAGCTATTGGCGATGGTTCGGGGTCTATCTCAGAAAGGAAAGACCCGGGAACACATTCATACATGCCCCTCGTTATTTTTAGAACCATGGTCAGGTGACGAGGAAACATCTGAACTGGCACCCTACGCCTGCAATAGCCGTCGGGACTTTGGACCCCGATCAGATTTATCGTGCAGCAGTCCCGTATACACGCCGTTAATTTTTGCGGATGTTCTGGACGACAATAGTTATATGAGTTTGCTAAGATAATTCTGATAAAGTAATGTTCTATAATTTATAAAATATTTCACTCTTAATGTTATGTATATCTTTACAAAATATTTCGCTACAACCTCATGCAATTAGAGCATTGTTAACTAAGTCGTGTAACAGATTCTTTTCATGTTCTTTAAGACATTTTAACCCTTTGCACTCTGAAGGCGGCTCTCATGCGCCAACATAACGACCAGTTATTTTATTTCCCTGTTCTTTAAAATAAACGAGAACAACAGGATATTGTGTTTAGAACATCAATCTTTTTTGCAACTTGTTCTCTTGCAAATACAAAACAGATTAGGATTTTTTTCCCTTTATGAGTATAAAAAAAATCTGTGGAAAAGAACGTGAAGAGGAATAACTGTTCCATAGAAAGAACACAAATCGCAAAGTGTTCGCGGGGTGCAAAGTGTTAAAATACACTGTCACCTCTCAGTTTACAAATTGAACGAGATTTTTTTTGTTAACTGTTCTTAAAAATAAACTAGAACAACATGTTCTTGATTTTAAGAAATGCGTTCTTTTGTTAGCTCGTTTTCTCACAAACTATAAAATAGATTGTTTTACATCCAAGAGTCCCAAAGATTGTAGGAAAGCAAAATAACAAATGCAAAAATAAAAGAAACGTTAATTACTGTGATCTGTTGAAACAAAAAGAGAGGAATGATGATTACATATTTTTAATATCTATTTGCACCAATAAATAGCATTAATAAATTGGGTATTCGAGGATTTTCAATTTTTTTGCAAATATTTTAATAATTTTTGTCTCAATTGGTCTTTAAAACAAAACACGCTTCTTAAAACTGGAAATATAAAATCCCAATGTACTTTGTTAGAAATTGTATTATTAAAAAGGTATAAGGCGTATTGACTAAATAACTGCTCAAGGATAGAACATAAACATTTTTAATCACATATGCCTAACATTACAATATCTGGGGGTGGGACGAACCTAAATTACGCATTCACCGCAAGAGTGCAGTTACATGACTGACGCTTTCCCGGCGCAGCGGGAGCGACATAAAATATGTAGAGGGCGTTACAATCGTAATAACGGGAACAATATATAGACACGTAACGGGACAGGTGACGGGGACATGATAATAGGACAAACATATAAGATAATACATAAATGGATACGCTGGTTACAAAGGTTATTTTATTTATCGTATTTAATTATTTGTTTTTACTATCTCGTATTCAACACTGATCTTTTAATGTATTTAACTATTAGTAATTTTACAGTTTTCGAATTTAGCGATTATCACACAAACATTTTCAATTCAGAATGCCAATCCTATTTTTAGACAAAGTGAAGAATAAAATACATCCCAACTTTTATTTCCCAACTGATAAAAAGAAATTCGGGATATTTGAATATCCCGAAATTCCTGAGATGTTAAAAAAAAAGGAAAGAAAAAAAAGGATTTTGCAATTTTTTTTTTGTAAAAATTCGCAGGTATTGGAAACGTTGCAATGTCATACCTAGCATTTGTTATTCGGAAAAAGCATTTGGAATTTACTTTTGATGCTTTTGAAAAGTTTTCGTGTGAATTTGAAAAAAGCGTCCCTGTATAAGTAGTTTTATATAAAACACAGTTTTAACAAATATATTCGAAAATTAAGATATATTCAGAAAATAAATAAAAATACTCAAGTTGTACAGAATTATATTATATCCGAAATAGCCGTTCGTACTACTAGGTTATATTCAAAATTTAATCAATGGCGTGTGTTTGGTTAACGTCGTACTAGGAATCTCCAAACTCCAAGACCAACGTAAGGACATATTACTGAACTCTAACTACAACTTCTGGAATGCTCAAAACTAGTTTCCTCTATGCGCGCGTTGAAGCCAATGTGGAAGCATCCATACTGTACCCCAATTTTATTTTACGTGATTTAGTGGTGTTTTTTAATACCATAGCATTAAAGAAATAGTAAATGTATATAAATATTATATTTTCTTCTTGTAGAATTATTTTTTACATTGCCAAACAAATAGTTTTTGCTCTTGCTTTTTAACCACATCGACTTGCAAATGACTTTTTATTTTAATAGCAGAATGCATTTAAAATGGCTTTCAAAAGAAAAGAAAAAAACACAGCCAAAAGCAATACATGTCGGCTTATTTAAAAGGAAAAAATATACGAAATATTGCGATACAATGAAAGTGGGGTACAATTGTTACCCCCTCAACTGGTTTCAAGTCAACAAAATGCCATGCCCAATCCAGAAGTTACCATTAGAGATCCGTGGGACATACCTATAGCATATTTGATATCCATCAGCTATCTCTATAAGACGAGTCTTTGCTTGGACAAATATAGACTCGAATTTTAAACCCTTAGAATTCAGTAATTCTGTGCTATGACGGCCCTTTTAGGAACGTCTACTCCCTTATTGATAGTGCACAAATATTCTAAGTGAATTTTTCGTGAACTTCAGCTTATTAGCTCATTTCAATCCTCAAATTGTAACCGATATCAGTGGTTACCAAAAGGTGGTGCCGCGGACCCCTGGATGTCAGCGGGTGGATGTGAAGGGGTCGGCGGGATCGCAAAGAAAAATAGTTAAAGATTTCACTCATCCCATATTGTTTGAAAATCAGCGCAGCAACTAACTTAAGAAACTATTACAATGAGTTTAAATGAGTGTTAAGTGTGCAAGTAGGAGATACAAAGTAACTTCTGATAATCTTTTCTGGGCATTTGTTTTGGGTAAATTTGTGTCTATATTCTTAATAAGAGCTGTATAAAATTTAAAAAATATAAAATTAATTTAAGAATATTTTCTGCCCTTCATTTTAATTTCCAAGTAATACCCAAATATAAACCGTTCAGAGCTAAAGTATATCATGTTTAAAAGTAAACAAAAAAAAATTGTTGCAGATTAAAAATTGTTAATGGTGTATATTTTCCGGGCCATAGTGAACCAAGTCCCTGCTATTGCTATTTTCTAACAGATGGCCTTATTATCCTGTAAATCAATATAGGATTCAACAGTGTTAATAAACTTTTTACTTGATTATCTCAAATCTATAACTTATAAACTTGATACACTTTTGCTCTGAACGCTCATATATACCCAGAAAGCGGGGATATTTTCATGAGCTTACGTGAGGAAAGGAGTACTTGGTTCTATTTTTGTTTTAGCTAGGGATCTATGGCTTAATTATAATTGTGAAATGCTGATATATATTGCACCTAATTGTGTTGAATGGAAAACTATTATTTTATTTGTCCTAAATTCCCGGCAATTGTTGTTTTGTTGTGTTTCATAACGCTACAAACTTTCGAATGGCAGTCCTGGAAAATTAGTGAATCATCACTTACCCCATCTGTTCACTGACGCATCGATATGTCCTTACGCTTCTTGGCCGACTCGGAATCCGTTCAAGTATGACCCACGCACCCCGAAACTCGCACTTATGTTAATTTATGATAAACAATCTGCCACCGTCCACCGACTATTGTTTTAAAACACATAAACATCCCGACACAAATTAAACTGAAAGCCACGCCCCGCGTTACGCATGAGTCGGCACCACCAGAAGTCAATTTCCAATCGTAGAAACCAAAAGGACACGCACTTTTGGCATGGGCAGGAAATTGCTTGACAGTCATTGAGGGGGGGAAGGAATGATCTAAAGGCCATTTTAAAGGTTTCCTGTAAGTTTGTGTCTAATGCCACGAGGTGGAGGAGGGGTGAACCGTGGACGATTGATTTTTATCACGATGGCTTTTCTTGGCGGCACGGAAGGAAGACTTGGCGACCACGCACACAATTGGATAATTAAATGGATCGACGTGTAACATGAGATTGGCGTTGGTGATCGATCAATTGATTCGTTATTGCCCCATGGATGGGTGGAGGTTTCCGAGGTAAAAGCAGGGTAATTGGATGGGTTTTGGCGAAATTTGACTTCAAAGTTTAAGTTTTTTTGGGGGGGGGGGGGCAGGGGAAATATTGGAATTAAAGACGCGGATACAAGAATAAGGCAGCTCCACTTTTTTTCTTCTGATTTATACCTTTTCACTAATTCCTATGCAGAAAAAAAAATCCTCTATTTATTAGTGCAAGAAGACGGCTCTAAGCGATGGTTATATAGATAGAAAGGACCAGGACTTTTGTATTATACGATGCATTAAGTGTTTTTCGTCCTTACTGAATAATTTGAAAACTGAAACTGCCTTGCCCTTGCTCCAATGTCTTCAGATTAACTAACACACTAATCTGTACGGAAATTCAGTAGAAACTCGTGTGTGTTCGTTCAGTATAACCTTTAATGTTTTAAAAGTTTGACATATATAACCTTATTGACTTGTAGCTTATGTTTTGGTTGTATATAACTAGTTAAGCTATATAACATCTAACTTCTAAAACTTCAGGACTATAATTGCAAAACTGGGTTTTGCCTGAAGATAAGACACATCTTAATTCCTCTCTGTTTATGTAGGTTATATAATTAAAGAATAATAATATAATAAAGAATATTAAGGGTTTCTTGGATACTTCTTCACCTTTATGATAAAGAGTGTTATAACGTGATAATATGGCAGAGCAAATACCATGCCATGCTGAAGACCAGACAAAGAATATCAATTTCAAGCTCTACAACCAATGAGCGACAGGACTTGCAAGCGAATAATCTCCCCTCTTTGTTTGCTGTTCACTGATGCCTCAAATGCGCCAGACGTCAAGCCGATCAGGCCTGAATACCCACGCGAAGACTATAACCCAACCCCTTTTGTTTGCAGAATTAACAAGTTCCCAATAAAAGCATCTATCAAGAAAGGATCTCTTTTAAGGAGCTGCCGAACCTTGATGGGTGCGCCATTTTGTTTTTTGGCCAAATTCTTCTTCTTCCACCAACCACACTTTTTTTCTTTTGTTGTTCTTTTCTTCCACAAACTTTCACCTGCCCAGATGGATTACGTAATAAGGATGGACGTATCTTTTTTTAAGGTTCTTTTGATAAAAATTCGGCAATTAATTTCTGCTATCACACTCTGGAGAGCGAAGTATTGTTCTGGAGGACAGCTAATTCGTTAGGAGAGACAACAAGGCGCGTCAGATTTGACTTGCGCTATTATTCTATGGGTAAAGTGAAATATAAGAAAGGCAGCTCTTGTGTCGGTTTATAAATGATGTATCTATTTACCCTTCTTTAGTAATGTAGCTTATTAATAGTAAGACTTATTGTTTGTAGATAAGTTTTCTTTAATGTGGATTTTTAGCGGGTTTTAATGAATCATTTTGACGTTACTGCAATCTTTTGCTTGTAATTTTTCCTCAATTTTTGTTGTATTTTATTCTTATTTAAAAATTGTCTTACGTCAATGAATATTTGCTATTAGAAAGGTATTTTGAGAAAGTGTATGAATAGTTGTGTTGTCATAGAGATAATTGCTTTTTTAAAAGTAATGGGTTTTTCCTAGATGTCTCAGAGTTAAGATACAAGTAATTTAAAAACATTTTAATTAAAAAATATTGTTTTTCTTTTGAATTTTAAAAATTTCGTTATGTTTTTAGTTTTTCTAAGTAAAGAGACCGTGAGTTTGTTGTCGCCATTACAAACAATAATTTGTGATTTTACCTATTATCAACATTAAACGAAATGAATAGATTCTCGCGTTAAAATTGACACATTTCTTGCTTTAATATACTCTTTTGTGCAGAGCGTTTACTGATTTTAGCTTTAAAAGAATAGACCCTAAATAAAATAAAAATGTGCTCGCTATATTGCTTCAAGTAATATCCATAGTTACTATATATTCCCTACATCAGAGAACTAGCAACATATCGTCGCCTCAGAGCAACAGTAAGACGTATATAAAAAAAACGAAACTGAGTTTTCGGTCTTGCTAATATTACCAAAAATGTGCCAATATTTAGTTGAGCACTCGGACATTTTTATGTATTCTTTGAAATCCCTGAACTACAGCCTTAGATATCAGCATTGAAAAAACAAGATAAAAACTCGTCTTATAGAACATTGCGTTAAGAATATTAAAATACAAATGCAACGTTAAAATACGCAATAAAAGTCCGTAATAATCCGGACATGTTTCGGGAGATACATCACCCTTCATCAGCGGAAAATGCAAAGTCTGTGTGTAATGAAATATAAATAAACCCAAGCAATCTAAAATGTTGCCAAAGACCAAAAAACTATTACAAACGGTTGGAGTTAACTTTTGTGTGCCAACAAGCGGGAAACATTGGGACCGCAAACGTTTCATTGACAACGGAATCAATATTGCTAAAAATATGAAACGCCTCCAGAAAGTCAAGTTCAACTGGAATTTTTCTAACTCACATTTAATTTGCAAACCTAAATCTCCAGTTGAACTTGACTTCCTGGAGGCGTTTCATATTTTTAGCAATATTGATTCGGTTGTCAATGAAACGTTTGCGGTCCCAATGTTTCCCGCTTGTTGGCACACAATAGTTAACTCCAACCGTTTGTAATAGTTTTTAGTTTTTGGCAACATTTTAGATTGCTTGGGTTTATTTATATTTCATTACACACAGACTTTGCATTTTCCGCTGATGAAGGGTGATGTATCTCCCGAAACATGTCCGGATTATTACGGACTTTTATTGCGTATTTTAACGTTGCATTTGTATTTTAATATTGAAAAAACAGCAAATTTTAAAATCAATTTTGTAGTCAACTCTGTGTTTGGTGATATCCTACTGTTGCTCTGAGGCGACGATATATTCAATCATTGAAATTTTATAAAAAAAAAAAATTGTCCCACAAGAATCTATTTTCAATCCCCGTTAACTTAATTGAGAATTGATAAAAAACTATAAAACACGCGAATAACAATAAGTGATTTTTTTTAACTTGTTGCATCCTTATTGGAGCAGGTTTTGCATCAAATTCCACATGTACACGAAAAGATCACGGGTTGTTCCAAGAATAGATTACACTAACAGGAGGTCTGTGTTTATTACTGACAAAAATAACCAGGAAACAATAAACTGAATATTTTACAACCCAAACTTTTATTGCATCTCAATCAATTCACCATAACCCAAATCCATCTTTTATCAATCACAGAACAAACACTCGAATGTCCTCTCCCCCTACATGCATCCAAATCAAAACAACAATAGCATCCACCACTAAAAACACCCAAATTCATTACCAGAACGAAGCAGCCTAATTGGACGAATTTTATTCCCCACTTCGGAGCAGCAAGTTTCGAAGCAGGAATCAAAACACATAATCCTTTGGTTCGGAACATTGCGAATTGTGTGACCCGCGCTGGTGAAACGGGCCCTTGCTTGTTTCCCAATGTAATCCTTTTGGGGAAAAGCCAGGGCTTGTCACTCAAAAATTTAATTGGGTCTTAGTGGCCCGGGTCGATGTATATATATAGAGAGGGAGAGCCACGTACATAATGAGACTAATCGTTTTCGGTCTTGACTTTTTGGACGCTTCATTGAACGCGATTAGAACCGTTGTTTGGAAGTGGAATGTCCTTTGTTTTGGTGGTGTATGAAGATGGGTTCTTCCAGGAAGTTCATTAAACCGCGGGAATTGCATTGGGAGATAGGGATTGGATTAATCGGAGATCCTCAGAGCCAAAGTAGACCAAAGCAAATATGAGGTAATTTCGTCATAATACAGTACAAACCTAAATTTTCAAGGTTCTTAATTGAAATTTTAACCACAAGATTCCAGTATAATTCTGTTTCATTTTCTTGTTTTTATTCTACTTTGAGAAATTTTCATTTGATTGTTTGGTTGCACAGTAGGCTACTGGCGACGGTTCGGTTGAAATGACTTTGCAATAGAGCTGCACAGTGGATTATTGACGACGATTCGGGGTCTATCTCGAAGGAAAAACCCGGGAACAATGCCTTGTATTTTTGAACCGTGGTCAGATGACGACGACAACGCCTGAGCTGACACCCAACGCAGCCACAAAAGGCGTCAGGTCATTGGACCCTGATGATCATATTTTACCTGCACCAGTCCCGTATACCCGCCGGTGGAAATTGAGGTTTATTTCAGGCGACTGCGGTAATTTAGTAGCGACTCTGGCAACCTTCCCATTGCGAGCTTGCTACATCGTAACTTTTCTCAAGTCCTCATGAATTCCTCAAGTCCTCATGCTGATTCGAACTCAATCCACTGATTGGTAGCCGAATTTTGTACTTCTCGGTCCTGGGGTCGACATCAACGGTTCGGGGTCTATCCCGAAGGAAAGACCCGGGAGAACTGCTTCGTATTTTTAATCAGATGACAATGTGAACATCCGAGCTGGCACCCGACGCAATCTCAATAGGCGTCAGGATATTTCAGCATTGTCAGATTTAACGTACATCAGACCCTTATACACGATGGATATCGTTCTATCGTGAAAGAAACGAATTTGATACCCCTCCGATTACCAAATCGATACACACATACAGGGGATCGAACCAGCGCTCGTCGGGTACTTGTCTAAGTCTCTAACCATTCGTCCACCACATGTCCCATTTTTCTTGAAGTCGACTTTCATGAGCTTGGTCCATTTTAACAACGAGGCCTCCATATCGTCGCATGAGAGCAACAGTAAGACATTTAAAAAAACAACCGAAAATGAGTTTTCGGTCTTGCTAATATTACCAAATGTGCCTTTATTTAGTGGAACACTCGGACATTTTTATGTCTTCTTTGAAATCCGTGAACTACGGCCTTAGATATTCAGCATGGAAAAAACAGCAAATTTTTAAAATCAATTTTATAGGCAACTCTGTTTTAGCTCATATCCTACAGTTGCTCTGAGGCGACGACATGGGGCAGACGCTGACATTTTGTATTGAGATTCCAGAATCCCCAGTTAGGGATTTTTATATGGATGCTTTGGAATACCGGCTCAAGTTTTATATTTCAACAACTTGAAAAGAGCATTTTGCTTTTTTGTACATTATTGAATTTTATTATTTTCTAAGAAACAATTATTCTTTTAATGAATTCATTGAAAAATTATCACATTTAATTTATCCACATCAAAGCAAATATAAATATTGTGAATGTTCAAAAAAGCTTACTCAACTCATCAATATTGCTGAGACGTCTCTTAAGAGGAAATTGCGCATGCGCAGTATGTTTGTCCGTTTTTCAATATATATTTTCAGTTATCTATTCTTGTCGTTGAAACTACAACCGAGGAGTATACGAGCATTTCTTATAGTTTTATTTGTTTGACATTTTATAGTTGACTTTTGACCTAAATCCGTTGACCTGAAAACGAAGAAAATTACTCCTAAAAAATATAATTTTTTATTAAAATTTAGAAATCTATTCATTAAATGAATGTTCATTAACTCGCAGCTAATATTTCATATAAAAAAAATAGTGAACTTAATAAATTCATTAAAACCTGATATATAATCCATTAACAGAAATAGGTTAGTATTTTTTCTTAATTAATCTCCATACTGTCATAAAAGCTGTTTTTAATTCCGAATTTCAATGACTTTGGATAGTGTCAGCGTAATGAAATTGAACTTTATGATTGTAAATTGACCCCCGATTTCATTACATGAATGAAATTACCTGTGAGGATAGTCTTTATTAAAGTGTACATTAACTTCGTATTTTAAACTGGTTAGAAGGAAAATAAAAGGGAAAACTAATTTAACATTAATTTCGTTGATATATATTTGATGGAATTAAAATGTATTTATGTATTAGGATAATAATTTTTAAAAAAAACCGTGAAATTTTTCCTTTGGAAATCCTCTTAGGAGATAATTCACGTTTAGCTCTTAACTCGCTCTTTAGTTTATTTTACACGCTCTTTAACTAATTTAATTTTAATAATTGGATCATTCAACTTTTAATAAACTTTGGTAACAGCTCATCGTATTAATTTAACGTTAATAGCTATCTATTAATAACTACAAGACTTAACACGGAAATAAATAATAGATATAGAACGTTATTGGGGGTCACTTCATATACCCCGACACACCACTGGGGCTCGAGTGATCGCTTTGGCCTAATTGGTAAGAGTATTGGTGTATCATGGAGAAGGTCCTCAGTTCGATTCCGAGTGGCAGCCGAGTGCATAACACCACACTTATGACTCGGACGTATTAATTTCCAGTAAACCTTAATTTTAATATTTCAAAAGAACTTTGTAAATAAACGACAGATGGCGCCTCAACATAAATAATTAAAATTCAGTGATGGCGAACAATTCCAATACTTGCGTTGCTGATTGTCCACTGCGCGAAGATTGCACGTGTTTTAAATAGTAAAATAATTTTTTTAATGAATAAAAAATATTGATTTATTAAATGAATTGTAGGTATGAACTGTATGTTTATTTTAGGAGAATCGTAGGAATAGAGATACCTACCGAAGTTTATTCTCTTAGCAATTCGGTTTAAGAAAAAAAAGTTCACTACATTTTTCGCATTTTGAAATATCTGTGAGGGAAATGCTTTTGTGAGATTGCAGGTAATCCCAAAAAGAAAAAAACAAACAACCACAGTTTAATTTAAAATTCTACTCGCTCCATTTAAGCTAATTTACATATGCAGCATTTCCCCAAATTCTAAAGCATCCTCAACAATACGAAGGTATTATTTTAACAGGTTTTTTTAGCCGTATTCGACAGGTCTAGAGCAATGCTAAGTTAAATAACACGGATATGTTTTCATACGCGTTTAAAATAATTACCGAAATAAAACATGGGACCGAAATTAAAATGCGAGGTGCCGCTGTAATTTAAGAGAGAATTGCGGCATTCTCTAAAACCCGCTTTTTGGAACCTGTATCGGCATTTTGAGAAATGTAATCTGAATATAATAATGAGAAGGCGGTAGATTCTGGTAATAAATATCTCATGAGAAAATTTTCTCAGGAAGAATGTAGGTATTACCCAGAGTTTCTGCGAATACTATATTTTCAGAGAAAGTATGAAATTGCGTTTAATTCGCTATTTTTACACTCTTTATTTGAAATGTTGCAGCTCTATTTTGAAATCTTGAAACTCGTTTTGTCTTTTTCTAAATGTCGTATATCTATTTGACATGTTACCCAGCTTAAAAAACTGGAGAACTTCTATTGGACTTGCGTTTTGTTACGAGACTCTGGATTGGTTGGTTATGTTTAATTCAATTAACCAACAGGTGATCCCGGTGTCTCGGAGGAGAAGCGCGGCCGCTACTAAGGAAAAGCGCGCGGACATGTTCCCTAGCTTTTTAAAATACAAATGCAACGTTAAAATACGCAATAAAAGTCCGTAATAATCCGGACATGTTTCGGGAGATACATTACCCTTCATCAGCGGAAAATGTAAAGTCTGTGTGTAATGAAATATAAATAAACCCAAGCAATCTAAAATGTTGCCAAAGACCAAAAAACTAACTAAAAACTATTACAAACGGTTGGAGTTAACTATTGTGTGCCAACAAGCGGGAAACATTGGGACCGCAAACGTTTCATTGACAACCGAATCAATATTACTAAAAATATGAAACGCCTCCAGGAAGTCAAGTTCAAATGGAGATTTAGGTTTGCAAATTAAATGTGAGTTAGAAAAATTAAATATATGACCATGTTCCCAAGAGTGCTTGGCAATGGAGGACTTCTTTATTTCTTGTTTAACAGTATGTGCTTGGTGCTCCTTGATACGAAATCTTAATGCTCTCCTTGTTTGACCAATATAAGACATGCCACATTGACATGAAATACTGTATATGCCCCAGTTATTAAGATCGTCAATAGGGTCTTTAAGTTGTGTGAACGTGATCTTATTGATAGGTGAAAATATGGAACGTATGTCGAACCTACCGAGAATTTTAGAAATTTGATGGCTGATCTGGGGATAATATGGTAAAACAACTAAAGACTTAGATCGCTCAGATAGACTAGAATTTTTAAATGGATTTTTAAGTTTATGTAGGGCCTTATCAACGACGTTGGGTGAGAAACCTCGATCCACGGCGACGGCTCTCAAATAATTAAGTTCAGTCTGGAGTGAATCGGGTGTAGAACAGATGTTAAGAGCACGATTAACAAAAGTGTAAAATGCAGCCATTTTTTGTTGTATGGGGTGGCAGGACTTAAAATGAGGGGGCAAAGAAACTGCGAAGGGTTTTCTATATACGGTGGTGGATAAATGGTCATCTTTACGAGTAATTAAAACATCAAGGAAAGGAAGAGTATTGTTGGATTCGGATTCGGCAGTGAATTGTATTTTAGGATCTATGGAATTTAATACAGGGAGAATTCCGTCAACTTCTCCGGTGGAGTTGTTTAATAGGGCGAAAGTGTCATCAACATAGCGGATCCAAAGGGGAAATTTAATAATGGTGAAAAGTTTTTCTTCAAAATAATCCATATATATATCACTGAGTATGGGTGAAAGAGGGCTTCCCATAGCCAAACCCTCCGTTTGTCTATAAAAATTACCTTCAAATACAAAAGTGGTTTGCCAAAGACAAGTCTTTGTAAGGGAAATCAAATAATCTATTTCAAATTGTGTGAAATGAAAAACTCTGAGGCGACCTTCAAGGCACTTTAATGCGCCTTGAATAGGCGCATTAGCTATAATCAAGTCCTAGCTTTAATCAAGTCAAAATGATAAACGTTTTGTGAAATATCGATTTGTCAATATTATGTCGGATTTGACTATCTTCATATTTAAAGTCTGAAGTCCACCTGTCCCGTATACACGCCGGTATTGCATATTTTAGACGACTTTTAGTAGTGATTCTGGCAACCCTCTTATCACAACTTCAATACATTTTTACTTTTGATCAAGTCCACTCAGTCTGGTTCGAACACTCAATCCTTTAATTGCTGTAACGACGTCCATTGAAGGTGTTGGGTGCCAGTTCAGGTATTTCCTCGTCATCTGACCATGGTCCTAAAACAACGAGGTGCATGTATGAATGTGAATGTGTATGTGTTCCCGGGTCTTTCCTTCGAGATAGACCCCAAACCGTCGCCAATAGCCCACTGTGCAGCACTAGTCCGACGTTACGTAACCAAACCAAACCTTTAATTGGTAGCCGAAAGCGGATCCTGTGGGCTACTGCGGGCAACGGCTATATGTTGGAGTAAAATAAAAGGTATTTGATTATCGTAATAATACTTCAAGGTCGTCCACCAAAGCATCCTCCATGTAGGTGGGGCTGGTGCACTTTAAATCAGCTGTGGTGTAAATATTATCGTGTTATGTTAGTCGTGGTGTGATAATTCGTAGAGTGGGATGACAGATCACGTGTAGTCCTCATTATGTGACCATAGTTCAAAATTACAACGCAATATTCCCGAGTCTTTGGGGCTATTAGGAACAGTTAATAATTGCCCATTGAGTAGCTTCAGTGCGAAGTTATTCTATAACCAAGCTTTACCACTTTAAGCTAGAATCCTGTAAACTTTAAATTTATTTTAACCAACCTGATTGCAGCTATCAGATATTTACCATAAACTAAACTCGCATATGATGCCAAACCAAACACTTGAATATTTATCCCTCATGGAAACGATCCTCATCACCGAAATCCATACGCCTCCCTTACAAGTTCAAAACCCAAGTTTATTTTCGATATTTTAAACTGGACTCACCCAGGATTCCGTTGCAATTATGGAGATTCCTCGGGTGCTGCCTCCTTTATTAGGTTGCGCGAGTCTCATTTCGAGGTCGGTTCTGCCTCGTTAAGTCGCCTTGGAAGAGCAAAGTCTACAAAAGTTTCCCTTCCGGGGCGTTCTATTGGAAAGGCCAACGGCTGAGTTTGTAATCGGCAGCCACACCGTCGCAAAGCGGTCTCAGCTAACTATTATTGGGGCTGTTGGTTTAGGTGAGAGAGAAATTTGCTCAAGGTTTAGTGGGTGCGAGTCCAGTCCGTTTACTCTACTTTGGATTCTATGGGGAAAGGGTCGGTCAGTGATTATTGTTGGGGGTTTGATTTCCACTCTAAGAATTTGCAGTATCCTGGTTAGAATGATACTTTAAGATGTCTATCATGAGGGGAGTTGAAACAATAAATTTTCAAACTCAACGATTCGAAATTCCCAACCTAACGATTCGAAATTCCCAACTCCAACGGTGCTGAAAATTCCCAGTTTCAACTTATTTACATTTTCAAGTATTTTATAGATTAGGTAATATTAAAACAGTTCTCTCAAAATTATTCATTTGTTGCAAAGTGCAATGACGTGTTTGTTCTGACGTCTAATTTAAGTTTAATCTTGCAAATTGCGCAATTTCCAATCCTTCCTCGCTTTCGTTTGCTAATAATATTAATTTTTTCTTCTGGCATAAATTTTCCTTACTCTGGGATTTTTAATACTTGAAATTCCCAATTTTTATGGTCTCCAGATTATGGAGGAGGGGGAAAGGGGACATGCTCCCTCCCCCCCCCCTTAACATCCCTAGTGCGACGGGCCTGTTGTTAAT
The DNA here is from genome assembly GCA_963932185.1 of Troglohyphantes excavatus. Taxonomy (NCBI): domain Eukaryota; kingdom Metazoa; phylum Arthropoda; class Arachnida; order Araneae; family Linyphiidae; genus Troglohyphantes; species Troglohyphantes excavatus. The sequence continues at coordinate 58,945,402 of OZ010666.1, read as the reverse complement.
TGAAAGTAAAAAACCAAACCTCTACACGGTATGTTTGATTATACGAATATGATCGAACTTGTAAACTTCTTGATCTTCCAAGCAGGTCATGGGACACTTTCCTTCGAGAAACGCCAATAGCCTACTGTGCAGCTCTAGTACGACGTTAATTAACCAAACCAATCACACCAGGTCACTATTAGTTTTTGGTAATGAGGAATTCAATTAATTTGGTTTGATGGAGGACATCTGGATCGTGACAGAACATACCGGACATTTTATATGTATATGTTCATACATACAGTGAACCTACAGTTGGCCGAAGAGGGTCGAATACGATTGATGATGAGCTCGCCGCCCTTCCAACCAGGCCAACCAGCTGACAGTGGAGGGCAAAGGGTTTAAGATATATCGAAGATCTCTGAAATGGAGCTCATCAACGTGCACGTTCACCCGCGAGTCTTCGTCCCCCCCAGAGTTGAATTCTGTGGCATTTAACCTCGCCAAAGCATAAGGAACGTCTCAATTCAACTCCTGGCGACATCCACTTTAACCGCCTGTCACATTTTTGCTCCTTTTAGCATTTCCCCCGCGATGAACTTCGCCAACAGTTGTCTTCATCCCAAAGACAAATGAGCATTCGGCGGAGATCTTTCTTCTGCTGCGCGCGGATCTCTGATAAATCGATGTCATGTCTGGGCCGAGGTCGCCGAAGGATGCTTGGACAATACACCCCAGATGAAGAAAAACGGGTCGGGGATTTTTTTCTGTTTTGTTTTGCCAAGTTGGAATTCCGTTTCGTGGAGTTCACCTAAAAGCAAAGACAAGGTGGGAAAAAATTTCTTGTGGTAAATGGAAGATAATTTTTTTTATGGGATTTCCAAGGTCCGTTTCTAGTTCGGCAAGAAAAATAAATGGGAGATATTAGTTGAAGTCGCGAACAATTTCAATGCAAATCGGACGTGTAACTATTTTTATAGAACAGTGATTCCCAAATCGTTGTCCGTGAGAAAGTTCAAAGTGGTCCATGCAGAATGGAGATATTTTCCAAAAAAACAATGTTACTTTTTTCCTCTCGTATTTGAATTCATTGTTGTATTGAAGAAGATCAAAATTGTTTAAGCATTTGCTTAACCAATTTTGATAAATGGAAGATATTTTTTTTATGGGATTTCCAAGATCCGTTTCTAGTTTGGCAAGAAAAATAAATGGGAGATATTAGTTGAAGTCGCGAACAATTTCAATGCAAATCGGACGTGTAACTATTTTTATAGAACAGTGGTTCTCAAACCGTGGTCCGTGAGAAAGTTCAAAGTGGTCCATGCAGAATGGAGATATTTTCCAAAAAAACAATGTTACTTTTTTCCTCTCGTATTTGAATTCATTGTTGTATTGAAGAAGATCAAAATTGTTTAAGCATTTGCTTAACCAATTTTGATAAATGGAAGATATTTTTTTTATGGGATTTCCAAGATCCGTTTCTAGTTTGGCAAGAAAAATAAATGGGAGATATTAGTTGAAGTCGCGAACAATTTCAATGCAAATTGGACATGGAACTATTTTTATAGAATAGTGGTTCTCAAACCGTGGTCCGTGAGAAAGTTCAAAGTGGTCCATGGAGAATGGAGATATTTTCCAAAAAAACAATGTTACTTTTTTCCCCCCTCGTATTTAAATCCATTGTTGTATTGAAGAAAATCAACATTCGTTAAGCATATGCAAGCTTTTGAGTAAGTTTATATATGAGGACCGTGATCGGTGGAAACCACCGGTAATTTTTTTCCGGGATTTAAAGTTTAACATTAATGGTCAAATTCAAGATAGGAGAGAATCCAAAGAGTCTTAAAGATTCATTCTAATAAAAAGAAATAATTTGGATACCATTTTAACATATTAATGAAATACTTAATTTATTTAAATACCTATTGAAATTCACGTAAAATAAAAATAATAACATTTTAGCTCTATCAAAGTTTTAACATATTTCCTTGAAAACAATATATTTGATTTTTAAAATTATTAAAAGTATATTCAAGATAAATTTATGATTTATCTTGAATAAACTTTTAACAATTTTCATTGTTAAAAGCATTTTTAAGGTATGAATTAAATGTATTATTACCTGAATTTACTAAAATTATATTACAAATCAACTATTTTTGTTTTTAACTTTAAAATAAAAATGAATATAAATATTTAAGAAAATTCTCCGACTGTGAATTAAATATTTGTAAGCAAAAAAAAATCAAACGCGGCTTCTTACTTTTTTTTAATACATCGCCGCTCTATTTTTGAAACATAATTTTTATTTTCCAAAAGTCTCTGGCTTATAACTTTATAAATTTTATTTAAAAAAAAAAACCTAGCAAGAACGTAGTTGGAAGGCCTAGGATTATATTAAATTTCAAAAATGGATAACGTATACAAAGGGGAAGGAAGCCATGCATAAATCTCTCAACTAATTAGAACCTGGTTAGAACGCTAATGAGAACGAAGTTTGAAATCCTAATTAAAACATAGTTTTAAACCCTAATTATAAGAGTAAAGTGGATTTAACTAAGAAAGGAACACGGACTCAACTTACGAATCTTTTCTTAAATTTATTATTATTATTTTTGCATACTTTCAACCCTATAAATCTTTCTGATGGTTTATTTTGGGTTTGTTTTTATATGCTATTTTATATTTGTGTTAGAATGTTTCCGGGTCTATATAATTGCTTTAATTATTCGAAATTATGCAATATATCTAAAAAAGAAACGCGTACGAATGGAAAAGCTAGAACACAAAAAGTGGGGAAAATGAAATAAATACATAAATTATGTATGTCCTAGTTATAATACTATGAAAATCAAGTATTAGTTTCTATTGCAGTCCAGCTAAAGAAATATTTTTTAAAGTTTCGTCTAGAAGAAACGCTATATTTTTGGCGACATACAAATTGATTCTATATGTAGAAAATAAATTTTTTAAACATATTTAACATTTCTATAACTGTTTCAGAAGAAAAAACTCTCAAAATTGCTTTTAAAAATTAGTTGGGGTACAACATGGCTTCAACCGCCCCACAGAAAGAACTTGTTATAAGCGTTCAGTGAAACAAACACACGAACAGTAACGATTGAGTTGCATTTTAAACTGCTGCCGATACATTGCTGTGATTCTTTATATGTAGACAGGATTAAACCATTACAGAAAAACGGGGGAAGGAAGGGGGGGGGGGTTAGGACAAAAGTCATTGATCATTGATATCCTACACTTTGAATGGCGAAAGTGTTGGAATTCAAATATAATTTTAATTTATAAAATATTTTTTCCCTACCTTAGATAGTTTTGAATTTTTGAATCTTAGTTTATCAGTTCTTTAGTTACGCTCCAATTTATTCACAAAAAAACGGAAAATTGTTCGTTACCCCATTCGCGGTCAAGAGGTGACTTTCAGTCCCCACTGTAAGAAATTAACCATATTTTTAATAAAATTCGCCTGAGCGAAAAAAGTGAATACTTTTTAATAATGACTAGCAATTCCGTGCAATAATTATCGCACGAACCAACCCAATTCACACACACATTCGTTGTAACTACTCATAGATGGCACTTCGTTCAAAAAATTCTACCCATAGATGGCACCACTACCAACGGCTCATTTAAAAAAGCTGGTAAACTAATTATTTTTAAACGCTTTTTTAAAAAAAATAATCGTTAATATTCATGAGACAAAAGTACGATTCGTCACTGTTCCGGGAAATCCCTTTTTTTATACCTCCCATGTTAAGATCCGCTGTGTGTGAGACCCGCAAAAGGGATCTTTACTACTGAAATAATTTATATGATGATTTCACAAACTCGACATAACTTTCATTAAATATACTCGTCTTAAATGTTTTTTCAAAATAATAATTGTCATGAATCGTTTATAACGAAATTCCTTTTTTTAAGTCAACCGAAGTGTTTCATAGATTAATTTTTTTTAAAGACCATGATGCGACATCGACAAAAGTTTTGATCTGGGCATAGGAAAAGTTTTTAAAAAAAATTAGAAAAGTTAAAAAATACATATAAATAATAGCTTATGACACTCATTTCCAACAAATCAATACGACTCATAATAAATTAACAACACCTCAAGCTAGGAGAAGCCCGCCGTAAATTGCTATTCCAATCATTCAAAACACAATTTCCATTATACCAGTCACCTTACACTTCGAATCGTCCCCCGCAAAATACCCATTCCCTAATCACTCCCCCACAAACATCGCACCCTTCACAAACCTCACAAAAAAAAAAATCCCCATTTAATAATAAAATTCCCTCTAACGACCCCAAAGTTCAGACATTCCCCCACACTTCCCGTTCAAAGTCCCTTTTTTAGGTGAGAAACCGAATCCGATCGTGGGTCGATTCAATTGCGATTGCTAATGTCTTCGTCAATAACTCTCGGGACAGCGTGCGGCTATTAGCGGCGATTCCTCTGAATGCATAACCCCTCGGATATATGTAGTGTGTCGTCGATTCGCGTCGTACAATGCAGTTGCTGTGGATGGGTGTTGGGATCAATATTTGGGATTCGCGGTTTTGGATGTTTCGTATCGGATTGTGTCTGGATGGGGCACACTCTCGGAAATGTTGTTGGGGGGAGGTGGATTGAGGGATGGTTGGTTTCGAGGAAAAGTTTTCCCTTGTGTGGGTTTTGAAAAATATATGTTCTATGTTATGAAAATATCTTTCAAAACAATATTTGAATTTTGGATAACTAGGCCGGAGTGGCAGAGGAGTTAGAGCATCGGGATCATTACCAAAGGGATGGGGACCAGTTGCCAAGTGGATAAAGGCGTTCAGTTGGTAATAAGAGGATTTACTAGTTCGAGCTAGTGGGGTGGACAAAGAAAAGTAAAAAGAATATATAGCGATCTTCCGATGGGAGGGTTGCCAGTGTCACTACAAAAGTACTAGAAAGTCGTCAAGAACATCTAACAAATTATACTGGCGTGTATTCGTGACTGGTGCTCGATAAATCTCTTCGGGGTCCAAGGTCCTGACGCCTATTGAGGTTGCGTCGTGTGTCAGCTCAGGCGTTGTCCTCGTCATTTGTGACCATGGTTAAAAAATATGGTCTTTCCTTCGAGATAGAACCCGAACAGTCGCCAATAGCCCACTGTGTAGTTCTAGTGCGATGTTCATTAACCAAACCAAACTGGATGGATTAACGCATATGACCAAAGGGAGAGTGGGAACACTGATTTACATAAAACTCATTACCTTGACGTCACTGGTACGTCACGAAAAGTTCTTTCCACCTGTGCATTTACACTGCCATAGGCGAAAACTTGTAATAGGACTATATCCCCCTAATAATTTTAAAACAAGGTTCATTGTTTATGTATTTAAATGAAAGTTAGTGTCTTGAGGCTTCCCTCTCCCCTTCATTTTTTATAAAACTTTACCCCTTTTGTACACTACTACATCGATAAAATTAAAAATTCCGTACATAAAATCAATAATTTGTAAAAACCATATTTATTCATGATTTGACAGCAACTTTTTTATTATTTAGTTTATCTGTTCACTGGTGTTGCTTCTAATTACCTAAAGAATTCTTGTGAACAAAGCAAGTTGGGTAACTAAATTATTCAGATTACCATCACACTCATTAAAAAAAAAATATTCTTTAATAAAAAAAATAAAATTCCTATACAGAATCGTGAGGTAATCCAAAAACCTATAACACCTTTCAATAAAGATGGCATTCTGATTGGCTTCAATAACCGATTCAGGTTCCCCATTAATGAAGAAAAAAAAAGCACTTAAATAGAGAAGAGAGTGACAAGCTTTTTGTTCCACACAACAAAGTTGATACATCGCCTAAGAGCAAAAACGTCTTTCTGTATTATGGGTCACTTTTTTTTAAAAATGATGTGTGTGGATGTTTTTTTTAAATAGAATTAGTAAACGTATATGTTTAATATCCATAATTTTATGAATAATTATTAGCCAAATTGATTTTTTTTTGTGAATTTGATTGAAAATAAAAACAGTGAAACGTTTTCTGCATAGTATCAAATGAGCTTATCACTCTATTTTTTTTAAAGTAAATTTTTTATGGATTTCATGTTAACATGCTATTTATTTTTTAAATAAAAAAAAACAAGTTTGACGCGGCCAGAAAGAATTTACGTGAAGTTATTATAACTTTAGTCACGGAATGCCAAAACAAACTTGCATCCAATCCCTTACCCAGGATTCGAACCCGGACCCATTTCGTGGCAGCCATGCACGCCACTTATGCTACCACTTACATTGTTGGGCGACAAATAATTAGCGTTCCATTTTAGCAGGTTATGAATTGGCCGTTAACATAATATCGCCAACATAATTTTTGTGTGGTTTTTTTGTTTGTTAATTAACGTCGCAGTAGAGCTGCACAGTGGGCTATTGGTGACGGTTCGAGGCCTATCTCGAAGGAAATACCCGGGAACGATGCCTCGTATTTTTGAACCATGGTCAGATGATGAGGACAACATCTGAACTGGCACCCAATGTTTCAATAGACGTCGGGACTTTGGACCCCGATCAGTTATCGTGCACCAGTCCCATATACACGCCGATAATTTTTTGTGGATGTTCTGGATGACATTCCTAGTAATTTGTAGTGAAGCTGGCAACCCTCCGACCACAATATCACTACTTTTTTACTTTTCCTAGTCAAATCCGTCGCACAGGATTGCATCAGGAACCACTGAACTCTAACTGTAACTGCTGGAAGGCTCAAACTTTGTTACCTCTACGGGCGCGTTGAAACCAATTGAAAGCTGCCATACTGTGCCCCAACATTTTTTAAAAAATGATTTAGTGGTGTTTTTTATTACCAAAGCATTGTAGAAGTATTAAATATATATAAATATTATATTTTCTTCTTATAGAATTTATTTTTTATATTGCAAAACAGATAGTTTTTGCTCTTGCTTTTTAACTACTTCTACTTTGTCTTGCAAATGACTTCATATTTTAATAGCAGATTACATTTAAAATGGGTTTAAAAAGAAAATAAAAAAAACTTACCCAAAAATAATATAGGTCGGCCTATTTTAACATGAAAAATATACGAAATATTGCGGTATCAAGAAAAGTGTGCCCCATCATGGCGGCCTCCATATCGGCTTCAAGTCAACAAAATGTCTTGCCCTATCCAGAAGTTACAGTTAGAGATCAGTGTCAGGAACCCTCTGATTCCCAGCTGATGCCTTTATCCATTCGTCCACTGAGGCCTCTCGCCACCAACATCAGAAATAAAATAAACAAGTTTTTCTTTAGTTTGATGCCCCTGGGTCTAACGCCCCATTCTGCTTTGCTTTATATCAAGATTTTACAAGCATCGGCATCTAAATTCCTATTTTCGTGAACTATTCGATTATCCGGATATGATCTACTCTCAATTGATCCCCGATCGTCATTTGACCATGGTTTTACAATAACGAGGTGCATGTATGAATGTGTTCGTGAATGTGTATGTGTTCCCGGGTCTTTCCTTCAAGATAGACCCCGAACCGTCGCCAATAGCCCACTGTGCAGCTCTAGTGCGACGTTATTTAACAAAACAAAACCTTGGTTTGGTTAATTAACGTCGCACTAGAGCTGCACAGTAGGGTATTGGCGACGGTTCGGGGTCAATCTCGAAGGAAAGACCCGGGAATACATACACATTCACACACACATTCATACACACATTCATACATGCACCTCGTTATTTTAGAAGCATGGTCAGATGACGAGGATACACCTGAACTGGCACCCAACGCCTTCAATAGACGTCGGGACTTTGGACCCCGATCAGATGTATCGTGCACCAGTCCCGTATACACGCCAGTATAATTTTGTTGGATATTCTGGACGACTTTCTAGTATTTTTGTAGCGAAGCTGACAACCCTCCGATCGCAAGATCACTACTTTTTTACTTTTCTATGTCAAGCCCATTTCACGGATTCGAACCACCAATCCTCTGATTAGTAGCTGAACGCCTTACCAACTGAGCAACTGGGGCTCCCCTATCTCGAAGGAAAGACCCGGGAACGATGCCCGATAATTGGAGTTTACTTTACCTTAAACCAACAGATTTAATAAATATTGTGAATTTATTTTTTATCGCTAAAGATCCCAGGACGTGACATCACATCCCCGCCGGTAAGTGGATTAAAAATACCAACCAATTGCCTACCGACATCAAATGATTTTATTTCATTCACAAATGTCACATCTGCCATTTTTAATGCTCGGATTCTTTCCTTGCTTCTAGCCCGAGCGAGCATCGCCCGATCCCATGACCAGGGGCTGATTTCCTTTGATCCTTTGCTGATGAACGATAAAACAATTCGCTGGTGGCATGGCCCGTGAATCACTCGGAACACCCCCCTCGCACGCGATCGTCTGCGAACGAAGGATGGGGGAGGGGCGAGGGAGAGAGAGTTATTGAGGCCCTGATTTCTGCATTTTGTCGTTGCTTTTTGTCATGTTGTTGGGGTTTCAAATGGTTACGAGGAGCTGTCGTCGCTTTGATGGTTCTGGGTTTTGTTAATGGTTGATGGAATCTCAAAAGATATATTTTTTAATATGGTTGTTTGGTTGAATGAACGTCGAGGGCTGGTGGTATGAGTGGTCGGACTGAGGGTTCGATCCCCAGCATGAGTGTAGCGATTATGTAAGGGGAAGTTTGTCAACTTCGTCCCTTTCGCGACCAAAATATATCCACTGTGTATAATGTACTGGAGCACGCTAAATTTGATTTTGGTCCAATATCTTGACCCCTGAGTGTGCAGCTCTAGTGCGACGTGAATTCAGCCAACCATTTTAATAATGTTTAAATTGTTCGCAAATTTGAAGATTGAAAAATTGATTAATTCAAAAGATTAAAAATACCCAATAATTTTTAATGTGATGAAGTAATTTTGTAGAGAGAGGTTTATTTGAATGACAACGTGAGAGAGAGAGAGAGAGAGAGAGAGAGAGGGGGGGGGATGCAAAATTTTAATTCATTTAAAAAGTCCTATTTTATGTGTGAAAGTCTATTTGACTGTAATGAGAAGTCTTAATAGAAAGAATATATACTGTTAAATAAAATATTACTACTGTTAAATAAAATATTTAAATACAAATGTGTTTTACCGTCTTTATGGTATTGTCAGGGCCCTCGCTAAAGGGAGGGGGGTTCCCCCCTCCCCTCTAATGTTGGTAAATTCCTGTAGACTTGGCAAAATCAGAAACCTAGATGGCAAATTTGTGAAACAATTGTTTTTGCCAAGTTAGCAGGAATTTAACAACATTCTTACGGCCCGGCCCGCTTTGACATGAAAAATGTTGGGAAAATCATTGTAAAAAAACCTGCAAAATTTTTGCTAAATATTTTACTTCTACTTCTGGTCGGATTGGTAATTTCCCATCTAAAACTAATTTTTCCATCCAAGCGGGAAAAAACTGGTAAATTACCAGACTCTAAAAAAAAAAGTTGGTAATTTATCTCTAAAGAAGTTGTTAAATCCCCATATTTGGGCTACCCACTTCCAATCATACTCTCTAGCAATGACCCTGAATATTGTGAATGTTAATATTAAAATGACCCTTTCTCTTGGTAATTAACAATTTACTAAGCTCAGTATATAGTGTGGTCACACATTTTTGGGCGATGGTCATTGTTTGGCTGTTTAACTACACATAATAAACCATTCTTTTTAATGTACTTCAACTACTGTGTTGCTACTAAAGCTAAGCGACTTGTTTATTATTGTATTTGTAACACTATACTCAGGGACAACCTAAGTTGAAGCGGAAACTATGATATGTATAAATATTCAATTGATTTAGGCACAACTTAGGTTGTCCCTGAGTATAGTCAAAATGACAGGTACTTGCATTGGAAAATAGCATTAGAGGCGGGTAGATGTTCCAAATACAGTGTTAAAACATACGCGAATTAGTGGAGCCAAAATAATATTTTATTACGGCAATACAGTTAAATGTAATACAGCCAAAAATTGACCATCGCGAAAAAATTTATGACCACTCCATATTCTCGAAACATGAAATGAAGAGAAGTCGGTTAATAATATACTAACAAAATATTTTCAAAGAAATCAAAACCATCCGCATTTTCCCCAATTCCAAAAAAATTATTTTCCCCCTAGAAAAAGTAGGCAGGGAGAAACATTTTTCCCGTTTTTATTCCAACTTTTAATCCGTGACATGTCCAATAGTTCTGCGATATACGACGTGAAGAAGAGAACATTAAAAAAAAAAATCAACCCCTGTACAGTTTTTTCGCCCTCATAGCGGTAAGACAAATTTTACCGATTAAACCGTATTGTGTTTGGAGCTGATAAGGCCCCCTTGCATAACGACTGTGCCAAAGGGGGTGGGGGGTTACAGTAGAACAAAAAAAAATCGTTTGGCAGCTGAAGAAATCTGACCAATCAGATCCAATTTCTTCTTCTACACTGGGATTACTCGTCCGGGACTTAGTGGAGTAATTTAGTGGGAGTAATCGCCTCGCGTCAGATTAAAAGAGTGTTATAAAAGTTTCTCCCCTTTTGTTCGGCCTCGTTTTTTGGCGATTACGGTGAAGCGGTTTCCTTTTTTTCCTGTTTCGTTTTATGTCCTTCGCCCCCCACCCGAATGGTCGTTTGCGGGGAACACTCGGCGTTAAACTTTCGCCAATTAGAGCGGCTGCGGGAGAGATACCGGCTCCGGGTTTTTTTGGGAGCTTTTTTCCGGTTTGCAGTTAATGATCTATCCTCCCACGAACGATTTGGATTGTCGTTGTTTTTAGGAAACGCTTTTAAATGCGAAAGTGAAAGTTCTATAGTGAAGATAAGCTATCATAGGAGAATCCGTGCAATGGACTTGAAATAGAAAAGTAAAAAAGTGGTGATCTTGCGATCGGAGGGTTGCAGCTTCGCTACAAAAATACTAGAAAGTCGTCCAGAATATCCGACAAATTATACTGGCGTGTATACGGGACTGGTGCACGATATATCTGATCGGGGTCCAAAGTCCCGACGTCTATTGAAGGCGTTGGGTGCCAAATCAGGTGTTTCCTCGTCATCTGACCATGGTTCTAAAATAACGAGGTGTATGTATGTGTGTGTGTGTGTGAATGTGTATGTGTTCCCGGGTCTTTCCTTCGAGATTGACCCCGAACCGTCGCAAATAGCCCACTGTGCAGCTCTAGTGCGACGTTAAATTAACAAAACAAAACCAAATCAACCTTATTTCGTAATAGCTGAATTGCGGCCGAAGGGACCCGGGTTTACTATATTATTAAAGATTTGGTTTGGTTAATTTATTTCGCACTAGAGTTGCACAGTGGACTATTGGCGACGGTTCGGGCCTATCTCGAAGGAAAGACCCGGGAACGACGCTGGTGGACTTGACAAAGAAAAGTAAAAAAGTAGTGATCGGAGGGTTGCCAGCTACGCTACAAAATACTAGAAAAGTCGTCCAGAACATCCGCAAAAATTAACGACGTGCATACGGGACTGGTGCACGATAAATCTGATCAGGGTCCAACGTCTATTGAAGGCGTTGGGTGCCAGTTCAGGTGTTTCCTCGTCATCTGACTATGGTTCTAAAATAACGAGGTGTATGTATGTGTGTGTGTATGTGTGTGTGTGTGTGAATGTGTATGTGTTCCCGGGTCTTTCCTTCGAGATAGACCGCGAACCGTCGCCAATAGCCCACTGTGCAGCTCTAGTGCGACGTTGATCAACCAAACCAAACCCGGGATCGACGCATCGTATTTGTGAACCATGGTCAGATGACGAGGAAACACCTGAACTGGCACCCAACGCCTTCAATAGACGACGGGACTTTGGACCCCGATCAGATTTATCGTGCATCAGTCCCGTATACACGCCGTTAATTTTTGCGGATGTTCTGGACGACTTTTCTAGTATTTTGTAGCGAAGCTGGCAACCCCCTGATCACAAGATCACTACTTTTTACTTTTCTTAGTGAAGTCCGTCGCTCAGTATCGAAGTAGGAATCCTCTGATTCCCAGCTGACGCCTTTATCCACATGGCCACGGAGGCCCATATTATCAACGAAGAAACTATTTGTTTATCGCCCAGATAAAAGGTTGTCATATGGGCCGCAATTGGAACTTTCCGCCTCACTCTACCGTAGTTTGGTTTGTGAATACTTTTGTAATATGACTAGTCTTTCTTAACGGGTTTTATGGTGCAAGGGCAACACTTGGGCCATATCGCACTTTTTCTTATGTCTTTGGTAAACTCTAGATCTCTACAGGTTTTCCAGTTGCCCAGTGGATAAAGACGTTCAGCTGGTAATCAGAGGTTTGCTAGTTCAAGGAGCCCGTGTGGTAGACTTGGCAAAGAAAAGTAGTGATCTTACAATCGGAGGGTTGCCAGCTTCGCTACAAAAATACTAGAAGGTCATCCAGAACATATTATACGGACGTGTATACGGGACTGGTGCTCGTTAAATTTGATCGGGATCCAATGACCTGACGCCTATTGAGGTTGCGTCATGTGCCAGCTCAGGTGTTGTTCTAATCATCTGATCATGATTCAAATATACGAGGCATCATTCCCGGGAATTTTCTTCAAGATAGGCTCCTAACTGTCGCCAATATCACACTATTCAGCTGTAGTGCGCGTTAATTTTCCAAACCAAACTTGGATCTCTTTGTTTGAACTGAACAAACTGAACTTCTGGAAGGCTCAACACTTTTTTTCCGTTGAAATTTTTTTATAAATACAAAATTCGATTCGACGTTTATGTTGAACTTAATATTTGGTGGTAAGTTTCACAAATTGAAACTTCCAAAACAGCTTTTTCATTTACAACAATCTTGGAGATAAGGGTCGCTTTCGCTGGGCATCCACTATTTGTCGACAAGAAAAAATCCACACCAAACTTTTTCTTCTTCATCGACCATGAGGGGCTGGTAGGTTAAAAAAATTGGCGAGTTTTCGCACATTTGGCATTTAGGTTTGCTTCATGAAATCGGACCATTATAAGTGAAATATATACTTTTTAATGCTCTGTATCTGCCTAAATAAATCCAGCAGAGCCATACAATTTTGAAGGAAGACTCGCATGTACTTACATCATTCATCTACTTTTGTCGCCAAGGAGTAAAATTTTTTTTTTTAAATTTAAGTCAACCCCTTCTTTCACTTGGCCCTTCAATCGTAAATGGTTGCCATACGCATAAGTTTTCAAAACTTCAAAAAGATATATATATATATATATATTTTAAAAATTAAAACTCTTATTATCTGAATTAAAATAAAAACGAGTACTTTTTGACGGACCTTTAATTCATACGAATTCTATTTGAAATATATCGTCTGCTTCACCCCTTCGATTTTTCTCTTTTACACGGTACCATTAGCAGTTGATTAATTACTGAAACCAAAAGATGTTTCCTTTCACATATCGATACTTAATTTTTCGATTGTGCAACTTTCGATTAAGGTTAATGAAGTTTGGATCAATTATGTCGTTTGCCATTGTTTCAGATCCGTGGTTCAAATGTTCAAATCTATAAAAAAAATATTAGAGGAAAGTATAAAAATAATAAAAACAAATTAAAATAAGTTTTAAAATTACCAATTTTACTTGGTATTGTGCAACTGTTTGATTAATTCCAGTTATTTTATTCAAACTCAAATGAATTCTTTATTCAATTCAATGAATTCTACATTCGATAATTATTGCAAGGGAAGTCCCTTCTATTAGTGAGGTTTCTAGCTATCTGCGATTAGTCCTTATTTTTCTGAAATGACGTTTTACTCTAATCACTTCTGGTCGTGCTTCGACAGAGTTGCACACGACATTTTTTTAGCAAGATTCAGTTTACAGCTCTGTTTCTTTTTTTTATATATAAAAAAAACGTTATTTTTTATCTCTAAATCTTTTGAAATGGCGCCCAGAGACCATTTTCCCAATCAAGATAATCGTCTGTGAAATTTAAACGGATTTGTCACTTTCAGCAACCGTCCAATGAGGAGCTCTCGCGAAAAGAACTATTACTTTCTTATCTCATCCGGGATTGGTGGAAATTTCTGCTGCCACTGACGTGCGAGAAATAAAATAATAAATGTGCGCTATTTATATACGAGCGATCAAACACACGAGTTGGAGTTATTAAATTCTTCTCTACTGGATATGGAATCGTTCCAATATGGGACTGAGGCTCGTTTTTTATATTTTTTTTATTTATTTTTTTGCTGTTGTAGGTTTTGCAGTTACAATCTCTGTCAACATTTCGGAGATTTTCTTATCAAGAAAAACACACCGCGGTTTAAGGGATATTCGAGATTGAATTTCGAATCAAATTGACTCGAAATTGAAATGATGGTTCAATGAACCAGGAATTTATATTGGACATTTTTAGTTTTTTTGTGACTTACGGATGTTTAACTGCTTAGACAATGCTCAAAATATCTTAATTTATAAGTACATAGTTTATTATTTAAAGCCATATGAAATGATTCCATGATTTATTTTATATTGATGATGAGTAAACGCTGGGAAGTAAATTATACAACAAATTGGTAAATTTAGAGCTTAGAAGTTTTAAATTTAATTTTCATAATTATAATAGAAGGACTCCGTGGCCTAACGGTTAAAGGCGTCAGCTGGGAATACGAAGGTTCCTGGTTCGATGCCACGCGATGGACTTGACAAAGAAAAGTAAAAAGTAGTGATTTTGTGATTGGAGGGTTGCAAGCTTCGCTACTAAATACTAAAAAATTTGTCCAGAACATCCACAAAAATTAACGGCGTGTATACGCGACTGGTGCACGATACATCTGATCGGGGTCCAAAGTCCCGACGTCTATTGAAGGCGTTGGGCGCCAGTTCAGGTGTTTCCTCGTCATCTAACCGTGATTCATAGATACGAGGCATCGTTCCCGGGTCTTTCCTTCGAGATAGACCCCGAACCGTCGCCAATAGCCCACTGTGCAGCTCTAGTGCGACGTTAATTAATAAAACCAAACCAATTCAAACCATAATTAAAATAAATTATGCGACCACCATACTTTTTATTTGATTCTTTGCTTGCACAGCTCTTTATAGATACAAAAGTAACGGCACTCGTAGGAATACAGATTTCAGAAATATCTGACGATTAGAATTTACCAATTGTAAATGTTAATAATATATATTTGAAATATTTAATTTAGGAAATAAAAGTTTTTCTTTCGAAACTGTGAGTCTTGAAGTAAAATATGATATTTAATATAAGATTTAAATTTGTACTATTTTGTAAGCAAAAGTAGTTTTTATTAAACACCTTCTGCTGCTCTAAACTACTGAAAGTAAGTCTATTAAGACAGACGTCTGACGTTAAGGGGAATGGGAACAACAAATTCTTCAAAATATATAGTTTTTGAGATGTTTACATATTTAAATTCCTCAATTAACTACCTTTAAAATGACATTACTTTTGTTATTACACTAATTAGAAAATAATAAAATATATTTGGCTACGCTTCTTAACAGGTAACATTTGTCATCAAATCCATTTTCCTCAAAATGTGATTATTGTGTTCGATGTACCTTTTTACAGAAAGTTTCCAATGTATATGATGGGCAATTTGTTTTATATATGTTCTACAGTTTTTTAAATTATTATTTTATTTATTTTCAAAAAAATCTTTTTCTACTAAAAAAAAAGGGATTTTCTTTGCATATATGAAATGATTTTTATTAAAAAGAATATTTAAAAAAAAAACTATAAGGTTTTTCTTTAAAAGCTCATTTCAGTAAATTCAGAAGTGTCTCTAGTTTAAACAGAAACTATTTCAAATCTGTATCTATAGCACATTCTGAGAAAAAGTACATCGAAAAATGGCAATTTAACATTGGTGGTGTAGGAGGTTCCGACCCCTCTTAAATAAAACAAACTATTAAGTGAGGTTCCTAAACTACGTAAACATTTTAAATTTAAATGCAATTCTTAAGTTGATCTAAGTTTTAATTTAATATGAGTATAAAAATTCATTTTAATATATACATTTTGATTAATTAATATTCAACAAATAACGAACAAAAAACAAAACAATTAAACATGTAATTAATTACATTACTACAATTTTAATAAAACTTAATAATATTTCAATTTTATATTTTATGTATCTATTGAGTTAATTTATTTTTTTATACTTCATACATTGGTCTTCGCATTCACGGAACGGGAGTAAAAGCTTTGCCGTAAAAGTTTTTATTAAATAATTTTATTTTTGGAATTGCAAAGTGTTCCCTCGTCTAAAGTATTAATTATTAAATTTTATTATTAACGTTTTCCCTTCCTAGTTCAATGGATTAATTGTCATGAAGTGAGATAAGAACAATGGTGTGTTTTATAATTGTATGTAAATAAGCTTAATTTGTATTGTTAACCAATAGCTCTAATTCAAATATTTGAATTTCCAAAGCGACATTTTCTATACACACAAGGTTTTTTTTTTTTCAAAATGCACTGGTATTTGCTTAGAGTTATCTTTATATATATTTCTCTTACGCGGTGATTGAAAAACGCTGTTTTTATGTACGCAGAGTGGCAACAGTTAGTTTGTTTACGAAATTCTGTTGCACCCGCATTTTTATTTTACCATTATGTAAGCCATTTTCACGATTAGCCTCTTCAATTCATTAGTAAATAATGATTTAATTGATCATTTTGATGACGTATAACTTAGTAACGTACACACTTTTGGTAGGCAAGAGTATGGTAAGCTTAACGTCAATTATGCCAAAACAAACTACCAATAATCTCTCTATTTTAAAAAAAAGTAAGCCCTAGGGGGAAAAAGTAAGCCTAAGGGGGAATTTTCAGTTCTTTCAATGTTATTCAGATCGTATCTCAAAATGTAAAAGTCCTAAAATTACGAAATTAAGTGAATTTGTTAAGAAATGTTTGATAAATAAGAAGAATACATTTTTGTTTTAATACTGTTATTAGTTTATAAGTTATTTAATATTAAAGTCGTCGTTGATAAAATTTCGCTTACAAGTAATTTTGTCCGTCGAGTTTCTGAAACACTATTAAAAGGAGAGACCCAATTTATTTACGGAGTGTACAAATAGGTTTGAACTGGAAATCCAAGTAAGCGTTTTTTAAAATTCGAATTAGTTTTGGATTTATAAATTTTTTAAACATTTAAACACGCTACACTTTTTGAAGTTTTTTCACCCTCATTTTTGAAACGTGATTTCTAAAATGCTATAAGTCATTTAAAATGACATATTTTCTTATTCAAAAAAATATATTAATGTTCGTTAAAACTTCCTCTTTCTGATGTTATAAAGATTATATTTCTATCTTTACAATTAAATTAGATATGGTCAAGTAAGATAAGTATAAAAAATAGCGAAGAAGGATAAAAATGTCGGATATTTCGAGAAAATTTTAATTTGCGACTTTTTGTCTCATTGTCCCGCTTGCATCTCAAAAAGTAAATGTCCTAAAATTATGAAATTATGCCAGTTTATTAAGAAATATTTGGGTAATAAGATAAATATTTTTGTTTTTCAATACGATCAGTATATTAGACGTTATTTTATGTTAAAGTCATGATTTTAGAAAATTTTGAAAACAATTCATACATTTTTGTATACTTGTCTTCCAATTTTCAACAAAAAAATAAATAAAAAATTAGGGGTATAGATTAAACTATTGGCTACAAATGATCCAGAGCGTTTGGGAAATTTCGATTTAGTTTTGTAGTTATAAATTTTTAAATAACTGACGAAATGTCTGAAATAATCGTCAATTTTACGCGTTTCTTCACAAAAGATAAATTAAAACTGCTCTAAGTAGTTCAAAAATATACTTTTTTCCTGTTAAAAAAATATAGTTATATTCGTAAAATCTTCCTTTCTTGAATGGTATCAATACTGAAATTCTATCTTAAAAAATAAATTAGATGTAACTATTTATGTAAAGTACTATAAATATAAGAACTAATAAATAAAAGATACTTCGGAGTGAAATGCCAACATTGGCAAAATGCCAACATGTATTTGGCTGCCAACGGCGAATTATTATTAGCGCCAATTCTCAATTATCTTACGCGAGTAGGCCTATTTATGCTTGGCGCGTTTATACTGTTGTTTGTTTACACATGTTTCGCTTTTCAATGATCACAATTGCGTTGAAGCAGTTCTACAGTTGAATTTTTACAGGTATCAGGCCCACCACAACGACGGGGAGGGGGGGGGGGGAAGCATGCCGCAGCCCCTCCCCGTGGGAAAATTTATGCCTCAGGCAAATTGATATTATTAGCAAATGAAAGCGACGGAAGACTAGAAATTGCCCAACTTGTATTAAGATGAAACTTAAATTAGACCTCAAAACGGACCACTGCATTGGAACATGCGTGCGACAAATCAATACTTTCGAAAAAAAACTGTTTAATATTACCTATAAAAAAGCTGAAAATGTCTTATAAGTTGGAACTGGGTATTTTTTTTAGCACTGTTGCGTTGTGAATTTCGAATCGGTAAGTGTGGTCTGGTTAATAACGTCGCACTAGAGCTGCACATTGAACTACTGGCGTTGGTTCGAGCAAAGCGCCCTTGATTTGTTATTGGTACGTATTTACTTACTACATCAAGGACGCTTTGGTTCGAGGCCTTTCTCAAAGAAAAGACCCGGGAACGATGCCTCATATTGTTAACCGTGGTCAGATAACGAAGACAACACTTCAGCTGGTACCCGATGTCCTTAGGTTGGGAATTTTGAATCGTTCAAGTTCGGAATTTCGGATCGTTAAGTTGGGAAATTTCTTGTCTCAACATACGAAAAATAAATTTGTGTGACGGCACTGCCAGTAATAATTTATATAACTAAAAAAAGTATTGTTGTTAGGACACATTGTCATTGTCTACAGTGTATGAAGCCGGTATTGTTTGCGAAGCAAACTAAAGAGGATTGCGTAGCAATCCTCCGGGGGTTGGCGGAGCGTTAGCGGAGCAGGGGCGGAGCCCCCTAGTGTTATAAATTAAACTAAAACGCAGGAAAGGTGTGAAAATAACGTGGAAAATAAAAAATAATGGTAGTAATAAAATAATAAATAATGGCTTGCCAGTGGTTCCATTGTTTTCATTTGTAGTTTAAAATAAATTAAATTAAATGATTTTATATTGATTTACATGGCGAAAAAATATATTGATACCAAGATGAATAATAATTTAAATTTATTGTTTCAACGTTTAAAGTTTTTGGTAATATAATTAAAAAAAGTATTGTTACTAAGACACATTGTTATTGTGTCCTACCTTTTAGAGAGCGAAGCGAGAAGTGGTTTGCGTAGCAATCCTCCGGGGGTTGGCGGAGCCTCCTAGTTTAAAAATATTTGTCTAGGAAATCGATAATTATTAATATTTAACTCTTTACACTCCGATGTCGGCGCTTCGGCGACATCTAGAAAAAAAATATCGGACATTTTTTTTTTTCAAATGAATAAAATTTTGTTATAAAATATTGAGTTTAATGCACATTTTTTCTATTACTAATATCTTCCACCTGTTATAAATATGAATTGATTTATATATAATACTATATAAAAATACGTAAAATATAATACTACATGTATGCTTAGGAATGTTTAATTTTCATCCATAAAATAACTATTCTATTTACTTTATTCTATGTATTTTATTAAATTAAATGAGAAAAATGCAACACCATTTTTTTATTAAAAAATATAATTTAAATGAGCATTTGAGATCTTCATTTTTATATTTAAATACAAACAATTTTATATTTTATTCAAAGCCTAAAAGTATAAAAAAAGAGCTTTTGCTCTTTTGATTATTTGTAACTCCCCTTAAAAAAGTAGAGAAATTACTTCAGAGAGAGAGCAAAAGAATAATTTTTTTTCATAGTCATTTACTTCTATTTACATATTTACTTTAATTTTCCTCTAACAAAATGTTTGAATCTGAGAAAAAAAAAAGAGTATCACAACTTGAAATGTAAAATTTTATGAACTTCTTCTTTTATTTGGTATAATTTATTTATTCAGAATAATATAGTAAAACTTTAGTACATTTAAAATGTATTTTCTTTTGCTGCAAATTAAGTTCATTATTTTCCTTCGAAAGAAAACCTTTTGTAGATATTTTAGAGATTTGCATTGCTATTTATAAGAAATATAATTAGTAATATTTTCCAAAATTATTCATTAACAGTTTTTTTTACCCAAAAATGTGTTTTACTTGGGTGGGTGCAATGTATATGCCTTAAATTTATATGAATAATATATAACAAAATTACAAGATAGTGTTTATTATCTCATTTCTCTGCATCTAATGATCCGATTTTAATGGGACTTGGTATAATCATAGTTTCAGAGAGTGAAGAATCATAAAATCTGTTTCACAATACTGAAGCGACTCCAAACTCCGAATTTTTAAAATTAAAAAAAAAAATTCTTTCAGGTCGCCGTGTAGATGGAGTAGGTGCACATTAAAACTACTGTGGGCCAAATGTCCTCGCATTGGTCACTGGGTTTAAATTCGCAGAGTGGGCTGTTAGTTCCGGCTTCATAAGGCCATTGTTCAAAATTACGAGACAGTGTCTTCTTGTCTTTCCTTTGGTTTGGTTAATTAACGTCGCACTGGAGCTGCACAGTGGGCTATTGGCGACGGTTCGGGGCCTATCTCAAAGGAAAGCACGGGAACGATGCCTCGTATTTTTTAACCATGGTCAGATGACGAGGACAACACCTAAGCTGGCACCCAACGTCTTCAATAGACGTCGGGACCCTATCAGATTTATCGTGCACCAGTCCTATATACACGCCGATAATTTTTGCGGATGTTCTGGACGACTTCTAGTATTTTGTAGTGAAGCTGGCAATCATGCGATCACAAGATCACTACTTTTTACTATTCTTTAGTCTAGTCCATCGCAAGGTTTGAACCGGGGACCCTTGGATTCCCAGCTGACGCCTTAATTCACTCGGCCACGGAGGCCTTCTTTCCTTTGGAATAGATCTTGAATAGTCGCCAATTCCTCATCGCATAGGTATAGCTCTAGTGTGACGTTTATTCAACCAACCAAACTCAAAGCTAGAGTCCTTTTATATTACAGAGGGTCCACGAAATTGACAATTTAAAAATATAAATAATAACCCAAACAAAATTTATTTGTAAAATGCTTTGAAAAATTCTTATGCAGATTGTTAGTGAATAGGATTCCAAATCATAAAATATTTGTAATGCCTTAACAAGGTTTCTAAAATATAATTATTTTTAATGATAGAAAAGAAAGATATTTAGTGCATCCAAATGGATGGGCTATAGAAGCTGTATTAGGGCCCCCCTTACGAAAATGGGATTCCAAAGCCCTAGGGGTGCAAAAAAAGGGGAGGGAGGTGTGCAGGTAAAAAGTTACGAGGACCATTGCCGTAGATTATGAAATATGCATTAAAAATAGAAATCAAAATATATTTTCACATTTCGACTATAATCATCCATACTTATACAAACACCTCAACTGATTCCTGCAAATTATTCCACCGCTGAATAACAAACTAAATTTCAATGCATAAATATCACAGCCCTCTTCAAACACCCGTTGCCATATACACTTTCCTCTGCCTCCAGAAATCGTCTGCTCTCCCCCCTTTTTTTATTATTATTAAACCATCAATAACAATTTCAGAAGGTTTCTAATGACACGTTCTGAGCAGCTTCTCTCTATAATTTTGTCGCGGTAGCCCATCAGAAAATAGCAGACGATAAAAAAAAATATCGTTTGATTTGCACCCACCCTTTCCGACGGGCCACCTAATGAGAAAAAAAAAATTAAAAACTATCGTCCGGGGCTTGAATTTGATTGTTATTTTTTTGGTTTGGTCATTTTTGTCTGGTATTGGTGTGGTCGTTTGTAGGTGGTCGCAGTTACGCTACAAGGGAGGTCCGGGGATCGTGGAAGGTGCGTGCTGCCCGCGGGGAGGGTTTTTGATGAATAGTAGGGGCCGTTTCGTGTGCCCGATGTTGTGTAAAGCTGACGTTGCGTTGTCTACACCTCGGAGTAAAGTCAAAGGTGAATAGGGATCTTAGGAATTAAGATGATTTTTAAAATATCGGTTGGTGGGGTTCCAAAATCAAATGATTTATTATTATGAGCTTTTTCTAGGTCTTTTATTTTTTGAAAATATATCTATTGCAGAAGATCCTCCTTACAACAATTTGACCTTTTCTTTACAGCGAATGCCACTTCGAGTCTTAATTGGGTGGTTAGTTTAATTCTTCTTAGTTTAAAGTCTTAATTGGGTGGTTAGTTTAATTCTTCTTAGTTTAAAGTCTTAATTGGGTGGTTAGTTGAATTCTTCTTAGTTTAAAGTCTTAATTGGGTGGTCAGTGTGGTTAGTTTCCAACGCAAGAGGGAGGGAAGGGGAATTCTTACATAAATGATCTTAAGTTAGTGCCTATTTTGATATTGATTGAAAACAAATTGTATGCCGATTGTAAATTGACATGAAAATAATGTAAAATAATAATAATATTTTACATGATTTTTAATGAAACACAATTTTTCCTTGCCATTGAAATGAAATGTTTTATTTAAATTTTTTTTTAATTAAAAATTGATTTTAATAAAAATATGCATTTGAAAAACTTATAACTAAAGTTTATTTTCCGTAGAAACTTGTGCCGATATTGGATTGCAATATAAAACGTAAATGTTGTTATGGGGAATTTATTATGTAACATATTTTCATACAATAGACATACGGTTTAAAGATCCGTTCAACTACCACTAAATGCTGTTCGCTACAACGAAAGGTCGCTGTACCGACTTAAAAATTTTATTGCATAGAAACCAATCGACCGATTGGAATATTCAGGGCCGTTATATGGACAGGGTTGCTGTTTCTTGAAGCGGAAGGGGGGGGGGGGGGGGGGGTCGTCGCAAGGTTCTTTGTATTTTATAGTAAATACATGGAAGTCCAAAGAACAAATATAAATGCTAATTAATATATTGCTTTTAATATATTGTTTCTGAGAAATATGTAACAGGTTTCGTTCTATAATAATAATGGATTGTGTGTCTGCGGCACACAAAACTCTACCTTCACTGTGCGCAAATATGTGAAATCTTAAACATAAATCAGTAATCAACCTGTTGTGTATCTGAGGGCCAAAATAAAATTTAATTATTTATTTTTTTAATTAATATTTAAAGTTTCCAACTAATACGAATCGTTTAGCGCTGTAGTTGGGGAAATGCGCATGCGTGCCCTTTTGGCTTAGTCGGTACAGCTTGAGAATTCAGAACAATAGGTCACTGGCTCAATTTTTTTAATACTTGCATGTACGTAAGATAATTATAGTATGGTGAAAGATATTAGCGAATCTTTTATGGTATCAACAACAACAAAGTTTATCGGTCTGCTCATAGATGGCGGCATGATCAACGGCTTTAAAGAAACAAACGCTAAACTGAATTATCTTAAACATATATGTGAATATATGATATATATGAAAGTACAATTCGTCGCTGATCATGAAATTTTCTTTTTTTTGATACTTTATGTGTTAAGATTCGCTTTGTTTCGAAGGGGCGGGCGTAAAAGGAATCATTACTACAGAAATAATATATATGATAGAATGCCCATTTTAATGTAAACAAATTAAAAATGTGATGTTCAATCACCTTGTACATATGCAGCGATAACCAAATGTACCACCACTTCGGTTCAAGTGATTTGACAGCAATGATGGTGTCAAAAACGAACATTTTAAAGAGTGAAAGTGATATATATTTTTATTTTGGGTTTTAAATATTGTAGAAACAGCTTTACAAATTTTTATTTGTATTATGACAACCACGATTCGGATTTTCTCAAATTTTAGTTCATTAATATTTATTTAAAAAATTTCAATGGCCTCACAGCTTATAAAAACAGTTTCCATTGGAAGAGTACACGGGAGAAACGATGAAAGTCCGTCCTCCATAGACCGTCATCGTTCTTGTACTGAACCCTTCTATTATAAACTACTTTTTTAATCCGCGGACGCTTAAATGATTTTAGTAATTATAAAGTTGTTTTCATTGCTTTATTTTAAATAATTTTTCATCGGCGTGCACTCTTAACTTTTTTTAAAAATAGTTTTAATTAATTGTGATGAGATAGCATTTCAAAGTATACCTCAAAAATTAGATTTTAAAAATATTGAAAAATGGAATATTTTCATGAATTTAAAAATGGAGTGCATTGATGGAATAACTGGAGATCTATGGTCGTCAGAGGGTTAAATTATAAACCATCCACTTCACAATAAAGGCTAAGAGGAGTCAAATTGATAAAGAAAGTTCAAAGAAAATTACGAACTATGTTTTGGTTTTGTAATTAAAAACAAGTGCAATATCCCTTCGAGAAGAACTTGGAGTGCATGAGAATCGAATACGGGAAACCAGATTCTTAAACTCAGAATTAAGACATATACAAGTTTTTTTTTTATATATAAATGAAATTTTCCCCTTTTAACATCACGAACGCTGAAAAGAACTCATTTTATTTTCCCGTATCCACAATACCAACATTAAAAGTAATTTCCCCCAAAATTATATAGCGGCGAGATATAGAGAAATATTGAAACAAACGCGGAAGCAAGAAAAAGACAAAAAAATAAAAAAATTTGCATTTTGCGTTAAAAATCGTCTGCATAATCGGCGGGGTAAATAAACAGTCATTTTGTTGAGAATACAACTTCTTCTTCGGGACTGCGTTTCTTCACTTCTTTTCATCCACAGACAGGAAGCGGCGTTATTACGGGAACAAAGTTACCCCAAATAAAAAAAAGGGGGAACCCGTAATTAAATTCGGATTTCAAGCAAAAATAATGCAATATGAAGCTGGGAAATATGCTCGCGCAAAAATAAAATTGGCTTTCTTTTTGCGTTTTTCCGTGTTCCAAGGCATGTTCTGAAATTATTTTTTGGAAGAATTTTTTTGTATGCAATTTTTAGAGGGGTATAGACATAGATGGTGCTTTTTTGAGGTTTTCTCTTGGGTGACTGGATTTTGTTTGATGTTTAGGTGCGAAACGCCGAGAAAAGAGGGAAATTAAAACGCGTTGTTATTTATTTTTGTTTTGTTTATTAGATTATACGTTTGCAATGGAAGAAGCTGTAATTTTGCGGAATTATTTTGGTGGAAGTAGTGTAAATGCTGTTATTATGCCCTGTCTACTGTTTTGCCGCAACTAGGATTTTTGCAAGAGAGGACTGTAATTCGCCAATTTTAGTTTTACGTAAAAAGGCGTTTCGTTTTTTTACTGGTCTTTTCAATGTTTTGCAATTAGGTTCACGTTGCATATTTTTTTTTTAGAAATTAAAAGTCTGGGTTTAAAACTTTTAATACCAGAATCCTGTTCTAAATTATTTTATGTGTATAGTGTTTAAAATGTCTGTGAGATTTAGAAAAATATATGTTTTAATTAATATCGTTATAACAATAGCATATATGATATATATTTGAGTGCTAGAAATTTACATTGCATTTTAGCTTCGATAATTTTTTTACGCCATTTATAATTGAAGGGGCAAGTGCAAAATTGGCACGATACTTTTCCTATTCATCGATCGTGAGAGTGATTTGTAGTGGTAGGTTAACAATATTGGCGGATTTTCGCACATTTGGCATTCAGGTTCACTTCATGAAATCGAACCATTATAAGTGAAACATACTTTTTATAGCTCTGTATCTTCTAAATAAATCAAGTTCAAGCACACAATTTTGAGAGAAGATCCATATGTACTTAAAGCTTTCATAAACATCAAAATGAGATTTTTTCAAAAATGTTAGTTAACCTTTTCTTCGACTTGCTCCTTCAATAAAATTTTAAAGCATGCAAAGAAATCTGAAATCCTATATGAAATGTATTGTGTAAATTTTAATAATTCTGAAATTATAGTCAGAAAATGTAAAATGTAAGTAAAAAAAATCCCAATAGTATTTACAAAATCAAATTTTAAAATTATTTTATGCGACCTTTCTGGCTAAAAAAATAATTTAGAAAATAGTCAAACACAATCGCTCAAAATAACTTAAACTTTCAAACTTCACTTTTCAATTTCATAAAATAAATTTTGAAACACTTGATGAATATGTGCGTGTGTCCGTTCGTTCGTGTATCCCCAGTTATCTCAACAGTACACGTAATTTAGCAGTTCATAAAAAAAAAATTTGGTTTAAATATTTTTCAAATTTAAAGTATTGGGTAATTTTTAAAATATTTTCTACAAAAGTTATTTAAAAAAAATGCATAAAAATAAGGTGCTTGAAATATAATTAAACTGTCTCGCAGTTAAACCAAATCTACAAATACGATATTTTGTACATCCTTTAGAGGGTTAGAATCTGTATTTAATATTGTTTAATAAGGTTTATGTCTAGTTATGGTTATTTAACGATTATTTTGAGGTGCTTAATCATCGAAATGTGTTCCGAATAAATATAACTATTTGTATAGTTATTTAATTCTTCGTTGGCGTATCAGAAATTTTAAATATGTGGAAATTTGTAAGTGATGAATTTGCATATTTGGCTTTGTTATATTTATAAGTAACTTTTATTTTTTTAATTGAATTTAATTATAATTTTAATAAGAAAAATATAGATAAAACGTTGGACTATTCTCGGGTGTAGAATATAGTTTTACTTCCGACTTTTCAAGATATTTAATAAATAAATATATTTAATGAAAGTTTATATTAATTAAGGATTTTTAAGATAAATGCGATTTTAAATGTAAGGAATTTTTACGTTCAGCAAATGTTGTTGTTGATTTCATGATATTTTTCACCTAACAAAATCTACTTCTAAGCATATCTGATAATATTTATTAGCATTTATTATAACAATGCAGATAATCTGTATTAGTGCATTATCGGAAATGACAAAATAATTTTTGATAATTCTACGATTGTCAAGACTACTTTCGTCATATTTGACAATTGTTTCGTCATTGAATCACGTGACGTTTGACGAAACAAGAATCATCAAACTTTTAATAACTAACTTACTCAGATTCCTTATATGAGTCCCAGTTGCTCAGTTGGTAAGGTGTTCAGCTACTACTCAGAGGATTGGTGGTTCGAATTCGTGCAATGGACTTGACATAGAAAAGTAAAAAAGTAGTGATCTTGCAATCGGAGGGTTGCCAGCTTCGCTACAAAAATACTAGAAAGTCGTCCAGAATATCCAACAAATTATACTGGCGTGTATACGGGACTGGTGCACGATACATCTGATCGGGGTCCAAAGTCCCGACGTCTATTGAAGGCGTTGGGTGCCAGTTCAGGTGTTTCCTCGTCATCTGACCATGGTTTTAAAATAACGAGGTGCATGTATGAATGTGTGTGTGAATGTGTATGTGTTCTTGGGTCTTTCCTTCGAGATTGACCCCGAACCGTCGCCGATAGCCCACTGTGCATCTCTAGTGCGACGTTAATTAACCAAACCAGATTCCTTATACGTGTAGAGCCACAATTCAAGCGTGTAGTTCTGGCTTGGTCGATAAAGCGTTGGACTTTTGACCGAGAGATCAGCAGTTCGAGTCGGCTTGTCGATATTTATTTTAAAATGTTTTCATGTTTAACGAAATATAAATTACGTGAAAAAATAACAATGACAATTCTCGGTTTGTCAAAATATTTAATCGAAGCGTTTAGAATGAATATAAGCATATAGCATTCGTCGAAAATGACAGAAGTTTCTTCAAAAACGACAAAAGTTCGAAAATGAGCTTGCATTTTTAACAGCGTAGGCAGTATTGCATTGGGGTTATTTAAAGAATAGATGCAAACGTTAGGAGAAGATGCAAACGATATAAAATTTAAGGGAATGTTACAAACCAGAATGTATTTCCATCGGTTCAGATCCATAATCATTACGTGGTTCGGGAAACTCAGAAGCGTATGGATACTTGCAAGAAATGGGTCACAAGGGAAAAATACTCGTATAAAAAAAAGAACGTAAATAAAAAATTCAACTCTTTCTTTCTCAAAGTACAATAAAGAGACGAGAAAATAATAGAAAATGAGAACGTTTTTTTTCTATTCTATATATTTTTTTCGATCCTGGAGACAGAACGTATGAAAACGATTAAGAAACGAAAGCAGCGGTGCCGAAAAAATATATTCGCGCGCTGGATACATAAAAAGGCGGGAAAGTAAAAAAAAAAGAAAGTTCTATTTTTTGTCGTCTGCGCAAAAATCGAAAAGAAAAGGGAAATTAAATCACTTTCACTGGTGGCTTTTCTTTGGGACGGGATCGAAATATTAGGGAGTCTCGATCTAACGGTTTTCCCGTTATTTTTCCTGTTTTTTTTGGCGTCCCCGTTTTTTTTTTTTTTTTTTTTTTTTTTTTTAGCGTCCTGGAAAGAAATGAAGTTTGGATCTCCCCCGCTGTGTGTGGAATGAAAAAGTTTTCAATGGAGAAATGCCATATATGGAGGTGACGTTATATCCAAGGATAAAATTAAGATTTTATAATTTTCTCCGAGACTGTGTTTATTTCGAAGCATGTATTTTACTGTATTACAATAAACGAACTGTAGAGTAATGAACGTTTTTTTTTAAGGGAACTAAGTTCCACAAATATAAATTTTTTTGGGGCTTAAAATAATGTTTGAACCCCTCTAGCATGTTTCCTCAAAGTTTTAGAAACAATTGGATAAATATTAGTCGTGTCAAAAAAAGTTTATAATTGTTTTTCATATGTGCCACATCCAATACTGAAATCCTTAACTCTACAGCTTGCAGTTTTTATGAACATAAGACGTACTAAAACTTAAATAAATATTTAAGAATCGGCATGAAGTTCTTTTTTACATGAACATAAATGTATATGGAATAGAATTAGGAATGGAATTATAAAAATATTAAAAACAATTCGTTTTCTAAATTAAAATGTTTAAGAATTAGTGTTTTTTTTTAATATGGCTGAGTTTTCATTTATTAAATATGGGCGGATAGGTAGGTAGATCTACTATTTTCTCAATTGTTACGGATCCTATAATAAAATAGGTTGCCCAATGTTAAGTTCAATGCTATTCCACTAAACTATATAGACAATTCATTCAAGTTATAAACTTTAAATGCTTTTTTTTAACTCTTCGTTTGCATTTTACCTTTTATAAAAATAACTAAAGCAATATCTTAGTTTGTTAAAAAAAAAAAAAGGAAAATAAGTATTTAAATATTAGGTAAATGAACCTTAAATATGAGTGTTTGTTTCGATATCAATAATGATAATAAATTGCTCGATTTTAAATATTTTTTTCAAAAACATACCATTTTCATACCAGGCAATTTTAATGTATTTATAATCAATCGTTTTATTTTTATTTTCTTTCACTTAAATACGGTTTGTCATTTAAGTAATATTATTTTGAACTCCTCGTATGAGTTTGAATCTATATTGGCTTTGCCTATATTTTCGATATCATTTCCTTGTTTTTGGTCTACCTTTCTCTTTCTATGGATAAACAAGGTATAACGACGGGGAAATAAAATAAATAGAATAAGATAAGGTAAACTATTGGGGTGATCTCATTTAATTTATTACAAATAATGTGAACTCAAATTTGATCTAGTTTTGAATTTATTATTATTGGAAAATTTCCCTTGATACCGTTTGTTTTGTAAGATGAGTATATCGGAAGTATAATATGTATGTCAAAATTATCTGGATTATCAGAATATAGAGCCTATTTTCTAAGTAAATTGTATATTTAAATATATTTATAAATTTTTTTATGAGATTGTTGTTAATGGTTGTTTTAATGGTATAAAATGATACAAAATATTCATATCTTTTTGCAGTATTTAAAAAATATTTGCATGTTTTTAAATATGCATTTTTTAATAAATAAGGTTTAAAAAAATATATTTATTAGAACATGCGGCAAAAGAAACAGCATTGTGAGGTATCCGTTAATGTATACGTACGAAAAAAATAAAATGTTGTCTAATTAACATGGTCACATGGTCTAACAAACATGGTGTTCACAAATCGTTTGGCTGCATCGCATTCAGCGGCATTGACATAATAAACATATTTTGCTCAACCACTTCGTTTATATTTAAAAAAAGTAGTTTAGCCTTGGCAGATGGCAAGAGTATATTATGCTTGACTGTTAAGTGACATGGGAGAAGCGGGTCTTAATAATTGTTTGACGTAGCAAAACTTTGTAGAAAAAAATTCTGAAATTTCTCACACAAACTTAGATATAAATAACTTATTATAGGAATTATCGTCTTTATAATGGGATGTTTGGTAAAATACACAGAATGCCAGTTAAAAAGAATTTTTTAATGCAAAAATTATCGTCACTTGGGGGAGGGGGTAAGGCTAACGTGACTGTGCGTGATATGCGGAGAGGGAAGGGGGTGTTCAAAAGGATAAAAAATAGCGTGACGTAATAAATGAACGCTCCCTAAAAGAAATCAAACCAAAGTGCCTTACCTTTAACAAGCATATCGTATAGGTAAGACGAGCTCCTATGAGTAGGGCATAACCTGTCTCAAAATAACAACAACCACTCTGTCAAATCAAACAAATATTTAAGCATTGCTTTTTATTAAATTTACGCTTTGAACTGTTTTGTAGTTCGAAAAAAAGCATATAATTTTCATCATAAATTCGCAATTGAAACCCACCTCCAGAAAACACAGGCTGTTCCAAAAACACAGGCACCTCGAAGACCCCTCCGCTAATTGAATCGTCTGCTCAGAACACACACCTGTCGCCGATATTGTTAACAGACATCTGCTGTTCGCGCATGTGTGTCATTTCAACACAAAAACCCCACACAGAAAGAGATACATAAAAACCAACATCTTTTTCAAAAAGCCCCCCTTCTTCCTCCTTTATAAATGATACCCAAACTGGAAAAGAAAAAAAGCCCCTCTCATAAGACTTAATTACTTAATTACATCTTTTAAGAGAACGGCAGCAGTGGGTCTAATGCTATGTACCGAGTCTTTAAAAATCCTTCAATTGTTGTCTTTCAATGAGAGAGTGTATACATAGAGCGTCATTACCAACACGCACGTGCTATAAGTCTTTTTTATCTTAAACGGTGGGTAGAATTGGCAATATATCGCCTGTTTGGCCGTTTTTATCTCTTGGGAAAAATAACTGCAAGTTTCATCTTTGGTAAAAACCTCGAAAAATTTAGAAAAATCCTCACAAATAATCGTTTGCATTTATAAAAAAATTGTTTTATCCACAATAATGATAACAACCAGAAAAACAGATAATTTTACTATCCCAATACAAATTGAAATTCAGTAAATTGAAGTTTTCGTTCAATAAACGTATAGTCAGGGTGCCAAATCGAAAAGCTTGTTTTGGCGTACGGAGAAAATGTTTTCGTGGTTTCTGATGTAGTAGATGGTGTAAATTTCAGAATCGATTGATGCCACTCTGTAAATCTTGAGCATTTTGAAATATCCAAGATGGCGCCTGCCGCGCACCGTTCGCGAACACTTGAGAAGCTTATTTTGGCGTACGGAGAAAATGTTTTCATGGTTTCTGATGTAGTAAATATTGTAGATTTCATAACCGATTGATACCACTCTGCAAAACTTGAGCAATTTGAAAAATCCAAGATGGCGCCTACTGCGCAACCTTCGCGAAGAGTGGAAAACTTTGTTTTGACAGATGGAAAAAATGTTTTCATTGTTTCTGATGCAGTAAATAGCGTAGATTTTACAACTGATTGATGCCACTCCGCAAAATTTGATAAATTTGAAAAATCCAAGATGGCGCCCGCGAGATATTCGTCGTTCAATTTGAGTGACGCTGTGATCGGCGAAATACATCAGTGTTGCCTAAATCGAAAAGCTTGTTTTGGCGCAGGGGGAAAATGTTTTCGCAGTTTCTGATGCAGTAAACAGCGTTAATTTCAGAACCGATTGATGCCACTCTGTAAATCTTGAGCAATTTGAAAAATCCGAGATGGCGCCCATGATAGACATTAAAAAGATGTCCACTTTGGAGTGTGGTAATAGTGGCATGTGATACATTTTTCTTAATGGGTTTTGATCCAGGAATCTGAATGCAATGTTATTTTTCACATAAAATAACTGTGGGAACTAATTTGGATGTTATTCCAAGATGGCGCCCAAGAGATGGCCGCTTTAAAAATGTTCACTTTAGAGTGTAGTAATAGTGGCATGTAAGACATCGTTTTAAAAGGTTTTGGGTCAAGGAATCTGAATACAATGTTATTTTTCACTTAAAATAAATCTGGAATACAATTCAGATGGTTTTCCAAGATGGCGTCAATGATGACCACTATAAAAATGTCCAATTTAGAGTGTAGTAATAGTGGCATGTAAAACATCGTTTTTAGGTCAAGGAACCTGAATACATTGGTGCAACTAGTATTGACAAAATGATGGCTAAACTGGGGGATAAATGTTCTTTAAACCGCACAACTAAGTTATGGACCGAATATTACATCAAATCTGTCCAGCTAATAATGAATTTTGTGAGAGCTGAAAGGGAAGTTAATTAGTGCCTTATTCTTAGACTACACGTTATATACTTATCTTTAGACAGTAGGCCATATTTTGCATGTTCAGTCTATTATAATTATTTAAAGTATGCCACTGTTTATGTGATGTTCAAAGAAAAGATGCCACAAAGATGTTTAGAAATTTTTTTGAAAGAAGAACATGGGAGGAGATATATAATTCGTTATTGGAATGTGATATGGTCCGATACGATGATAGATAACAATATTAGGCGATATAGACATGTTGCAAAAGGATCTTCTTTGACGGGTCTTACACTAAACAGTGCTGGAGTCGAGCGATGGGCTTCAAGTGTACTTGTAAGGAATCAGCCGGAGAATGATTTTTGCAAAGTGGCAGAACTGGAATTATGCATGCAGCTTTTAAATCCATCAGAGCACAAAAGGCTTAGTTACATTATGACTGGAAATATTGCATCAAGAAAAATTAACGATGACAATGCTTTTGAATTGGGTGGTAAATGTGTACTGAAGTTTAAAGACACCCTTCCTAGTTGTTTCTATGACAGTTTACAGAAAGGTGTTGTCAGCATGGATGAAAGGATGAACCATGGATTATTTGGTTCGTGATTGCGTAAGTCTTCATTTGACTTCAATGCGTACCTGATTTTTTTAAAAGTGAAAAGTCATTGCAACTTACAATTAGTTCCTTTCTTAACGAGAAACAAATGTGATTTTATATAGTTTGTTACATTATTTTTTATATTATCTTAATTATTTTATAAATAAACTACTTGGAGTTCATTTTTCCTACAGTTGCACTTTTGCTGAGAACATAAAAAATTACTATTACCACACTCCAATGGGAACATTTTTAAACGCCATCATGAGCGCCCTCTTGGAATACAGTACTAATTAGTTCTCACAATTATTTTAAGTGAAAAATAACAATATTTTCAGTTTCCTAGATACAAAAACATTTAAAATTATGTCTCACATGCCACTATTATTACATCCAAAGTGGATGTTTTTATAGTAGTCATCATGGGCGCCATCTTGGAATCATCTGAATAGTATTCCAGATTCATTTTAAGTGAAAAATAACATTGTATTCAGATTCCTTGACCCCAAAACATTTAAAACGATGTCTTACATGCCACTATTATTATCACTCTGAAGTGGACATTTTTAAAGCGGCCATCTCTTGGGCGCCATCTTGGAATAACATCCAAATTAGTTCCCACAGTTATTTTATGTAAAAAATAACATTGTATTCAGATTCCTGGATCAAAACCCATTAAGAAAAACGTATCACATGCCACTATTACCACACTCCAAAGTGGACATCTTTTTAATGTCTATCATGGGCGCCATCTTGGATTTTTCAAATTGCTCAAGATTTACAGAGTGGCATCAATCGGTTCTGAAATCAACGCTATTTACTGCATCAGAAACTGCGAAAACATTTCCCCCCTGCGCCAAAACAAGCTTTTCGATTTGGGCAACACTGATGTATTTCGTCGATCACAGCGTCACTCAAATGAACGACGAATACCTCGCGGGCGCCATCTTGGATTTTTCAAATTTTGCAGAGTGGCATCAATCAGTTGTAAAATCTAAGCTATATACTGCATCAGAAACTATGAAAACATTTTTTCCATCTGTCAAAACAAAGTTTTCCACTCTTCGCGAAGGATGCGCAGTAGGCGCCATCTTGGATTTTTCAAATTGCTCAAGTTTTGCAGAGTGGCATCAATCGGTTCTGAAATCTACACTATTTACTACATCAGAAACCATGAAAACATTTTCTCCGTACGCCAAAATAAGCTTCTCAAGTGTTCGCGAACAGTGCGCGGCAGGCGCCATCTTGGATATTTCAAAATGCTCAAGATTTACAGAGTGGCATCAATCGATTCTGAAATCTAAACCATCTACTACATCAGAAACCACGAAAACATTTTCTCCGTACGACAAAACAAGGTTGACCTATTTTTTGGCATTTGGCACCCTGACTAGTATTGTATCCTTTTAAAATTCAATCCTTCGAACTCCAAGAACATCTTGGCCATTTGCGTTCCTTCTACGGAACAGTAATTCCTCTTTCTGTTCTTTTTTCGTATTATTTATGCTTATAGAAGGAAAAAGAATCATAATTTGTTTACTACTACTTTTAAATTACTTCTTCTCTAGTAAAACTGCATCCCTTAACCCTTTGCACTCCGATGTCGCCTCTCAGGTGACAACATAACGACCAGTTCTTTTGTTTCCCTGTTCTTTAAAATAAACAGCATGATCTCGTGTTTAGAACATCAATCTTTTTTTCAACTTGTTCTCTTGCAAATACAAAACAGATTAGGATTTTTTTCCCTTTATGATTATAAAAAAAAAATCTGTGGAAAAGAACGTAAAGAGGAATAACTGTTCCATAGAAAGAATACAAATCACAGAGTGTTCTTGGAGTGCAAAGGGTTAATAACCAAGATGTGCAACTGAGGTTCGGATTTGTAAAATTCTATTAAGTATTTTAAATTTATTGTAACAGTTTTATAATTATTGAATGAAGAAACATATTTAAAAAATATTTTCAGGATCAAGAACGTCCTTTCGTTATTATGACTATTTCGTATTGGTCCATTGAAGGTTCGTTATTTAAAAGACTATTAATAACTACAAATGGGGGGGGGGGATTCGATATTGGAGAGTCCCGTTAAACCTAATTTAAGAATCCCCGTATAGAGGGAATTGATCGTTAAATATGTCTTTACTCGAATGTCCTCATAGTGGTCGTAATGTGGAAGTTTGGAATGTGTTGTGTCGGCTCTGGTGTTGGTATAACTCTGCCTAGCGCTCCTTCTACCACCCTTTTTTTGTTTACTCAGTGCTTTGCTCAGTGGGGAGCTGTTTGGCTCCACGTTTCTGGGGAACACTTTAAAGTATATGCATTAAAAAAAGAAAATGGTGTGGACTCGAACCCGTGACCTATTGTTCCAAAGTGTCCCGAGTTGCCGGCTAAACTACAAAGGCACAATCTAGACCTTGAAAATATTTTTCTAAAGATGTTTCATTACGCAATATTTCTAAAATTGTT
This sequence comes from Troglohyphantes excavatus, assembly GCA_963932185.1. Lineage (NCBI taxonomy): Eukaryota > Metazoa > Arthropoda > Arachnida > Araneae > Linyphiidae > Troglohyphantes > Troglohyphantes excavatus. The sequence goes on along the minus strand of OZ010666.1, from coordinate 58,909,808 downwards.
AAAATCATTTAAAAAAAACTAAAAGAATTTTACAAATCCGAGCCTCAGGTTCACATCTTGAGGATGTATATTATTTATATATAAATTTTCAGTTTTTTTTAAGTGGCAGAGGAAGAGGGGGGGGTGTTCGGGGAGAGAACGACATCCCCCCCCCTCCTCCCTCCCTCCCTCCCCGCGCCAATAATCTGGAAACCTTAACAGTTGGGAATTTCAAGTTTTAAAAAGCCCCGAGTTGAGAAAATTTATGCCTGAAAATAATTAATATTATGAGCAAATAAAAACTAAGGAAGATTTAGAGAAATTGCCCAACTATTATTAGATTACATTTAAATTAGCCCTCGGATCGCACACTGCATTGGAATATGCGTGCAACAAATCAATGCTTGTGAGAAAACTGTTTAATATATAACTGTCTAATATATAAAAAATGATGAAAAATGCCGATGAGGAATTTTCAGCACTGTAGAAGGGTAAAAAATATTTTAGGGGGTGCTGATGAGGGTAATCGGGAGGGGGTGGGTTTCTTCTCATTCCTCAATAGGCTATACTCAGGGTCAACCTAAGTTGAGCCTAAAGCAATTGAATATTTATACATATCATAGCTTCCGCTTCAGGTTCAACTTAAGTTGTCCCTGAGTATAGTGTTTCATCCCATGGGCGAAAATATTATTTATTTATAAAATTCGAACACTATTACGATTTTTTTGGTGAATTTGGCGTGTATTTGGCGATATTTCCATTACGAACAACCTTGTGGAGAAACCACCTCTTGGCGAGGATGTTCTTAGCACGAGGAAGGATTGACAAAAGGGAGGTCTGGATGGATGCTGCTGCCACGGCAGGTGACCCCCTCCCCTCTTTCCCTCCCCCCCGATCGTCTCACGCAAAGTCGTAAAAAAATAATAAATCGCAGACGTCGGCATAATACAACCAGTTTCTCTACCTTTAATGATACAGACTCCCAAAGTGAAGGGGAGGAGCCAAGAGGGAAATCGCAGTCATCTAATTGGTCGGGTAGGAGTCAATTCTCGGGTTTTTATTCTTCTTTCTTTCTTTATTTTTTTATATGATTTTCTTTTTTAAAGTTTTATTTTTTTTATTTGTTTCGATTCCTTCCTATTACTTGTCGGTCACGCATTCTGCTCATCTGTTAAAAGTGTCGGGATTTTTTTTTTTTTTGAGGTAGAGATTCGAACATTTGTGTTCTATCTTCGACACACAACCTTCGCGATTTGGTGAGTTTCTTTTTTGAAGGAAGAAATAATAATAATAAAAAAAAATGGTTAAAAAGAAAAAATTCTCGCGCCCGGAATAACTTGTATTTTGAGAAGCGCTGTTGCAACATGGGGAGGCAAAGGTTGTTGTCTTTTTGGCAACCTTTTATGTGGTAGAATTTGGCGGGAAAAACAAGATGGAATGAAGATGGGTCGGGAACTTCAATCGGCATTTATATTATGCAAATCTAATATTTGATAATAATTTACAAATCAATTAATATGCGAATCTAGTACAAAATTAAATGGACATTACCAATATAAATTAATGCACTGTGAAGTTTGGAGAGTAGTATTCCATGTCAGGTTCGTCATCTGACTTTTGTTCCAAATTACGAGTCAGTGCTTCCTTTGGAATAATTCCTGAACCATCTTTAATAGGCAATAGCCCAATTGCAGCCGAAGGGAGCCGGGTTTACAATATTCTCAGAGAAGAAAACATTTGTTTATCGCCCAGACAAAAGGTTGCCGTGGGCCGCAACCGGGACTTTCCGCTTTAATAGCACATACTGTGCATCTAGTGCACTGTTAATCATAAATAAATAAATTAAAGACAGTTCGGCAGCTTTATAGACGCTCTTGTTAAATTCATTAACTTTGGAGCATCGCATTCAGTCACAAATTATTTTATCGATCTGAATTATTTTACAGAGAAAAATTTCAATAGTTTTTAATAACTTTAATATAATAATTTTAATTAAAAAAAATTCACAAAGTAATGAATTTTTTTTTAAATGTGCGTGAAAAAATTTACTTATATTTTTCATAGTAAAAGATGTTTAGAAAAAAATGCATCTAATATTTAATCCTTAAAATGTTTAAATGTGTTACTAAAAAAAACTGGAAAAGTTTCAAGAATATATTTTTAAGTAGTTTTTAAGTAAAATGCCCTCAAATATGGAAAAAGCACAATTGGAGTTTATTTTGGTTTCTGGACTCGACCAAACGATGCAATTTAATACGTGAGTTTATTTTTAAAAATATTTTTTAAAAAATCCACGTTAAAGATTACTACAAATTTATCATTTTAAACAAAACAGTTAAAATTTTTATAAACAGTGAAAATTTAAAAAACGATTTAATTAAAAAAAAAATCAGAAATTAAAATTTAAAAAAAAAATCAAGTTGTAAATTTTTTTTTAAACCGTTGGTATTTATGAGATGAATGTGCGATTCGTCAGAGCTCCTGGAAATTCTCTTTCTTGTGACACCTCATTTGTTGAGATTCCGTGTCATGTCAGAGACGTAAAAGGGATCTGTACTATAGAAATAATATATTTGATGATATTTAAAAGAGACTACAAACACTATATCTACGCCTTTGTGCGCAGATGTGGTAAATGACAATTTACTAACTCTGCAAGAGCCATCATCAATATGCTTTTCATAAATAACAGTATGGAATAAACTCTCGCAACTCAAATAACCCATCCATACCCCAATACAGCGATCAACAGCCAAATATATCAACCCTCCTCCTTCCATGTGTGCAGCCTGAGCGTGACGTCACGATATTATGAAGACATCCACCAAAAAAGTATAATTATAGGTATCTAAGACAGTAATGCCTTTCCCTACTCCGTCCCATACAAGCGTCAGCCCCGCAATAATAATTGAAGTCTTTGACCCCCCCCCCCCTCCCTCAACTGATCGTGATTGGGGGAGTGGGGGAGGGCTTGTCTGGGCCACCCATGCCCTGAAATATCGTTCGTATTATTCATTACAAGCCAACCTTTATTTCTGTGGGGCAGTGTACTTGCAACTTCAACCTTTCTGGTGGTCATGTGCGGCAGGTGAAATATTCCTCTGTGGGACGGGCAGAGGGGAAACTCGAGAATGTTGAAGCATTTGTTAGGGGACTCGCCTTTGTTGGGTTTTTCGGTGTTGGTTTTTAAACAATGTTTCGATTGCGAGTCACCCTTTTGGTTAATTTAAAATAAAATTTAGTGCAACTAAGAGTTTTTTTTATGGCAGCATTTAAGTGACATTTTATAACTTGATACGTCTTTAAAACCAACTGTAGTATGTCTTTAAAATCAACTATATTACACTTATTTATAAAATCAACTATGTTACACTTATTTATAAAATCAACTATATTACACTTATTTATAAAATCAACTATATTACACTTATTTATAAAATCAACTGTATTACACTTATTTATAAAATCAACTATATTACGTTTTTAAAATCAACTATATTACACTTAATTATAAAATCAACTATATTACACTTATTTATAAAATCAACTGTATTACACTTATTTATAAAATCAACTATATTACACTTATTTATAAAATCAACTATATTACACTTATTTATAAAATCAACTATATTACACTTATTTATAAAATCAACTATATTACACTTATTTATAAAATCAACTATATTACACTTATTTATAAAATCAACTAATTACACTTATTTATAAAATCAACTATATTACACTTATCTATACAATCAACTATATTACACTTATTTATAAAATCAATTATTTATAATATCAACTATATTACACTTATTTATAAAATCAACTATATTACACTTATTTAAAAAATCAACTATATTACACTTATTTATAAAATCAACTATATTACACTTATTTATAAAATCAACTATATTACACTTATTTATAAATCAACTATATTACACTTATTTATAAAATCAACTAATTACACTTATTTATAAAATCAACTATATTACACTTATTTATAAAATCAACTATATTACACTTATTTATAAAATCAACTATATTACACTTATTTATAAAATCAACTATATTACACTTATTTATAAAATCAGCTATATTACACTTATTTATAAAATCAACTAATTACACTTATTTATAAAATCAACTATATTACACTTATTTATAAAATCAACTATATTACACTTATTTATAAAATCAACTAATTACACTTATTTATAAAATCAACTAATTACACTTATTTATAAAATCAACTATATTACACTTATTTATAAAATCAACTATATTACACTTATTTATAAAATCAACTAATTACACTTATTTATAAAATCAACTATATTACACTTATCTATACAATCAACTATATTACACTTATTTATAAAATCAATTATTTATAAAATCAACTATATTACATTTATTTATAAAATCAACTATATTACACTTATTTATAAAATCAACTATATTACTTATTTATAAAATCAACTATATTACACTTATTTATAAAATCAACTATATTACTTATTTATAAAATCAACTATATTACACTTATTTATAAAATCAACTATATTACACTTATTTATAAAATCAACTATATTACACTTATTTATAAAATCAACTATATTACACTTATTTATAAATCAACTATATTACACTTATTTATAAAATCAACTAATTACACTTATTTATAAAATCAACTATATTACACTTATTTATAAAATCAACTATATTACACTTATTTATAAAATCAACTATATTACACTTATTTATAAAATCAACTATATTACACTTATTTATAAAATCAGCTATATTACACTTATTTATAAAATCAACTAATTACACTTATTTATAAAATCAACTATATTACACTTATTTATAAAATCAACTATATTACACTTATTTATAAAATCAACTAATTACACTTATTTATAAAATCAACTAATTACACTTATTTATAAAATCAACTATATTACACTTATTTATAAAATCAACTATATTACACTTATTTATAAAATCAACTAATTACACTTATTTATAAAATCAACTATATTACACTTATCTATACAATCAACTATATTACACTTATTTATAAAATCAATTATTTATAAAATCAACTATATTACATTTATTTATAAAATCAACTATATTACACTTATTTATAAAATCAACTATATTACTTATTTATAAAATCAACTATATTACACTTATTTATAAAATCAACTATATTACACTTATTTATAAATCAACTATATTACACTTATTTATAAAATCAACTAATTACACTTATTTATAAAATCAACTATATTACACTTATTTATACAATCAACTATATTACACTTATTTTATAAAATCAACTATATTACACTTATTTATAAAATCAACTATATTACACTTATTTATAAAATCAACTATATTACACTTATTTATAAAATCAACTATATTACACTTATTTATAAAATCAACTATATTACACTTATTTATAAAATCAACTATATTACACTTATTTATAAAATCAACTAATTACACTCATTTATAAAATCAACTATATTACACTTATCTATACAATCAACTATATTACACTTATTTATAAAATCAACTATATTACACTTATTTATAAAATCAACTATATTACACTTATTTATAAAATCAACTATATTACACTTATTTATAAAATCAACTATTTTACTTATTTCTAAAATCAACTGTTTTACTTATTTATAAAATTAACTATATTATATTATCAACTATATAATGTGTTAAATTGTAGTTATTCTATTTGGCAATACAGCAACATAGTGATTTAAATAAATAGTGTAAAAATAAAATAGTTAAAGGGAAAAGAAAACAGTTATATAGATTGGTTCGCTTCTTGAAAACAAACGAAAATGTACTTTAATGACAAAATTGTACAATACTTCGAAATTCCAAAAATTATACCTTTGTTCTTTAAATCATTCCCCATTTATACATTTTCCAAAAATTCCACTTTTGTTTTACTTTTAAGTACAATAATATACTTCAAAGAAATATGCACAATTCTTCTATGCTTCTGATTTATAATAGTTTTAAAGACATATTTCCGAATAATATTCAAATGTGATGTGTTTTAACGCAAAATAAATATGCATGAGGTCTTCTAGTGCGACGCTTTTGGGTCCCGTGAATTTACCATTTCAAACGTTTCATGCCATTTTATTTGTAAATTATATTATTCCTGAGAAGCACAATTTCAAGTTATAATATTCGTGTAAATAAACCAGAAAATTGAATTTCATAAATATTGAATAAAATAACCGCAAATGTCTTTTGCCGCATTAGCTCGAATCACATTTGTGTAGTTGTAAGATTTACCTATAATAATTTATAGAAAAACACTTTCAGGGAATATATTTTGAATATATTTTAATATTTTTTCTTGTACCTTAGAACTGGTTAAGGCTGTTAGCGCATAATATTTACATATATTTTCCAAATAATTCAGTCCATAAACTTAGACTTGTTCTTTGAAAATATTCAACATATGAAACTAAATGTTCCATGCGAATATTTTAAATAAATTTTCAGAAGTTTATTTATTATACGAGAGGGAATATTTTTTTTTTGTTATAGCAAATATGTAGTTTTAAATAAGTATAATTCTTACTTAGAGCAATGAAATATATTTTTAAAAAGAAATTAATAATTTTTAATTGATAAAAAAAAAGTTTTGTTATTTTACAATGTTGTATTTAGGGCTGAGAAATATCAACTAACGAATGCAACAGTTATTGAATGCAATTTTTATTATATCCATAATTATTATTGAGTTTCGATAAAAAGTGACACTGATTTAAATTTATTACTTCTTTATGGTGGTTATACAATTCATTTTTAACCAACTTTAGAAAGCCAACCAATTTCGAAAAACGCGCCAAGGAACTGGTTATCAATTCAACTTTTATGTATTTTTTATTTTATGTATTTTCGTGAATGATTAAAAACTAAACTCCAGCTAAATTAATAACTAAATAGGGATACATAAAATAATTTTTTTTTAAAAAAGGAAACGTTAACCTTTGTACGTAGAGCAATTTTTAATATGTTACCATTCAGCAACTCAGTCATTTTTACTATGAGATACCAGCTCCTCGGAGTATTTACAATGGTGCAATGGTACAATTATGTGACAATCAATCAAGCAACTAAAGCGTGAATCTACTGTGGATGGTAAACATTCAGATGTGTAAACATTATTGGCGCATATTCGCCCGTTTGCGTTTGAGTCCGTTTAGTGGAAGAGAACTCTAAAATATCTCCCAGTATCAAAATACAAATTTGTTTCTAGATGTCGCCGCAGCAGAGACAGCGGAGTATAAATAGTTAATTAACTCATTATGCTTGCATTTTCTTGTAATTTGGGCTCCCTCACTTTTTATACTGATGAGCCGTCATTACTAAGACAGCGAATACTTGTTTAGAATGGCAAACGAGCCATATTCCATTTCAAGCAAAAACATCGCACTCATTGTGAACATTCAAACATTTTACATTGATTTTCAATTAAAGATAATTATTGAAATTTCGAAGACGCAACAGCAGTTGATTGGAATAAAAGCACAAAATTCCCTACAAAATCCCTATAAAATATCCCAAATAACAAAAAAAATCGTTCGAAAATCCCTCTTCCTTGAAATATGAACTCTGGACACTTTTGTTATTTCAAAAAGCCGCCGGAATCGGAACTAAAATTTTGGAACTCCGCCGGAGTTCCCCCCCTTCCCCAATATATATATTTCCCTCCCAACTTCAGAGATTGATATGAGATTCTGAGATATAAGGTTCATCATATTGGAGGTTTATGGGAGCCCGAAGTGAAGTGTTTTTTTTTTCTCCCCATGCGAGAAGAAATAATGCGAATGGAAAAAATGTCCATCCGTTTCCTTCTTCACACAGTTTTTGAAGGAAGGGGACATTTTTTCTGCCATTGATCCGCCAGAAATTCACAATTTCCGAGTGAATTTGCTCGTAGGAGTTCGATTTGGTACTCCATGCGGAGGGGGGGAATCTGATTTTGGTTGATAGTGCTACCTTAAAATATGAGCGGAGGGTTTTCGTGTTGTGATATTTTTATTTATTTTTTATTTTTGAAGAGTAGGTATGTTTATGTATTTTCACGCTTCGGGGAAAATTTTGGATTTGATGGATGAATGGGGATTTTTTTTGTTAGAGATAAAGGATTTTGCGGGAGAGTCGGTGTAATGTTGTTTTCCAACTGGCTGGGTGGTTTTGCGTTGTTGGGTAACCCGTCGAAATGTATAGATCTTCAAATGGATATTTATGTTATCCTGTGGAATTTTTTCCTGTGGAACTATGGGAGGGATTAGCACATTGAACAGCTTCAATTTTACATAAAATGGTTAAAAATGATAGTTGTTTTTTATTGCTTTAGTTTGTTATGATACATTGCAGTGGCGTAGCCAGCATTGGGTTACTTTGGGTTAGAACCCCCCCCCCCCCCCCCCCCATAGCCAGTTTTTTTTTTTTTTTTTTTTTTTTAAAATAACAAATGCAAAAAAAAAAAAAAAAAAAAATCTCTGATTTCTATAGAGAAAACACACGTCGCATTTCCTGGTCTACCCCACATGTATCTCGTGCTCCTTTCCTTTCTGTCCCTGAAGGGATGATTTTAAGGAGAACAATGGTGAAACAACCTTGAAGAATGAAAATTCGACTTTTTGTGGGGGGGGGGGGGGGGATGGGGTAGTAGGTCTGTATGATTGTCTTGCTTGTTTGTACATGTAAAAGGATACTTTTCTTAACACTTGAAATGGGGCGGCAGTTGAGCCGGAATTCACAGTGCATCAATCCAGAAATTGATTGCTTTGAAGTAAGATATTTTCCCTGACCCATTCATCCCCCTACGTGCAGGCACGTCGCGCCGTGGAGGTTTGGGGGGGGGGGGGGGGGGAGTCCGACCCCCACCCCCCAATAATTTGGAAACCCTAAAAGTTGGGAATTTCAAGGTTTAAAAATACCCGAGTTGGGAAAATTTATGTCTGAAGAAAATTAATATTTTTAACAAATGAAAGCAAAAACACCAAGGTTATTAAGGGAAAATTAGAAATTGTCCAACTTGTAAAATTAAACTTAAATTCGTGTGTTTGGTTTCAGAGTTCACTGCACACTTTCGACCGATACGACGCTAAGGCTCCAGATGAAGTTGACTAATGTAGTCTGTAGCCGACACAACGCCAGTGGCGGAACTGTTTTATAAATTTCATTGTATTTTTTATTGCGTCAAGCGAAAAAAAATTTTAACCGTAGCATCGTTTCCTTAAAAAAAATCCCACATTTTAAATATATAATAAATTGTTTAAATTAAGGAGCAATGTTTTCAAATTTCCAGCAGGCGACTAAAAAAATGGTCGCATCTGCTCATTCTGTTGTTCGTTATTGTCAAAGTTATATTATATGTTTTAACGTTCAGATTATCATTTAAAATTTTTTTAAATATATGGCTTTGCACTTTACGCAAACATCACACAGTGTTCTTTTTATTAAAATAACTTCTCTTTTAATTGTGTTAGGTGCGATTGTCTAAATCAAAATCCTCTCCTTTTTATTCGAAAATCACTTATATTTCATATAACCCTATTCGTTTTGCTTTCCACAATGTAAAATTTCTTTCAGCTAATATTCGAAGCGCCATGGCGCTTCGAATATATGGGACTGGCGCGCCAGTCCCATATAAATTTATAGTCTCGTGTCTAGAATTTTTTTTTGTTTTGTTTTGTTTTGTGATTAACCAATCACAAAATTGTGCAAGGTTGATGCTGTGCGTTTCCTGTGTGTTTTTCTATATATTTTTTTTTTTTAGTTTTTACCAGTTTCAAATAGAAACTTCCAGAACTTTCGATGGGTTCTTTTATTTAAATCACCCCTCGGTTAAAAAAAATTCTCGGACTTCGATACGATTGCTACGAAAAATCTTATGCGCGGAGGACGCATCTTTCAGTACCTATTTTCTTTACCTAATTTTATGTGATATGTGTTTCATTTTAACATTAACTTTGGAGGATTCTCTCTTTGAATACTTCTAAGTTTATTGAATTTATTTATAATAATTAAAATTCCTGTTTTCCTGCATTGATTAATTTAGAATTAAAATGGTTATTAATTTAAAAAAATTATAATTTAATTACTACTTGATAAATATGGTCATATTGGTATGTAGATACTTTTTATTTTTGAATATTATTTTATTTATGTTTTATGTTAAGATTAGCAATGGCTGTTGGGTTGACACAACTGCCGAGTCCCTTTCACTCCCACTATTTACAGATCATGTTAAAATTTCAGAACATGGCTGTATTTGTTATCCCCCCCCCCTTATGACTTCCACAATAAAATTATCCTATAAAAAATTGATAAGTTGGAACTACGAATTTTTAGCACTGTTGTGTTCAAAATTTCCAATCGTTAAGTTTGGTTAATTAACATCGCACTTAGAACGGACTCCGCACTGGAACATGCGTGCAACAAATGTTGCGTGCCACAACGTTGGTTCGGGTCTATCTCGAAGAAAAGACCTGGGAATAATGTCTCGTATTTTTTAATCATGGTCAGATAATGAGAATAACACCCGAGCTGGTATCCGTACCCGACGCCGTTAAGTTGGGAATTTTGAATCGTTAAGTTGGGAATTTTGAATCGTTAAGTTGGGAATTTCGAATCGTTAAGTTGGGAAATTTCTTGTCTCAACCCCCCCCAAAATATTTTTGTGTGACGGCACTGCCTACGTGTTTTAAGCTTTTAATTTACTTCTTAATTATAATTTATAAATAATATTTAATCAATTAAACATATTTATTATAATTTTAATTTAAAACTACTGCTTAAATTAAAAAATATCATAATTTAAATTTACTAATTTAAAACTACTACTTAAAAATTATTATGATTAATTAAAATTACTAATTTAATATTATCAATTAAAATTGCTAATTTAAAATTATTAATTAAAAATTATTAATTAAAAATTATTAATTAAAAATTATTAATTAAAAATTATTAATTAAAAATTATTAATTAAAAATTATTAATTAAAAATTATTAATTAAAAATTATTAATTAAAAATTATTAATTAAAAATTATTAATTAAAAATTATTAATTAAAAATTATTAATTAAAAATTATTAATTAAAAATTATTAATTAAAATTGCTAATTTTTAATGATTAATTAAAATTAATAATTTAAAATTATTAATTAACTTTTATTCAAATTATTAACTAAATTTTATTCAAATTATTAACTAAATTTTATTCAAATTATTAATTAAATTTAATTAAAATTATTAGTTAAAAAAAATTCAAATCAGTTATTAATAATTAAAAAAATATTTGGTTTTGGTCGGACCAAAAATAATTTATGGACCCCCCCTTCGGACAATCCTGGCTACGCCACTGTACATTGCAGAGAAGAAGAATCCGGAATTTTTAATTGTTTTTTTTCTGTCACTTAATTTTCGATCTGCTAAATACCCAACTGTTCTTTTAGAAGCATTTAACACTTTTATCAGTTCCATTATAAAACACTAAAAAATTTAATTTGTGACCGTTATTTTGATATAGATTTCGGGTACATGTTTGAATATACATAAAAAAAATTAATCGTGAAAATTTTCGAATATTTTGAATTGAAATTTTGGAACCTTAGGATTGGTCTTGTAATCGGAGTTTTGACAGTTTCGTGTATCGGCATCCATAAAAACATCCGCCTTGTGTAGAGAACTGGTACTCATTAAATTTGTAATGGTTCTTCCCCGACATGGGTGGTGTGAGGTTCAAGCTTATATGTTGTCCTCTTCATTTGATCACAGTTCAAAATAACGAGGCAGTGTACTTTCCTTCTTCTGAGCAGATCCCGAACCGTCGTCAATAGCCCATTGTGTAACTCTATTGCGACGTTGATTTTCAACCAACCAACTAAATAACGTCGCACTAAACGTACAATGGGCTATTGGTGATGGTTCGGGATCTATCTCGAAGGAAAGACACTGGAACACTACTGCCGGAACAGTGGTCAGGTGACGGGAACAACACTTGATCTGGCACTCCACGCAACCTCCTCAACAAACAAAAGAACATCACAATTTAACATTTTACCAGTCCTCTATACACGATGGATATATTTCGGTACGTGAAAGAAACGATTCTTGCAACCTTTCGATTGCCAACACACTTACTGGTGATAGAACCCGCGAATTTATCGGGGATGCTGAGTTCAAAACTTCGAGCATTTATCCTTCATAGTAGAGAAAACATATCTTTGTAATCTCGCTACCATCCAAGTGAAGCCAACATGTATGGCCTCAAACACGTGGTTAATTACGACATTCCATTAATAAATTTTCACTGTTACACATTTCCCAATTCATCAGCCAATCGCGAGTATTTTTTAATTCATAATTTTGAAAAGAAGTCACGTGTCTGAGGCCATTCGGTCTGAGATGTTGGTTTCACGATTATGACGTCACATTCGCTCTACTACAGTCCATTCGTGCTCGAATGTTCAAAACAACGAGCAGTGTTCCTGGATTTTGGACAAATCCCGAACCTTTGCCAATTGCCCATTGTGTAGCTCCAGTGCGACGTTTTTACCACCAACCCACCCTCCAAGAACCCTGATTATCGCGCGTTATAGTCAAGTTAAACATCCTTCCAGAGATAATTACTTTCCCGGTTACCCTTCGAAATGATGAGTTGTTAACGGAAACTGCCAGGGCGTGGGTTCCGACATCCAGCGAAGACTTTTAACAATTTTTAAGTAATTGTTTAATGACATGGACGGCAACACGAGTCCGTTGGACCCTTGCCGGAGATACAAAGTAATTGGCGGAGGGGACAACCTGTTGTTATGACCCAAGATTCGCGATATTAATGGTCCATTTGAAGGACGGGTGTTAGCTGCAGCGAGCGGCCCCACACGCTGCCGGAGATGCTATTAGATGTGATTAAATGATCTTTCGGGAATTAGGTTTAATTGGGTGGGTTGTTTGGTTGGGGGGGGGGGGGGGACCGGAAAGGGGTTAGGGGATGATGTGCAGATTTTTTCTAATGGTGTTTGGGACAACGAGATACTTAAGGGATATCTTGTAATAATTTTTTGTTTTCTATGGATTGGAGTATTTGTTTTTGGTGCTAAATAAACATCAATCAAAGAAAGTAATTATATTTTTTTACGCATAAATTTATAAATTTCAACTCATTCTTTTTTTTGGTTTTAAAATCTATGAATCACTTTATCATTAAATTAAATTATTTAATGGAATTATTAAGTTCATTTATTAAGTTCATTTATTAAGTTCATTTATTAAGTTTCATTATTAAGTTAAATTGTTAAGCTTCATTATTAAGTTAAAATATTAAGCTTCATTATTAAGTATCAGTTTTAAGTTTCATTTATAAGTTAAATTATAAAGTTTTAATAATTTAACTTTATAATTAATGTAATTTTTTATTATTACTAAATTATATTTAAAAAAAATTCGATATGAAAATAAAAGTTATTTTACGCATTTTAAAGAATAAAACATTTTGCTTTTCAATTAACACTTGCATTTTTGGAACAACAATAGCAAATTTTGTTCATTATCCATGCATATCTGCTTCACCCCTTTTTGATTTTTACGTTCTTTTTATAAAACAGTTACTTCCCGTTCCTGTTATTTTTATAGAGGTATGATTTAGGATAATTATACTAGTAAAAAAGTTAAGCGTGAAGCTAAATATTGTGAGGAATTTCAATCTGAATAAAGTTTTAGAACACCAACATACATGGTTCTTCTCTAGATAACAAAATATAATTTCTATTAAACTTTGCGAGATAATAATGTTTTGAAAACATGTTGTTCTCTTTCATTTTGAGGAACAGCGAAGAAATAACACGTTGTTATTTTGGTGACTTAAAGACCACAACAGATTAATAAAATATGGTGATACTAAAGTGTTGTCGCACTTTTAAATGGAGGTATACAAAGAACAAACTAACGAAAGAAAAATGTTTTATGTTCAAGAACACGTAGTTTTCGTTTCATTTGAAGAACAGGTAGTTGGTTATTTTAGTTACTGAGATTCACTTGTCGACCGCAAATGGTTAATATTAGAAGGCGTTCGTTACATATTTCGCTTGGTTTCAATCGTAACTGGATTTTCCCAGATCTTGTAAAAATAGGAAATGATTAAAGTAGCATATGATCAGCACCATTTGAGTAGGTGAGCGCAAGAATGGCCCAACCCCCAAATATACCTTACTAAGAAAACAGAGCTTGAATATTTTTGTCAACGAAGAAGTTTTGAAGTCAAAAACGAACTATCAACGCTTTCTAGCGGAAATTACGGGAAATTGGGTTAGACCGATATTGCTTCAGTAAATTCGTATTCTGTAAGAAAGTTTAGTATCATAAAAGCAGTTTTAAAAAAAAAATGTGGGTTGGGCCATTTTTGTGCTCACTACTCATATATTCTCGTAACTATTCAAAATCTAAATGCTTTTGGAAGTATCTAACAGTGTCGGTCCGTGGTCAAAAATGTTAGTGCAGCCGAAAACATGTAAATCCCTCCCCCCCCTCGCCTTTTTCACAACCATACACGAACGGACATTCTTTAAAATTTATCAATCAAACTAAAGTTTCCTTTCAACTTTTATGAAAGGTAACATGTAAAAATAATAGAAAACACTTACTTATTTTTTGAAAATAAAATCAATCTCCTATCAAACTTGTGAATCGGTCAATTTTAATATTAATTTAAGTAAAGAAACAACAACACACGTGCAAACTTATCGAAAACTATTTCCGTTTGGAGAGATTCTTCGAAATTATCGTTTTCCTCCACCCCGCCTCGCCGATTCAGCAATGAACCAATCATTTATTCGAAATCCCTAGTACAACTAATTTGAAAAAATCCTTTTGCGCTACGTTTGTGTCGTCACATCCTCCATTTGAGCGTGCTGGGGAAGTCATACTACGTAAGGTTGCCATGGCAACGATGCAGCCGATTTCGAACTTCGCTTTTTAGCTGCAATTTTGATTGAATGGAGTTTTTGTTTTTTCTTCTCCTGAATTTGTGCATTACGGAAACACGCTTGCTATTTATCGGAGATTCTTTTTACTTAGAGTTGAAATTTAATCTCCATATCCAATTCTAATCTTCATTTAAGAAAATTAGTAAAATATATAATTTTAGTTTTAAAATATAATAAAATTAGGTGCAGCCCGGCTGTACTTGCCTTAGTGGGCGAACCGCCACTGGTATCTGACCGTCTTGATCGCAAGCTTTTTTAACTTAATGACAATCTCAACATCAAGTATGCACCAAGCATCAATGCAAGCTGTCTTCTAATTCTGTACACCGTATGTTTAATTCATCGTGGCAAGTCAGCCATTACCCAGGTCCAGATGTAACCGGACAAATAAAGACTGTTCGTCGTAGGAACAATGACGTTTTTTCCTCGAAAACTGAATAAAACGGCCCCGAGCGAACTCCAAGAAGGAATTTATCGGTATTGTTTATTTTTTACTTTTAATGCATATATCCAGTCAAAGGGACTTCTTTATTAAGTAATTTCGGTGGTTGTTTATATTCATATTTTCGTCATGAATCCGCTTCCAAGAAACGGACAATCTGCTTATGTGAGATAAGATTTAATGATTGAATCGGCATCTTAATAGAAAGAAGGATGTTGGTCTGAAATTTCGTGAGATAACTTCATCAACATTCTATGCGCAGCAAAATTCGAGATTGCCTTCTAGATTTGATCAACTGTCGCTCAACTTCTCAGAGATCTCTCTAATAATAATGAACTTTAGTGAACACACCTATATTTTATTGTGTGTCCACTAAAGTTCTTTCAAATTCCCTTAACTTTTGAACGGCGAAGGCCCTACATTTACAAAAGTAGTGTAAATGTATAGTATAGTAACTATGCGCATAACGATGAAATCGGTTATAGCGCCCCTATTGGCAATTTACATAATTATAGCGCCCCCTATTGTTAATTTACAAAATTATAGCGCCCCCTACTGGCAATTTACAAAATTATACTATCTATAGCATTATATGACGTAGATGAAAATAGTCAATTTTAAAGATTTAAGAATAATGAATAAAGCTTCTTTATACTCTAATCTTTTAACTTGTATCTTTAGTAAATAGCTAATCAAAACTCTGCATTACTCCTTTTCAAAAGTATCCATTCGTCAATTCACTTTTTCTTCCACTTTTAAAATTGCGACTGCTCATTTTAAAATTACAACTGCTCAAATTTGATTTACGACAGTTTTTTTCTTAAATGTTCACTACTTTTTTTTTTTAATTTACGATTACTCAAGTATGCTACGATTGTCCCTCAGAATTGAATGGTTGTACTAGCGTCGCACTAGAGCTACACAATTGACAGCTGGCAATATATCAGAATCCAGTCTTGAGGTGACATGTGAAATGTAAGTAGCTACTTTTTTCGATCATTGTAACAAAAATAACGAAATATAATACTTTGTTTAATTTCTACGCGTAATAATGTGTTGGAGGGTAATTTGAAAAAAATCTAAAGATGTTTTTAAGCCATTTTTTTTAACCTATAATGTCTAATTGAAGACGTGGATGCAAATACAAGGCAGCACCACTTTTTTACTTATTCCTTATTAAGAAAAAAAATCTTCTATCGATTAGTGCAAGAAGTAGACAGTTCTGAGCAATGACTATAGAGATTAGAGATATAAAGGAAAAGCTGTAATTTTGTATCATACGATACAAGAAACGTTGAGTGTTTTTCACCCTTCGTGAATAACTTTGGAAACTGGAGCTGCCTTGTTCTTGAACCCACTCCTTCAATTATGAATTCCCTCGCTGTAACAGAATAAATACAAAATCTCATTGCTAAGTGTGGGTTCCCTACCATTTGAAGAGTTTAAGGGAAAAACGAAGACGGCCCGTCTGGAGACGTGAATTAATTTTGCAGGAAACGCAAAACAAGGTTTCATGTTTCACAGACGTATACAACATTAAGATATTTTAGCGTTTTTACCCTTATTGACGGACTATCATCGTTCTTCTCGTTTAACAACTTCGTACAATGAAGGCACATGCCTGTAGCTAACACAAGACGCTGAGATCACGATTTCAACACAAAGTGTGTTAAGTGTTGTGAGTGGCAACGGTATATAAAAAGAATTGTTAAGAATTAAGTTTGACAAAAGTTGTAAGACAGATTCTGAGGAAGAATAAATTTTTTCTGGTTTTTTCATAAATACAGGTCTATTTTCTGTTTATAATCTTTTCACTATGAACAATACTCGTCCGATAAAGTGCTGGTAGCACATTTTCGTTTCAAGACCCAACAAAGTGGATCGCATCATTTCCCTCCTGCACTCTTCATTTACAATTAAAAAAAAGACCCACTTAAATTTAATAAAATCAAAGCAATCCAAATGATGCTTGTATCCACAAGCACTTTTAGACTAACCGCGCACTGGCAACTACCGGACATACAACTGAACTATTTAACTGCATGCAACTAAACTATTTAGATGCATGCAACTGGAAACCCAAATTGTATCCATTCACTGAACAACTTTTAATTGCACGAAATATCCTTTTGATCGCTATAGCAGCTTTGGCAAATAATCGACAATTTAGCGATTTTGTGAGTGTGGTAATACGAGTTTGGCATATTTTTCACCTCCACTTTGACGATTGCGAAATATAAGACCTGACAGCCTTGAGTCGGACGCAATTAAATAATCAGAATCAGTTGGGGAGAGATTTTTTAGTTGCTCAGTTGATTAAAAGTTGCAGTACAATTGTTGATAGCCTTAGATAAAGAACCATCACCCATCCCGTCATAATCGTCATAGAAAAACCCTTCGAACAAATTTGGCCATCCCCCTCCCTTTGTGCAAGGAATGGAAAACGCTTTTGGCAGACGATCAGTGTATTCCATGGGGACGCCCCTGCGTTCTGAAGATAAAATTTCCCCCCCCCCCCTCTCCCCTAACAGCAGTTTTTAGCAGCAGACGGTATTATCTTACGGTTCATTAAGAAAAAGGGAAACGATTTTGTTGGAAAATACTGATCCCCACGACCCCTAAAAATCGTTCTTTTTTTTATTATTATTTCATTCCCCACTATGAACTATGACCGCAACGGATGTGATTAAGACTGGAAATTTTGAAGACACCCCCGCCTCCCTAACCCCATAGAAAGTCCTGAAAATTACCGTTATCGCTTGAAGTTGCCTTCGCATCGAATATCCCTGGAATCGTAACCGTACTTTCCTGATATATTATGAGAGTTTGCTTCCCAAAATGAAAGGGGAGGGCGTGATGTGGGTTCTTCTAAATGCGATTAGTTTCGGGAATTATTAGTTCTTTAAGTGTCTCCGGGGAATTTTACAGGGATTTTTTCCCCCTTCTTTGAGCGCTTGTGATGTTAACTTTAATCTATATCACCAATGGTATTTTATCGACTGATATCTTAAGGGTTATGCTTGTTTGAGTGTAGTTCATAATTTTGTTAAAAACTTCGAAGTTTTTTTCTTTTTTATGATATTGGAATAATGTCATTTGATCATTGGGAAATCTCTATGTGACTTTTCAAATACTTGGGTAGTTTTATCGTGGTGTAACCAGGTAGATAATCGAAGTCTATAGAAAATCCAATGAATATGTTTTATGTGGAGTAGATGGGATCCTGTTTGAAAATAGTACATGGATTTTTGTTATGATCAAAACACCATACTCCCTGAGTAACTCTTTTTCTCTTATTGTTAACTGACTAAAGACAAAAGCGTAAAGCGTTTAAAAAAACTGCTTCTGACTTCAAAGTATGAACGGATGTGATCTCCTGGCTTTAATTTTAGTCAATTAACAATAATAATTTCTCTTATTGTATTTAATAAATACCTGCTTTAATTTTTTTAATTGGTAAATTTTTAAGTTTTCTTTTTTTTAAAAATTAGTTTAAAAAAATTGTTTAATTTTTTTTTATTTTAAACTAATTTGTTTAAATTTTTTTTAAAAAAAAATTCTTAAAAATTTATATTTAAAAGCTTGTTTTTATAGAAACACATTTTCTCTGACCATAATTTATTGAAACTCCCATGATTTTGAAGTACCGGTTCTGCCTAATTGGTACAGCATTGAGCTCATTACCGTAGGGTTGCGAATTCGATCCTCGTCGTCTAACCAAACGTGCAGGTAATCCTGGTGTACGTTAAATCTGTGGTAGTAGTACAAATGCCCTTAAGTTGGCCGTGTTGTGTAAGGTTATAAAAAGAAGTTTCAGCTCAGACATGTTGTGACAATCATCTGAGAACGTCTCTGACCATGCTTAAAAATTACGAGACAGTGTTACGGGTTATTTCTTTATTTCTGGATGGATGGTTTGGTTCGATTAATTAACGTCGCACTAGAGCTGCACAGTGGGCTATTGGCGACGTTTCGGGGTCAATCTCGAAGGAAAGACCCGGGAACACATACACATTCACACACACATTCATACATCATGCACCTCGTTATTTTAGACCATGGTCAGATGACGAGGAAACACCTGAACTGGCACCCAACGCCTTTAATAGACGTCGGGACTTTGGACCCCGATCAGATTTATCGTGCACTAGTCCCGTATACACACCGTTAATTTTTGCGGATGTTCTGGACGACTTTTCTAGTATTTTGTAGCGAAGCCGGCAACCCTCCGATTACAAGATCATTACTTTTTTACTTTTCTTTGTCATGTCCATCGTATAGGCCCGAACCAGGAACCCTCGGATTCCCAGCTGACGCCTTTAACCGCTCGGCCGCGGAGTCCTATTTCTGGATGGATTCCGAACAGTTGACAATATCCCAAGGTGAAGCTTTAGTGTGAAAAGCTAGTTCACTGAACCAACCTTGGCATTTCAAATAGGGAACTTACAAATGGATCAGTAACACGATCGTATTTATTTTTTGTAGATCGGCCCTGGATCTCTCAAGATACCTAACAACTCTGTATACCTTATATCCAACCCTTTCACTGGAACTCCTTATTAATACCATCATCTCAAAAATGACCTTCAAGCTAAGCAAAGAGACAAGTAGTCCTTCGACGATATCCCATCTCATCTGCATAAACTGCATCTCGTCGAATGGCGACATCCCCGCACGTGGTCTTTACCTACTGTCCTAATGACGGCCACTCTCCCTGTCATTTAACGGAGAAAAGACGATTACAAACGTCTAAACTCCGCAATTAGTAGCCAACGGGAACGGCCGACCGCACTGATTGAGTCATAATGTTAATATAGGTGGCCCCCGGGCTACGAAGTGGCCGATTTCGAGCGTTCTTCCCATGTAATATGGAGACTTGATAACGGAAATCTGCTTTTAAAAATGGTTTCGTAAGTGGTTATTTATAATCCGTAAATGCCCGGTGGATTAGAGGGGTTTGGACAGATGGTCATTATCGGGAGTCTCCCAGGGAAATTTGAAGTATCAGGGCATGGGTACTGGTGAAAATACCCTTGCAAGGAGTTGATTTGATGCTGTGTGAAACTAGTAATTTTGTGATGTTTAACATGGCGCCACTCCCTTTCAGATATTTAAAGACTTAATTTGGTTTATTTGACAATTTTAATTTGAAGTGAACAGAAAATGACATTTTTATTTGCTGGCACAAACGGCTGGCGCAAGTCACATACGTTCGAAAATGAGCTAGACCTCCAGTTGCCCAGTGGATAAACGCGCTCGGTTGTAATCTAAGGATTGCGAGTTCAAGCCCGACTGATGGACTTGGCAAAGAAAAGTAAAAATGTAGTGATCTTGCGATCGGAAGGTTGACAGCTTCGCTACTAAAATACTAGGAAGTCGTCTAAAAATAACCAAAAAAGTATACTGGGGTTTTAGGGGCTGTTGCACGATAAATCTGATCGGAGTCCAATGTCTTGATGCCTATTAACCAAACCAAACCGAAAATGAACAACTGCCATTTTCCGTCAGCTACATCTATAATTTGGTCACGGGATATGGAAATAAGTTTAATGGGTAGCCCAATAATGTGTTAATTATTATTCCATCTAATATTACAGCCAAAGCGAGTTGAAAACTTGAAACGCTCTTATCTCAGAACTCTCTTATTGTCAGTCACTCAGAATCGAACCGAGGACCTTCTGTATGATACGCCGAAACTATACTGATCAGGCTAAAGTGATCACTCAAGCCTAAGTAGGAGTATCAGTTATATGAGGTGACTCCCACCCATGTCAAACAAAAGGAAATGGACCAACCACGAACTATTCTGAAAGAGTGATATGTCAAAAAATACCGTTTATATTGGTTTTGGCCATTAATTCTTAGTCAATGAGGGAAAAAGAGGAAATATGTTCAGTAATAAAGTAAAAATTTTATATGACTGTTTATATGCGGTTTACTTCGCCAAATAAAACTTAGCTTGATGTTCATTCGCTGGTTTTAGTTTTTTAGAAGACAAGTAATTAAAGACTAAAACTAGACAAATATAGATTTAACCCTTTGGGTACATTTGACGAGTGAGACTTGTCATCTGCTTACTTGGGCGAAGTTACGGCGGACGAGTCTGACTCGTCATCTGAATTTAAGAAGCAGACTTTGATGTTTGCCGCCCTCACCGCCAGTGTTTGTTGATCGCAAACAATTTGTTGTAGGGTCGGTCAAGAATGGGATCAATTAAATCTCACCAAATCCGTCCCATGGGCATAAAAATCTGCATATAATTCAGTACTCAAAGGGTTAAATAAGCTTGATTGAATGAAATGAACCGCATCAAAATAATTGTATAAAATCTTAACTTTTTAAATCTTACAGTATAAATTTCCATTTCTCAATATATTTAGCATCAACCGTCCAAACCAAAGTGGAAAGTATCAAAGAGTGAGCCCATAAAAATCACAATAAGAACCATTGGCAAATAACACGATGATCTCTCGGATCTCAAAATAAATTCAATAATTGATTTTCTCCACTGCCTTGTCTGATGGCCGGGTGAAAAATTGGAACACTTTGAAAACCCAGCAGAATCCGATCCGAGTCAGTGTGTCAGTATCAATCAGCACCACATTGAGAGCCCTCCGCAGAGAATGACTCTAGACATTTTTCTCTGTTAAAAGTTTATTTTCTCTCAAAAGAAATGTGAGATTAACTAAACCAGAAATACCCTCTGCGGCCTCGATTCTCTTTCAATCTGGAAGGTCTTTTTGTAAGGGGGGATGAGATGTTTACGGTCTTTTTGAAGAACAGATGCTAACTTCTCTTGTATTTTCTTTCCACGGAGCTGTCTTCTTTTTGGTAAACTTTTTTAACTGGAGGATTGTTAGTTGAGTTACAAATTGTGTATCTTGTCAACAGGAGGAGGGCGGAAAGATTCTTGATGTGTAAATTGTGAACCATCAAAATCTATGTTACTCTTTGACGGTAAAATATGAATCTGGTATGTAGGTTAGGTTGCATAAATCAGCGTCTCACTAGATCTAAACAATTGCTAATGTCAACGTTTCGGAATATATCCGGAAGAATAGGATACATTATTGGATAAAGGCCATATATATTTTATAATAATATTTATTATATTATTATATTTAATATATATTATTGGATATAATATATATTATTGGATATAATATATATTATTGGATATAATATATATTATTGGATATAATATATATTATTGGATATAATATATATTAAAGGATAAAATATTGCTCTTTGATTCTGAACCACTGTTAGATGGCGAGTGCAACACTTAAAATGGCATCCCACTCTTCAAATATCTTCACCACAATCAACGTGACGATATTTGAGCTACGCATTTGCACATATAGAACCTTCGTTGAAACTCTATACCGGGGCACCGGTAGCCGAGTGGATCCGCGTTCGGCTCGCATTCACAGGATTGCGAGTTCGAACTCGATTGAGTGGACTGAGTAAAAATGCAGTGAACTTGTGATCGGAGGGTGGCCAGATTCTCTTAGAAGTAACAATACTTCGTTCGAATTTATCTCCAATTTCTACGGCGTGTTTACGGGACGCGTACGTTAAATCTAATCGGGGTCTAATGTCCTGACGCCTATTGAGGTTACGTCTGGTGGCAGCTCATGTCCTAGTCATCTGATCATGGTTAAAAATTACGACCCCGAAAGATCGCCAATAGCCCAATATGCATCTCTAGTGCGACGTAAATTAACCAAACCAAATCAATGGAATAGACAAGAGGTATTGAATTCTCTTAGTCGTCAAAACTTGTACGTGTTAAGGCTACACAGACCTTCGAGCATGGATCCTTCATAGTAGAGAAAACATATCTTTGTAATCTCGCCAATATCAAAGTGAGGCCAACATGTATGGCCTCAGACACGTGGTTAATGACGTCATTCCATTCATAAATTTTCACTGTTACGCATTTCCCAAATCATCAGCCAATCGCGAGTATTTTTTAATTCATAATTTTGAAAAGAAGTCACGTGTTTGAGGTCATTCGGTCTGAGATGTTGGTTTCACGATTATGACGTCATATTCGCTCTACTACAGTCCGTTCGTGCTCGAAGACACGGACGTGGTAAAATTGCGTTGCATTTTGCAGAAGCCTCTGCGATTCGTGCATTCAAGCCACGTAGTTTGAATGCACTAATGGCAAAGGCTTCTGCAAAATTCGACGCAATTTTACCACGTCCGTGTAGAATCTATCCGGAAGAGTAGGTTAGGAAAAGAACAGGGTTTCTTTCGAATTAAAGAACCCTATATTCCAATTCATCCGATAGAACAGGTGAAAAGAACGGAATGTTCTTTTTTTGGACACGCCAAGCTCTTCGGCGTCGGGCAATCTGTCTGTCCGGGGCGCTTGTGCTTGTTAAGGCATGAAGTGGGGTTTAACAGGATTACGCGTGTCCTTGCGGGTTCAAGTTTTAGTTTTTTGATCAATGACTTTTATCCTTTGTCTCTTGATCCCTCACTATAAAAACGCGATTCTCTCTCTTTTTTTTATTCCCCTCTCAATGGGGGGAGAGAGAGAGAGGTCTCTTCCCCCCTCGTTGAAAGTGGCCACGGTTGTTCGAATTGCTTCTGGGATGGGATTCTTCTTCGTCATTAATGCGGTTATTATGTCCTTTAGTTCTCCTTTTTGGAGACTTAGGACTTGACGGAATGTCCAGTAATGATCTTTTCTGGCAAAAATAGAGATAGGGAATAAACGATTTAGGCTTCGATGAAACGATTTTGCGCCAGATATTGGGTTGTGCCAATGGACTCCGTAACGTGAAATGTGGATTGTTTCGTGTGTTTGAAGATGTTATTTTGTTATACTTTCCAGCTGGTGCATTTTTTTTGTTATGTTTATTAATTAGTAGCATACCCTTGCGAAAATTATCGTATGAACACCCTCCCCCTCACACACACACACACTCATTTGCTAGAGTTTAGAGCCAAAAAATAAAATTGTTTACGTTCAGCTAATTGGTTTCAGCATCATCAACGGCTTGTTTAAAAAAGCCTGTAAAATTAATTATTTAAACGCATTAAATTTTTTTTCCCGATAATTATGAGAAGAAAGTACGATTCTTCACTTCACATATATATTTTTTGTTTTCAAAATGTAGAAAAATTTAAGTTTTCCCTATACAAAATAATATTGACGGACTTCCAAACAATTAAATGGATTTAAAAGATTGCCGTTATTTATAATTATATTTGAAAGATCGCTCTATTGCCGTTATTTACTTATAGGATAAATATTTCAATTGCTTTTAAATTGATACCGAACTTGCAGTGTCAATATTTTCCATGAAATCGTAATTTAGTTCATCAGTCCAATTTTTTTTTCTATCGTAGATAGGTCTGTGTGAGTATATCAGTACATATATAGAAATGAAGTGTCTGTCTGTGGATTTTAACAAAACAACTCATTTTGAGTTTTTTTGCCTGAATTTAGATATACTGATTAAGAAAATCACATTAAATTATTTTTTGTCTGGTTATGCAGGTTTAACTCAACAACGACTGAACGGATTTCTATGAAGCTTGCGTCATTTTATCAATAATCTTCCAACTTAACATTTCCACTTTGTTTCATGTGGATATGTGTGATGGAATACGATGTTATTGTTGAACAGTGAAGCCTAATCTGCCGTTGAGGTTAAATGTTCGTATCTGTAGTATTGACATCGAGTGAGATACTCCTTGGTTCATTCATCAGTAAAAAACCGGAACAGAATCAAAACAGACAGGAAGAAGTGTGACATACTAAGGCATTTTTATACAAGCAACTATTCACTCTAACTCCCTCAAAAGAAGCGACGAAACGTCTCCAAAAACCCAAATACAGAAGGACATCAATAAAAAAATCCCTCCAATGTTACCTCGAGTATCTTCCAACTTAACTTAACATTTTCACTTTGTTTCATGTGGTTGCAAGTGTGATGGAATATGATGTTATTGTTGAACAGTGAAGCATAATCTGTGCGGTTGAGGTTAAAGGTTCGTATCTCTAGTATTGAAATCGAGTGAGATACTCCTTGGACCACTCCTCGATAAAAAACCGGAACAGGACAGAATCAAAATGAACAGGAAGAAGTGTGACATTATAAAGTATTTTTTATACAAGCAACCATTCACTGTAACTCCCTCAAAAGAAGCGACGAAACGTCTCCAAAAACCCAAATACAGAAGGACATCCATCCAAAATCCCTCCCCCGCAAATCCATCCATCTTATCAGGACGCCCAGCATCACTCCCGGTATTCCAAGATGCTCGGAAGAGACAAAAGTCACCCAGTCGTAATCAATTTTTTCCCTTTTCCCCCAAGAATGCCAAAAGAAAAGACGATCCAGAGGGATTTTTGTCGCGCCCAGGGGCCACTGATGCAAGTAATGGGTCGGGTAAACATAACAGGGGGGAGGGCAGCAAACTCTCAACCGAGAAGCGAACGAATGTCTTCTCTGCATATCGGCAAATAAGTCAACAAGGGAGAGAGAGAGCAAAGATGCAGCAAGTGCTTGAAGGTGTGATGCGTTGAGCCCAGGTGCTGAAGTGTTGGAATCTCGAAGAATATCGGAGTTCTGTATTGGAGTGTTGCTTGTGTGCGCTCGGGATGTTTGGTCAGTGCTCGAAGGGGTGGTTTTGAAGTTATTGTTGAAGATGTGAAATGGAAATGACTTCTGTTGATTTGAGAGAAATGATGGTGTTAAGGATCTTGTGGGTTCAGTTTTGTTCAAGAGGATGCTTGTGTGAGCCTTGGTGATTTTATTTTCGCGTCTTCGTGAGAAAATATTCGGAGTCGATGATACTTTTTTTTACTTTCCTTAAATGGTCGGATTTGTATCCTTCTTTAAAAATGAATTTTTGTTTTTGCTTATTTAAAAGTCTGTTAATAAAATTGTTTTCTTTCATTTGTTTATTTCTTTATTTTGTGGTTGTTATAGAAGGGAACTCAAAGTTTAGATGGTATTTTCATTGATCCGATTTCACGTGATTCTATTGGATGATTCCAATAATATCAGAGACGGAGTAAAAATACATCTCTCTTATAAATTATATGGTAGCAGTTACTTCACAAATTAAAATCTAAATAAATAAAAATAAAAGTTAGTTTTAATATAAAAATCTATTTTTACTGCTTTCGTAATTTCTGCTTCTAAACTTACGGCTATGCGGAAATAAATAAAAATGTTTTGGGATATCGTTTTTCCATAAGTCGCAAAAGCCTGTTTTGAGATGTAAGGGTTTTGTTTTGACGGAGAAAACTATGTTAATCTCGATAGTAAAAGTTTTTTTTTTTATTTCCCAACCATACTTTTTAAGGACTTGGAGATTTCCCTTAACAATAATTTATTTTCACATCATGCGGGAACATTAAAAATAAAAATTGATAAAAATGACTTAGTATTTCTACCAAGCCGAGGACATGGTAAGTCATGATTAATTAAAAAAAAATAATAGTTAATCGCCCATTATGCAACTATAGTCAAACGCTATTTCAAACATCCAACTTAGTAACTTCGCAATTTTTCAAATCTCACAAGCTGATTACCAAATGTCTTAATCGATTTTTCCCTACTCGTATCACTGGAGGACTGCGAGAGGGATTTAAGTGGTCCGTGAACTGCTGTTTGATTCCATAAATGTTTTCCTATTATTATTATTATAGCAGTTAACCAGTTCCATATTGTTACTTTGATAGCACATGACGCTAAAAACTGTACTTTTAAATTAATAAATATATTTATAAAATAAGTACGTTTTTAATGAACAAGATATATTAAATACCTAAATTATCCCTTTGTACTCCGTTTTCATCTCTTAGGTGTCAATAACGACCAGTTCTTTTAGTTCCATGTTCTTTAAAATAAACTACAACAGCCATAATCATGTTTAAAGACATCGATCTTTTTTTCAGCATGTTCTGTTAGTGCAGATCCAAAACAAATAATGATTTTTTCTCTATGAAAGTACAAAATTTTGAAGAAAAGAACATAAAAAGGAATAACTGTTCCTTAAAAAGAACACAAAATGCAAAGTGTTCTTGGAGTGTTAACCCTTTGCACTCCAAGAACACTGTGCGTTTTTACGTTCTTTTTACGGAACAGTTATTCCTCTTTATGTTCTTTTCCTTATTTTTTTTTTGCTCATAGAGGAAAACAAAAGCATAATCTATTTTGGATCTGCAAGACAACAAGTTGGAAAAAGATCATGTTTTTTTAAACGCAAGATCATGTTCTCGTTTATTTTAAAAAACAAGGAACCAAAGAACTGCTCGTTCTGTTGTCGCCTGACAGGCGACAGCGGAGTGCAAAAGGTTAAGGATTAAATTTCACACTTAAGTATTTTCTTCAAATTTTATTAAAAGGTGGTGGTCAGCGACTTGCCAAATTTCCGAATCAGTGGTCCGTGGTCTTCAAAAAGGTTGGGAACCACCGGCCTAAGTAAATGACTTAACATACAAAAAAGAGGTGCCACTAGTCAGCTTTAATACACCAGGTGCTTGTAGAACAAATACGTTGCATTCGAACTCGCACTTGGCCTTATTTTCTTTTGATTATCAGCAAAACATAATCTTCGCTCAGGTGGTGTTCCAACCCCACAGAAAAAAAAGATAAATATTCCGCAAATGATTAATAACTATTTAATTTAAATGTAAATCGACCTCGCCCAAAAACCGAGACGAAATATCGGTTTCAAAGAGAGTAGTTTTTGATATTAGAAGTCGAGGGCGGAGATTTGTGCCTAAGGGATACTCAAATAAGATTAATGGAAGTCTGGATATTTTTTTTTTCTTATGAGATCCGCAGCTATGGAATCGTATTAACGTTTGGAGTTGTGAAGCGAGTTAGAATATTGCAGTGTGGGAAGGAAGGTATAACAGGAACAGTTAACGGGTATTAGTAAGTTTTATGTTTAAGAAGTATGTCATTAAACTGCGTATTATTTAAATTCAGCGGTAATTATTAAATGGTATTGCGAAGGAAAGTGTTGCAGAACTGGAAATCTGTTTTTGTTTAGCAGGTTTTATTGTTGTGAAAGGCAATGAGAATAATTGAAATAGCTTGTAGATTGTAATCTTGCCTGTAAAGTGGGTTGCTACGATTTACCATATTGATGGGGCAGGTAACTTATACGAGCATTTAATAATGTTTCGCAACTAGGCTAATATGTTATTAATTTTTGTATTTCGTTCAAGTTTTGATGGATATAAATGGAGGAAGAAATTGTGTGAAAACGCATTGTTCTACATTTGTAAATGCAAATGCAAATGTGAAAGAATAAAATGAAGGGTTTAGAAATACCCATAAGCTCCTAAATTATAACAGTAAAGTCGTAAAAGTTATTGAATAATATATTGCTAACTAAGTAAAAGTAATATTAAAATACAAATGTAACGTTAGTACTATACAATAAATAATACATAAAATCTAGACATTTTTGGGAAAATACATCTCTCTGCATCATCAGAAAAGAAAATCAAACTTTTTTAAATGAAAATGAAGTCAAATAATTTTCATTTCTGCTGAAGAAAGGAGATGTATCTCCCGAAACATGTCTAGATTTTATGTATTTTTTTAATGTGTAGTTTTAACGTTGCATTTGTATTTTAATATTCTTAACGCAATGTTCTACAAGGCGAGTTTTTGTAAAAGTAAAGTTCTTAAGTAAAAGTATTTTAACTACCTTTGTTAGTTAGAAATAATGGTTTCAATTATATTTTTGTTAATTTTTCATTATCTTTCCGAGTTGTAAGCTTCTTGAATTCAAACAACCAGCTGTAAATATTTCAAGTCATTTTTAATTTACTAATGAACTTATTTTTAATGTTGTTTTACATCAAAGATAAATATGGATAATGTGTCTGTCTGATTCATTAAGAACTCGAGAACCGATTTCACGATTATTTTATTAAATTTCCCATTATAATCCATTTTGAAGGCATATTCTTTGAAATCCATTTTGACCAATAATAAGTGGATAACCCGCAACTAGAAAATCTATATTTTTTGCGATTTACAAATTGATTCTGTATGTAGAAAATAAAATATCTAAACACATTTTTGCATTTCTATAACTGTTTGAAAAAAAGTACTCTACAAAATGACTTTTAAAAGTTAAAGTACAGTATGGCTTCAACCGCGCCCATAGAAGGAACTGGTTATATTATGAGCGTTCCGGAAGCTACAGTTCAGTGGTGACAACCAACCCTTGTGACAACCTGCCCCGGTCTTTCCTATTTTGATCCTATACTATGTATTCCATGCAAGGTTTCTTGCCCTGCTAGTGTTTATGACGTCTTACTGGGCACCCTGTATAAATAACAATTTAACACTGCTTTTCATTCTCGTTCATTTTTTAAACAAAAATCCTTTTTTGACAAATCTGCCCAGCTGTCTTCACCACCGATTCCAACCTAAGCTTCCATTATAAAGGTCGCATTTAAAATCTCCCTCTTCCCCTGATAACAGACAGCTTATCCGTCATCAGTGGCCCGAATGCGACTCTTGGCAGCAACACACCTAATCCAGTTAAACCCCCGTCAACTTCATGTCATATCCACGTCCAGAGACACCGTTGTCTCCCGTTTCACAGACCTGGTGTTGATGGTGCTTTAGCATCGTCCTCATGAGCAGTCTTCCTGATTGAGGAAGATCTTTTCCTCAGGAGTGCTCTGATTCAGGAAAGATTCTGCGGGGGCCGATTTGATGGAGTGGATTGTGTGGGTGATTTAACGAAATCTTTGCAGGTTTTTCGTGGTTATATAATAATATACAGTAAAATCCGTTTATAACGATGCCGGGTTTATCGATACGCTGGATATAACAATGTAAAGGAAGTTTGGATTTCTATAGCAGTCCACGTTAATATAACGATTCTGGATATAACGATTTCCGGATATAACGATTTCCGGATATAACGATCAAATTATGATGGTCCCTTGAACATCGTTATAAGCTGTTTTTACTGTATTACACAATTTCGGATCGTCATGTTATTATGGAATTGGTACTTGCGAATTATCGTTGGCGAAATTTTGTGACTTTTTTATATATGAATAATGATTTGAATATCACTGTACTTAACAATTTAGCCAAGGCGAGTTTTAAACTTTAAACGTTCTTATTCTTGAAATTTGTTCTTTGGACTTCTACCAATTGGTTGACGTACAAATGAAATTAAAAAAATATATTATATTTGATTAAATTGCAAATATAACACACTCGATCATTAGATTGTGTCTGATGTTTATTTTCGCAATAAAGAATTAAATTCGAGAGTAAATATTTACGAGTGATATGCAATTCAAAGGAACTTTTTTAAACTAATTTTTCTAAAAAAACTGATTTTTATCAGAAAACAATTGTTTAACACGCGAAGAATTACTCTTTTGAAAGGGAATGCATTTAATTATGCTATTATATGTACAATTCTGTTTATCTCAGCAGTTAGAACAATGACTGAAAATAAACATTTTCTAATAAAGTTTATTTAATTAACTATAGGACTAATTCTTTTTGAGATTATCGTGATTATGATAACAATAGCAATGGTTTTGGGAACAATAGGTACAAATTGACGAATTGTTTTGTTGAAAAAGTGAAAGAAGTAGATGCGATTCAAATACTGAAGAAAAATAAAAAGCAATGTAAATATAGTTATTTTTAGGCAGCACAAAAAAAAAATCAAGAAACAGAACATAAATGAGAGTATTTATTCTGTAAAAAGAATGTAAATTCAGTGCGTAGAGAAATTCTTATAACACAATCACAACAATAAAGCTATAAGCTAATCGCAAGTAGTAGAATAACTGTTAGTTAGAGTAACTGTTAAAATAGGATAATTGTTGCTAAGTAGAGTAACTGTTAAGTATAATAACTGTTAAGTATAGTAACTGTTAAGTAGAGTAACTGTTAAGTAGAGTAACTGTTAAGTATAGTAACTGTTAAGTAGAGTAACTGTTAAGTAGAGTAACTGTTAAGTATAGTAAATGTTAAGTATAGTAAATGTTAAGTATAGTAAATGTTAAGTAGAGTAACTGTTGCTAAGTAGAGTAACTGCTAAGTAGAGTAACTGCTAAGTAGAGTAACTGTTAAGTAGAGTAACTGTTAAGTAGAGTAACTGTTACGTAGAGTAACTGTTACGTAGAGTAACTGTTACGTAGAGTAACTGTTACGTAGAGTAACTGTTACGTAGAGTAACTGTTACGTAGAGTAACTGTTACGTAGAGTAACTGTTACGTAGAGTAACTGTTACGTAGAGTAACTGTTACGTAGAGTAACTGTTACGTAGAGTAACTGTTAAGTATAGTAAATGTTAAGTAGAGTAACTGTTAAATAGGATACTTGTTGCTAAGTAGAGTAACTGTTAAATAGGATACTTGTTGCTAAGTAGAGTAACTGTTAAGTAGAGTAACTGTTAAGTATAGTAAATGTTAAGTAGAGTAACTGTTAAATAGGATACTTGTTGCTAAGTAGAGTAACTGTTAAATAGGATACTTGTTGCTAAGTAGAGTAACTGTTAAATAGGATAATTGTTGCTAAGTAGAGTAACTGTTAAGTAGAGTAACTGTTAAGTAGAGTAACTGTTAAGTAGAGTAACTGTTAAGTAGTGTAACTGTTAAGTAGAGTAACTGTTAAGTAGAGTAACTGTTAAGTAGTGTAACTGTTAAGTAGAGTAACTGTTAAATACTATAAATATTAATACTGGAACTCGCGATTAGGTTATAGCTTTATTATTGTGATTGTGCATATGAATTGTATTATATTGTTATAAAGAGTTATTTCAATTAATATTATAATTGTGTTATTATTGCTACAGACAATAATGCATTTGTTTAGATTAGCTGTTAATATAGTTAATAAATTTATCGTTAATTTATGTAGTTGAACCAGATATTTTCGGCATGAGAGCGTTTGTAAAAAAATATTTAGTTTCTCCTAGTATCCGATTTTATGACTTCATACCCATCGAATCTAAAAAGTATATATAAATGTGTGTCTGTTAATATACAAAATTAATGACCATTGCGATACGATAGCTGAATACATATAAGATAATAGTATAGAAGATTTTTTTTCCCGCTCTTTAGTATTAATGTTCTAGAGATTTTTCCATTAATCATCCTTAACATCTGACTATTATTCTGACTTTAATATTGTTGATACTATCTTACGTCTCCATTAGTGACAGATGTTTTCGATTCTTTTCTATTGTAATTCTTTGTTGTGTCATTGTTGTAATTTATTTCGAACTATGCCTGGAATAAAAGATCTCTCGTTTCTGTCTTCTGTACATAAAAGAAATGAAGTAAAATGCTCCGAAGTTAATTAATAATTTAACATACGCTTTCTGAGTAACGTCATTTTGAAACGGCTTCAACGTTATATGTCCCTTGGCGAGATTTTTAATTTGGCAGCAAAAAAGTCGCCGAGTTGAAATATTCGAATGTCGCCATTTTAGATTTTTTTAATTAAATTATTATTTATTGGAGTTGGTTTTTTATTTTATAAGGTTAAAATAGCTTAAAGTCATTGATGTAGGAAGAATAGTAAATTAAAATTTACCCGTACACCGCCGTTTGGTTTTAGCCAGTAAAAGATACTAAACAAAAACAATTTTCAGAAGAAAATTTTTTTTTGAACAAACGTTAAAAGTAAATGTTTATATTATTAATGAATATTTCAAAGAAGTATGCCTACTTTTTTTAAATTTACGGCGAAATTTAGGTATTTGGCAGGCACGTAGGTAAGGGGGTGGTTCAGGGGGTTCAAACCCTTCCCATTGAAAGTCAAGAAGAAAAAGAAAAAAAAAATCGAATTACTGTAAAAATCATAAAAATTTCAATTTCTCGTATAATATTTTTTGTTGAGTAACATGAGTACAAAGTGAAAATATACACAAACTGGGCAGTATAAACAAGATGCTCCAAATATTTATTATTCTAAACAAGGGTTCTCAAATTTTAAATTTGTTCTCTAATTTATTTCCTATTTAGGAGTAATATTTACTAATTTTAAAAATAGGCAATGACTGATATTGGTAACGATTCAATGAAAACTAAATGACGTGGCTGTTCGATATTTATATGCCAATGTATTCCTGTGCACTTAAATAAAAATTAATTTTTAAAAAAAAATAGGGTGCGGAGGTGTTTTGAATTTTTTGGGAGTATGAGGGGTTGGACCCCTCCCATGAAAAATCTCTACCTACGTGCTTGGTATTTGGTAAAATTGGCGTCGTATTCTGACCGTATCTAAAAAAAAAAAATGTCACGTATATTAAAATATATTTTGAATTTCATTAATAATTGTGTTTTCTTAATTTAGTTCAATTTTCTAAATGTCTTTTTACTTTATTTATTACATATTTCTGTTTTTTTTCTTCTTTGGAATATTGAAATTCTAATTTATTTTAAGCTAAGTGACTTAGCTTAAACTTAGCTTACCCAACAAAAAATTATATTAAAATCGGAGAAATTGATCAAACAGTGCAATAAATTGAGATTTTTGTAAAATTAAATGTTAAAAAAATCGAAGTTTTAGTTCTTTTTATCCTAAATTGGACTTTATACATATTAAACATTAGACTTAATACATATTAAAAAAAAGAAGAAAAAAAAGTATTAAATTCCAATTTTTAGAAGAAGCATGCGTGGAAATACTTAAAATAAATACTATACGATATAATAACTTTAAACTAGAGCCAAATTGGCGCCGATATTCGGTTTGGAATTTCAGTTAACATGGCGTTGGATTACCTTAAACTAATTTGTCATAATAATTTATAGATTTTGCCTATTATATCATAATGCAATAATTTTTTTAGAACTTCAGTGATATTTATTTTGAGTTTTGATTTTATGTTATACAATAATAACCCAAAGTCTTTTGGGTGAATTGCAAGGTGTGTTTAGACTGCAAAATATGTATGGAACGTGAAGTAAGACATGTAAACGTTGAGAAATATTTACAGGACGTTTTTATTCTATCTAAGCCATATTTTCTCTTGAACTAACTTAACATCTTTGGCAGTTGAAATAATATATAAATGCATTTTTAATTGTATTTTTTTTTAAATTTAAAGTCCGGTTTAAAAAAAAAAAAGTTCAGCGGCTGCATGTGACAATGCAATCAATTCGCATCATAAATTCACTCCCTCTAACCTCGAATAATTCAATTAACAGCACGAGTTGAAGGATAAATTGTTAGTCACGCTGTGTATAACTCGCTGTAGTAAAAGTGGATATTATTTATTGCGCAATTTGCGACATCGTGTATGCATGGGCTGTCATGACTTTATCGTAATGAATTTTCGGGTGAGCTATCATGTAACTAATGACCCGAGATGTACTCTTGCACAACAAAAATCAAAATAAGAACATTCACGTTGCTATACATAATACGAGATGATTGATAAATGCTGGTAATGGTACAATCAATTTCGTTTTTAAATTCTAATAACAATAAATTAATATTCTCATCTCATAGAATGGGGAAATGTTAACACTATTTTTTTCGGGCACGTTACGTCATCACACGCGAACCTAATTTTCTCTTGACGTTGATTGGTGGATCGAAAGTGCTGAAACAGAATATGTTCGCTTGCAGACGATTCTGTGTTTTTCCCCCTCTGTTCACTTCTCTTCTTCAAATGCGAACGTGATGACAATATCAAATGCACAATTAGAACCATTTTTTTCGAATTTTTTTTTCTTCACCATTAGTCGTCATTGAATTTGACGAATTTCAAGGATGTAGATAAATTGCGTGTTGACCAATCATCGTTAAGGTAACAGTTCGTATTCCACCTAATGTATTGCTTTGTTTTATTAATTGTACGTAATACTAATTATGTCAAATGATTTTTAGTGCCATTAATTTAATATAATAACAATAATTAAATATTCCAAAAACATAGTCAAATGTATAATGGGTTTTAAGCAGGAAATTTATAAATTTAATGGTTTAAGAGTTACCTAATTGTAAATTGCACGGAAATTTTAGACTTTAAGTTAGGAAGCTAGTTTCAGTTATGAGCTAGAATATAACTATAAGCACTGGAGCGAGGATTCCCATTGAACAACACTGTACTTTACCGTGTTGCGTGGATACATAAAATTCGGAAGAAAGGTTCAGAAAACATTCGTCCTTGACTATGACGTTTTACGTGACGTCACAGAAATGTTTTAAACTGGGTTTTTTCGGTGCCTTTGGTCGTCTTTATCTTGTAGCTAAAAAAGTAAGTATGGAAAAACATTAAATGTGTAACATTTAATGTATTTTTGAAAGCCAGAAATGCGAATCTACGCAAACTTATGGGAAAGGACTATTTTTTCTACCTTCTCTTAAAAAGGAGTAAAGTGGTCGCTTCAGTTAGTTCAGGAGTTAGTCCTCGCTTCAGTGCTTATAGTTATAATTCTGTAGCTCAATGGTATCCCCACAAAATGTAGTGTCATGCAAGTATTTGTTCAAGTTAAATAATTCTAAGGTAATTGAAACGTGTCTAATAATTGTTTGTAGCAAATAAGTTATTTTTATTGC
Source organism: Troglohyphantes excavatus (assembly GCA_963932185.1). Lineage (NCBI taxonomy): Eukaryota > Metazoa > Arthropoda > Arachnida > Araneae > Linyphiidae > Troglohyphantes > Troglohyphantes excavatus. The sequence goes on along the minus strand of OZ010666.1, from coordinate 58,873,763 downwards.
TGAATTTCATTTGTAAATTAAGTTACTTTCGAACGTTAATGTCTTGGAAATATTAGAAAGTGTCTTAAATCTCACTAATTTATCTTTACTTCGAAAACAAAATTTACCGTGGAATAATTTTTTTTAATAATATTTTTTTAATACAGAGGCTTCAAATAAACAATAACAACAATAGCTTATTTAAGAAATGCTACTTGATGTCAACAAAAGGGAAATATTTCTGAAAAAAAAACACTGGCTTGTTTTTTAATAGCTACAAATGACATGTAATTATGCATTCGATAACGTTTAAGCATACAAATTTATAATTGCGCCACATGCTAAAAGTTCGCTGACAATAACATAGAAATGAAATGCGAGGTAATGTTTATATAATTTTTTTATATAATATTTTTTTGAAAATAAATTAATTTCTTTTAATCTTACTTGTATATCCTCTTCTATACAAAAATTTAATTCCACAAAATATTTTCGAAGTTGACCCTCGATTTTAGGCCAACCATCTCGGCTGAACCCGGAATCCATACATCAAGATAAATAATTACCAAAGAAAAATATTCCTTTAACTAAAAATAACTAGATTTACCATCATGAGCGCTTTAGAAAGTTCGAAATGTACTCCCCCCCTGAAAACGATGAAAAATAAAACCAATTAAACTGCTGCCTAACTCTGGAAAATAAATTACTGGTCTGCATTAATACCACGTTACCTCGGATCCTGCTAAAAGCCAGCTTTCAATTATAATAAAACCGACTCCATCATTAAGGTAGCTTGCTTACCTCTTTCTTGAAAGGTCTACCTACCGTTTACAAAAACATCACTCGCAGAATTTATCATTTCTGACGAATTCAAAAGTGGCCTTGTTGTATTTTGGGAGTCTTTCGAAATCCCGTAGTGATCCGAATCTCATCCATCACTTTGGGTTACTACCTCACCCCTCTGTTCCTCCTTGCTAATAACCCGTCATTAAAGAGTGGTATCCTCCACCCCTTGTCAGACCCTTCAGCTGTTTCATTTGGTGACGCCATCTGCTTAGCTTTGGGTTGAGAAGAAGTTTTCAGTACATGCTTAAAGACTGTGCTCACAGTTGAACGGGGAGCATCGAACGTTAAACAAATTATCACCTTAAGAAATAGAAATGTTTTTTAACAAAGGCTAAATACACGGCAGTATCTTCGGTTGATTGAAATAACATCGAACTAGAGTTAACCTTCGAGCATGGATCCCTCATAGTAAAGAAATCATAATATTATAATCTCGCTAACATCAAGGTGAGGCCAACATGTATGGCCTCAGACACGTGATTTATTACGTCATCCATTCATAAATTTTCACTGTTACACATTTCCCAATTCCTCAGCAAATCGCGAGTACTTTTTAATTCGTCATTTTGAAAAGAAGTCACGTGCCTGAGGACATTTGGTCTGAGATGTTGGTTTCACGATTATGACGTCATATTCGCTCTACTACAGTCCATTCATGCTCGAAGGATTTAACTGAATTAACATCGCACAATGGGCTATTCCCCGGACTTCAATAAGTCCGAGGAATACTGCTTCGTAATTTTTTAACCATGATCACTTTACGTGGCACCACCTGAGACGGCACCCCACTATCACAACTTCCACGTTGCGACGGCGAGGGCATTTTCACCATGATATATTTAACGTGCATCACTACTTCCATTTAGAGAAAAATTCGGATTGTTCGAGAGGGATAGAACTCGCAACTCTTTGGTTACGGGTGTTATTGAATCAAAGTTTGGAGTCTTCCTATTACTTCGAACATAGTAGGCCAATTGGAATCCAAATTTCAAAATTTTATAGCTGTTTATAAAAAAAAAAAACTTAAACTTTTTTATGTTTTACATATTATATTATTAAAGGGTAATTTAATAATTTTGTTGTATGTTTCCGCAAGGAATATGAAAAAAAAAATATTCAAACAGAATGTCGATAAAATAATTGCTTTTTGGTTGGATTTATAACCATTTTATTTAGACACTAGCAATATGGCCCGGCGTTGCTCGTGGTCACTTTGCGCAATGAGAGCTGCGCGATTTTGTCTTGTTAGCATAGCCATCGCATATCACTCTCTGTGCACTGTGAAAAATAAATTTTATCCAAATACAGATTTATTAAATTAGTTTGAGTATTTTTTGAGATACTTAAATCTATTTCTATGTTCACGACTTTACATGCTATTGCGACTACTATTTAAACTGATTTTTTTGTAAAATGTTTCTTTTTGTGAAATAAATATTCCTGAATTTTTTTCATTGCATATTTTTTTTATAAAAATTTACCATTTAGTGACAATAAACCCATGTAGTAAACTGCACATTCATTAGTTTTAATATTGGCGACGCAATAATATATCAAAGTAAAAATATTGCATTCTTCCAAATCGAAATAATGTATCGTATTTGGTGAAGTTTTTTTTCTTCTTTTGTGCCAATTGGCGACCGGAGTCTATATAGACGTCTTTCAACATAACTTCATACGGGTCAATATTTACGGATAATATTTCTTATAAAAAATTAATTATCAAATATTCATTTTTGAATACTAATAATATGTTTTTGTGGTGATAATTTAAAAATAAGATACATGTTAAACTTAAAACCTTAAGTTAAACTTTTAGGGTGGACCATTTCAACATCATTGTAATATTCCACTCCGTAACAAATAGCACTATTGTCATAAAGTTAAGTTGTTTGGAACATGAATACACATGGCGTCAGTCGAAAGGGCTGGTTTATCTTCCTCCTTCAGTTGGCGAGGTTTTTATTAACGACATTAATTTTGTTATTTATACCCTAATTTCGCCATTGTGATGATAGTTTTAAATATAGGACCTCTATTTTAGCTCATTTGGCAACATTTTTATTCAATTGGAGAACATTTGTATTCATTTGGCGACATTTTTAATTTATTTGGCAACATTTTTAATTCATTTGGCAATATTTGGCGATATTTTTAATTCATTTGGCAATATTTTTAATTCATTTGGCGATATTTGACGACATTTTAAATTTATTTGGCGATATTTTTAATTCATCAGGCGACATTTTTAATTCATTTGGCAACATTTTTAATTTATTTGGCAATATTTGGCGAATTTTTAATTCTTTTGGCGATATTTTTAATTCATCTGGCGACATTTTTAATTCATTTCGCAACATTTTTAATTCATTTGGCAATATTTGGCGTCATTTTTAATTTATTTGGCGATATTTTTAATTCATCTGGCGACATTTTTAATTCATTTCGCAACATTTTTAATTCATTTGGCAATATTTTTAATTCATTTGGCGATATTTTTAATTTATCTGGCGACATTTTTAATTCATTTGGCAATATTTGGCGACATTTTTAATTTATTTGGCGATATTTTTTATTCATCTAGCGACATTTTTAATTCATCTGGCGACATTTTTTATTCATTTCGCAACATTTTAAATTTATTTGGCAATATTTGGCGACATTTTTAATTTATTTGGCGATATTTTTTATTCACATGGCGACATTTTTAATTAATTTCGCAATATTTTTAATTCATTTGGAAATATTTTTAATTCATTTGGCAATATTTGGCGATATTTTTAATTCATTTGGCAATATTTTAATTAATTTAGCAATATTTGGCGACATTTTTTGGTGATATTTTTAATTCATCTGGCGACATTTTTAATTCATTTAACAACATATTTAATTCATTTGGCAATATTTGGCGACATTTTTAATTCATTTGGCGATATTTTTAATTCATCTGGTGACATTTTTTATTCATTTGGCGACATATTTAATTCATTTGGCAATATTTTTAATTCATTTGGCGATATTTTTAATTCATCTGGCGACATTTACTCATCAGCCAATCAAAATGAATCGTTTATCCCAGTATTGTCTAAAAATATTTTTGGTCGCCCCAAGGTGATTTTTAACAATAATGTTATGAAGGGAAGATCGAGATGTAAATTTCCCATAGGCGTAATGTTAGAGAAAATGGAAAAAGTTCTATAACTTTTGAATGGTTACAGATATCCACATGAAACAAAGTGCAGATTTTAAACTAAGAAAAGTTTGTTCACATGGTGCAAGTTTCAGAAAAATCCGTGCAGTAGTTTTTGAGTTAAATCCGGACAAACAGACAGACAGACAGACAGACTGACAGACAAAAAAATTTTAAATGTGATTTTCGGAATCAGCGTATTCTAATTCGTGGAGAAAACTCAAAATGAGGGGTTTTGTTCGATTCCACTGACAGACACTCCATTCTTATATATAAGTATTGATTACATTTGGCTAATAAGGACATTACATTTGGCTAACATTTTTACTTTCACCTAAAAAAAAATAAGCTTAAAAAACTCCTTTTAGTAACTGATTTTATAGTTGCAATATGGCGGAAGGGCATGCGCCGCTCAAGTTTTTAAAATTACTTCTCGAGCTTTACAATTGTTAAGATCAATGAAATCCTTTTATATCGATAATGTGGTATTAGTTAAGACATTAAAAGTAACTGTCTATTTATTAAGAAAGGTGTTTCTCAAAGTTCAATTTTAGAGGGCTTTACTACTTGTGTTGCTACTTGTGTTAATGTTATTTGTTCATTAATGATCTTCCTATGACCTTAACTAATCCCTCGGAAAAATTATGAAATTTTGAACAACCTTATCTATTGTTATACATATAGCTTATTACTTGTGCAAATGATATCGTGTAGATATCCACATCTAAATTTTAATTGATTTAAAAGAAATTGATTTTCTGATATACTAAATATTAAGATATTAAGAAATAGTTTTAAGATAAGGGTTTAATTTAAACATAAAAATAGATAAGACAAAGTACATTAATTTTAGTTTGACATCTGGTCATATTTCAAAAAACTTAACCCTCTGCACTCCGAAGGCACCTCTCAGGCGCCAACATAACTACCAGTTCTTTTTTCCCCTGTTCTTTAAAATGTTCGAGAACAGCAGGATATTATGTTTAGAACATAAATCTTGTTTGCAACTTGTTCTCTTGCAAATACAAAACAGATTAGAATTTTTTCCCTTTATGAGTATAAAAAAAATCTGTGGAAAAGAACGTAAAGAGGAATAACTGTTCCATAGAAAGAACACAAATCGCAAAATGTTCGTGGAGTGCAAAAATAGAGAGCGCCTTCAATACCAGACTCTCATAAGGCCGCGGTGTCAACATTGAAAAGAAAAACCCACATCACGTGGTTATAGCGCTGCCACATTTGGCGTTCAGACATCTGCAGGAGTTTCAAATTTGGCGCACTTCCTTCTCTTTTGGTGATAAGGAGTTCTGTCCGTATTCAACTTTTTAACATATATGTACGTATTTACTTATTTTCAAACAATATGCACTAAATATTTCCTCTTCATTAACGAAACGAAAATATTTTATTTGTGTTCAATACTCGAAGAAGCGAAACTCTTTATATTTCTCAGGTTTTGTTGTTCATATTTTCTTATTGAAGTATACAAAATAACAATTGAAAGAACTTCGCTTATGGTAATTTTTTTACATAAAAACGTAATGCAATTATTTCAAAACTACAAAGTAAGAAAAATCTCCTGAATATATCTGTTAAACTCCCTTAAATTGTGCCACTCGTTCAAAAAAATATATATCTAAATACAAAATTAAACACAAAACCATATTACAATACTTCGATCTCGTTTAGTTCTGAAAGTCGCCAAGGCCTGCCAAGTAATATTGGCGCATGAATGAATTGGCATTTCCACATATCACGTGGTTTCAATGATGGACACACGGAAATCAGCATTTTTATTCCTCTATTTGTATCATTACTCTATGAGTGCAAAGGGTTAATAATATTACATTCTATACCAAGGAAATGTTTTGAATTGTAACTGTTCTTTATGTACAGAATAGAAAAATTTATAAAATATCTTGGTCTTCTGCATGTCCTGTACAATGTTGTCCATTACTGAAGTGTCTCTATTCACAGCTGCCTACACTCTAATGTCTAAACCAAATTCAACTTACAAAGATTATATTGATTGATTGCAAAGTTTTATTAAAAATAATTTACATTTTTGACTTTGTGACACATAAATGAGACAGTTGGGAATCAAACGCGTGTGGCGTTGTTCGAAAAGAAGAGTCTCACGACATTTCTACTTTCCGAATTTGTCTTTCAGAGTGTCGAGGGCCTTTTTGGTGCTGATATCAGCTACTCCACCCAACAGGCATACTCCATCTTTGCACAGCTAAATTATTAAAAATCACATGAATTAATCTCTGAAACTAACTCTAAAACAGGTCAATATGAAATTATTAATAAGAGAAATGTAAGTTTAGATATGGATTTTTTTTTTCATTTAGGAATTAATTTATATTTTAGCTTTACTGAAAGAAGTATTCCATTATAGTGTTTTTAATTTTGACAAGACATTATTCTCGTTTTTGAAAAATATTCTTCTTCAAATTTAAAGCAATCCCAAATAAAGTGTGTGCGTATTTTTTAAAAAAAATATTTCTTGTACTTCCAATATATTTTTTAGTTTAATGCTTTAAAAATAATAATCTTATTTCCAAAATTTTGATTAAGTATTTACTGATTACGGTATCAAATGTGCTTAATTGAAATTTGAATGTGGTGCATTTAGAATGCAAAATACTAAACTTGGATCTTACTTTACAACGTTAAGCTAGATGCTAAGTTAAATAATTCGAATACAAATTTTTAAGATCATCAGAAAGTACAGATGTTTAAAATAATTAGTAAAATTAAATACATGAACTATTAAATAAATTAATGACTGTTGAGTATTACAATGCGAACTTAAAGGAAAAAATTGTAAAGATATCGATAGCATTATTATGTAAATTCGATGATAAATAAAATAGATTTAATTAAAAGGCAAGACTGGCATCAGGAAATACGTCACTAAGAATAACGATTTTCAGCTTCGAGTATATTTTTAATCGTTTAGTTATAGGTATTTTTGTAAGAATAGCTCATCAATATTGATTTTGCTCTATTGAAATTCGTGTTGTGAACTTAAACTACTATAGAAAATGCAATAGAGAAGTTTTAAAATAGAGCATTTATATATTTTTGTAACTCAATTTACCCCTGTCGGTCCAACTCCAACGGTATCGCAGCAAAGTTGACCGTCCACTGCCTTGATTTGCTCCGTTTTTTCATTGTCATACACGCATCTGGGAAGGCAGGTCTCCAGAGGCAGCTGGCATGAAATATGTGCAAAGGTAAAGTGGTTATCGATATATCAATATCGACATACGAAGGACCAATGGGGGAAGGATAGTGACGGTTATGCAGAAAACAAATTCTTTTCACATTGACATACACAGTATTATGATGTTCTAAAGGGTTTTAAATGGGCTATAATAATTATTTCCTTTTCTCAACTTGGTACAAAGACAGTACAAACTATTGGGCCAGTCAGCAAAGGGTTCAATTCGAAAAAAATAGGGGAAAGCTGGAAACAATTTTAATCACTTTCAAAAAGTGTTCTGTATGATATATTAATTTTGCACCCCTGCACCACGCCGGCGTTGGCCGCCATCTTGAAAAAATGGCGACCAAATTCAGTTTTTTGTAATTATTTCCTTAGTTATTAATTATAGAGAAACATTTTCAATTACAAAATTATTTCCTGAGTAACTTTACATAAAAATGCAATTTACACTTTTTTTTCTGCGATTCATCGTTTAGACTCTAAAGGCGAATAAAGTGGATGCTAAATCACTAAGTGGCAGTAACTGAAGAAACCGCTTTGATTGGACATCTTTTGTACTTTCCTTTGTTGAAAAACCTCTCTTTATCTTTCTTATGCACGCATACTTTTTTAAAATTACTTTTTAAGTAAGTTATGTGTTTCTTATTCATAAAAACTCGAAATATTTTCAGTTTCAGAATATATCATATTTTCTATTTTATCCCCGTGTGAAAATAGTTCTAAATTTCAGTATATACACTACCAAAATTATTTACTTCAAGTCAGTTACCGTATATACAAAAATTACCACTGCTATTTTTCTAATTTTTCTTCACATGTGTATTATAGTTCATTACAACAAACCATATTGATAACTACTAAGACATTCAGATCTCGATTATATTAAAAATTGAAGCTTCGTCATTTTTTACTGAACCTTCGATATATACAAACCAAGTAGTATTTTGTGATAACACGTGGACAGTATCTTAGAAAGTTTCACTAAGCATTATATATGTATGTGTATAAAACAAAATTAATTCCAAAACCCACCGTCCACTGGAATTTTTTTCATTGGATAAATTATGTCATTCCATAAATCGTTTCTTTTTATTTGTTACACTAGTTGTATTTTGCTTAAAACCAACTCGTATATAGAGTAAGCAATTAGTATTATACAAATATAAAGAATATACTCGTATTTCATTGAAGGCTACGATTACTATTTGTTATTGTATGGAATGGTTTGCCTGAGTATGTTGTTAATTCTTCAGGGGTGGGTGGTTTTAAAAAACAATTGGATCGGCATTGGGGAATCGTGAGGATAATGGATTGACAGGACCAAAATTCCTGGGCCTAGAGCCTGTAGTTGGTCGACATTATTTGTATTTGTATAGAGGGTGGTCATAAAATGTGACTAATGGTCATTGTTTGGCTGTCTCATATTTCGCTGTAATATCATACTAAAAAAATATTTTTGAACTGCCCCGTTTATATTTTAAAATAGTCGTTTAGCTTTAGTAGCAAGAAACAAAGTTGTTAAATCACAGCAAAATAATAGTTTATTATTATTAAAATACAAATACACTGTTAAAACTACGCAATAAAAATACATAAAATCCAAACGTGGTTTGGGAGATACATCTCCCTTCATCAGAAGAAATTAAAAAGTATGTGTGCACAGCAAAATGAAAATAAACCTAAAACTAAAAGTGTTGCCAAAGAGCAAAAAACTATCCAATCGGTTGGAGTAACTATTGTGTGCCAGCAAGCGGGAAATATCGGAACAGCAAAGGTTTCATTGACACTCGAATCAATATTGCAAAAAATGCGAAACGTCTCTGGGAACTGAAGTTCGAATGGCGATTTAGGTTTGTAAATTGGGAGAGGTGCATCTCCCGCAACATGTCTAGATTATATGTATTTTTATTGCGTTGTTCTAACCTTGCATTTGTATTTTAATATTCTTAACGTAATGTTCTATAAGACGACTTTTTATTTTTAAAGAATAGTTTATTATGCTTTGTTAAAACAGATAAACAATGACCATCCCTTAAGAATGTGTGCCCACTCTGTACTACCAAGAAGGAGCAAATCTCTTTGTAGGTTTATCATTTAAAAAAAAAATGTTTACGTTTTACTAGTATTTGCATACATTACCTTGTAACTCAAAATGAATAAACGTCCTCTCGCGTTTTCCTCGCACAACCTGATGTCGTCGTTGCTAGGGATGAGAGGAGAGCCGCTACCCAGCTTCGGATCAGGCACGTCCGTGTCTATGATCGCTGATTGGGCCTGAAGGGAATAGAATATAGTTAATAAAACTACTGCCACTATCGCCAAAACCCAATCGTCTTTCTTCTATATTTTGTGTGGCATCTAAAAAAAATAACTACCAGATAATTACAGGGCCTCCAGTTGCCCAGTGGATAAAGGCGTTCAGCTGATAATCAGAGGGTTCCTAGTTCGAGAATGTGCGATGGATTTGACATATAATAGTTAAAAAGTAGTGATCTTGAGATCGGAGGGTTGCCACAACTTCACTACAAAAATACTAGAAAGTCGTCCAGAACATCCAACAAATTATACCAGCGTGTATACCGGACTGATCGGGATTCAAAGTCCTGACGCCTATTGAGGTTGCGTTGGGTGCCAGTTCAGGTGTTGTCCTCGTCATCTGACCACGGTTCAAAAATATGAGGTATTGTTCCCGGGTCTTTCCTTTGGGATAGGCCCCGAACGGTCACAAATAGCCCAATTTGCAGCTCTAGTGCGACGTTAATTAGACAAACTAAACTAAAGTAAACTAAACTAAACTAAACCAAACCAAACCAAACCAGATAATTACGAAATTAACTGAGTTCGTTTAGAAATGTTTGGGGAATATGATGAGGGTTTTTATGTTTGAAAGAAACAAATTTATATTAGAAGCATTTTTATGTTAAAGTTAATAAATGTAAAATGAGCATTGGCGGATTCGAAACACATAAAAATAAACTCTTCCATAATAATAATTTTGTTAGGCGCGAATTCAGGCTATGGCTACTATTCTGTAATTTTTTTTAAAAAGAAAAAATAGTTTTAGGTTATAAAGTTTTAGGAATTCGTAACATGTTCGGCCATTTTTTCCCATCAATCGCAATAAATAAATAAAATTTATATATTTTTCTTTTTAAAAACTAGCATGGACTGGAATCTAAGATTTAGAATGATCTATAATTATACTATATATTGTATGTAATAGAACGGATATTAATGAAAAATGCACCATGTTATGATAAATTTTGTCTTCGGAATGAAAAACGATATAAACTAAAATTAACATCATACTAGAGCTGCACAGTGGGCTATTGTCGACAGATCGGGGTCTATCTCGAAGGAATGACCCTTGAAATACTGTTTCGTATCTTTGAACCATGGTCAGATGGCAAAGTGAACATCTGAGTTGGCATCCGACATAACCCAAATCGGCGTCAGGACATTGGGCTACGATCATATTTAACGTTCATCAAGTCGTCCCTTATACACACCAGTTGAAGTTGTGGAAGAATCTGGCAACCCTCCGATTACGAGATCGCTACAACTTGCCAAGTCCACTTAGACATGCGAACTAGCAAACCTCCGATTACTAGTTGGATTCTTTACCAGTGAAAGCTGGACCCTCCTGAAAATATTTGATTAACAGTAATGCATTAAAGACTATCCAGAATTTGTCAAAGTCAATTTTGAATAAAATCATTTCAAGCGTTAAAAAAAGCAAGTTATTTTTTGGTGGGTATGTTCAATTTTGGCGCTAGTATTACTGTCATGACCCCATAAACAATAGGGTAAAGTGAGGTAAAATTTTTAGGAAAAGTAATATTTTCTCGTTCAAAACTAGTTTTCACTGTTACAAATTTATTAATATGAAACTTTTTTTGGTGTATTTTATAAAAAGGGTTCTTTGACAGCATCTTTGAAGATGTTTAATATATATATATATATATATATATATATATATATATAATCATTTTTCAACTACATATGGAGTAAATTGTGTAGTCATTGGCAAATCACGGAACTTTTCATATAAAATAGGCATTAAAAGCAAATATTTTTTAAAAATTAGTAACTTGAAATAATTAGAATAAATAACAGCCATCAACTCTTAAAAACTCAGTAACAGCTTTTCTAAAAATAAATGAATCCGCCATTTTGTAAAATATACTTTTTTTTTAATTATTTTTTTTATCTTGTGAATAAAACGTTTGCTTTTATAATTTTTGATTTACTTTGCTGCTGGACTATTTTCTACGTTATTTTTAATTTATTCCTCAGACGAATTTTTTAATCGATTTAAAACTTTTCTTCTGTGTTCTAATAAAACTAAAAAAATGGCGTTCTTTTGTGATCGGAATGTGTTCTTCTGGTTTACAATTTGTTTTAGAAAACAGGTATTTAACTTAATTATGTTAACATATAAACAGCGTTAAATATATTGAATATAATTCTTGTCATTTAGAAGCTTTGAAATAATATTTTTGTAGAATAATGCACTTTTTTTCGAAGATCATATGCAATCTTACTGTGTTCAATGTCTGATTGGACTACGTGTAAAAGTTCTAATTTGATAATATTGCCTCCGGCTGCCTAGGCCGGCACCGGTTTTCCTGGTGTGTGAAAAAGCGGCCTAACAATTACAAAAGTATAGTAACAGTTGGCAGCTCTTCTTAAGCAATTTGGATTATTTTACAAATACGCCTAAGCAGAAAATTTTGGCAACTAAAAAAAAAAAGCTAGGTGCCAATGACGCCTAACTTTTATCTACTAATTTCGAACCCAGATAGCAGGTAACTTTAAGTACGTTTATAATAAATAAACACTTTAATAAAAATTTGCGATTTTTTAAATTTTATTTAAAAAATTCCCTTTAAATTTTTAATTTTTAATTGGACTAATAGAATAATAAAAAAAATACTCCGATTTTTTTAAATCAAGTTTTCAGTTAATTTTGTTCAACAATTTACACAAATGAAATATTTTATTAATAATCTTGAAATAAAATGTCTAATTTAAGTTTTAGAAAATATTATATCTATATAATTTATATAATCTAATTAAAAAAAAATGATGTAAACAAATTTGTGGAAAATGAATTTGTAATGCATTTTTAAAATTTCAATATGATGTTTTTAACAATTCTACAAGTATGAGTATTCGATGCAAGCATAAAATTACCTCTAAGCAACATTATACACACTGTGAAAGAAAATCTACGGCTCTTAAACAGTAAAAAGCCGGACATTTTACTTACATAAATGCCGAACAATAGTACAACCATTGGTACGATGTAAAAAGACGCCATCTTGATCTATATGGAATAAGCTTGTGAGAACTTGATATCAAAACACAACTCGGCGACTTTGCAAAGGGCTCAGTGCATTTTTATACCATTCATTTAAAGAAAAAAAAGCGCCATTAGGCAGTCAAGAATTCATCGCAAATCACAGCTATTTGAGAATGTTTTTGACGGTTATGACGCACATCTATTGTTGAAAGTAATTGCTACTCAATGGAAAAGCACCTGCCTGTCCGTCGAAGAATCGAACGAAATGCAACAAGTTCGCGCGCCATTTGTCGATCTTGGATAATTAGCTGTCTATTCGTGACTGATGGTGTTTAGGAACATTGTATCAAACTTGTATTTTATTACTCACTTTTTAAATGGATGTCAGTGGGGTATCTGAAGTTCCATTTCAATATTTTTTTTTTATCGATCCGACCTGATTTTACTGAACTATTTCGCAAAAGTTCTTAAAGTTCTTCTTCTCTACTAGTTCTTAACAATCCGAGTCAACATTTTTAATATGATCGATTTTATAGAGAAAAATATTAAATTTTTCCTTCACCTAAAAATATAAAGCTAAGATAATCTAAGAATATTCCAAATTAAAAATTTTAACTCCGGTTGTTAAGAACTAGATTTTCGTAAAATAGCTCACTAAAATCAGGTTGGACCACACGAAAAAAAAATTATAGAACTGGAACTACAGAAACCCCACTGAGATTCATTTAAAAGTGAACTTGTAATAAAATACAAGTTTAATACAATGTTCTTAAACACCATCAGTCACGAATATAAGTATGAAATATATATCTGTTCCTTTTGAAAATGAAACCTAAGACCTCTGATTTATAAAAACATAATTTACTATTTTTCATAATAATTCCATGTATTCAGTAATAACGGTTATCCAAGTTGTAATATTGAAGATGTAATTATAACACGAAATGTTGTTTAATTCGCAAAGTAAAAAATTAAAACACTGGAATGATGCCAAAAGTAAAATACAAAAGTATCTAATAATCTTTATATCGCCAGCTTTTTTCACTTGAACATCGAATGGCACTTTGTGTCTGTGATGTTAGATATTAACTTTGATGCAAACCCTTTTATATTTTATTAATTTCTTCTGAAGAATTATTTAGATTTAATAAAAATTCGATATAGATTGCAGGGTGTTTCCATTTCTTGGGGAGAAATGAATATAGAAGAATTTGGTAATGGATTTTATGTCTAATTTAATAAGTTTATTTAGCGTCACGGTTATATTTTTAACTTTGATTTGTTAGTACTTCCTCCGATTAATACTTGTGATATTCTTTAATATTGTAAATTTAAAATAAATTAACTCGGAAATTTGTCCGTTTGTTAAATTTTTGGTAAAATTTATAAAAAACATTTTATATACATACAGTAAATATATTAAAAAATAAGCATGAAATACAAGTTTTTTTGTTTTTAATGTTTCATAACGTTGGAAGACAATTAGTATTAATACGTTCAGAAAACTGTTAGAAATATGTTGGGTTTTTACTTGATAAACCATATACGTGTTCTAATTAGTTTTTTTTTTAATAAAATTAAAATGATAAATAAAATTCTTCCGTTCAATGGATTGCTAAAATTGTCATCGTACTGAAGAAAACAAAACCTTTTAAAATTATCTTTATTCCTTTTTCAAATCTTTATCTTTATTGTTCCTTTTTTAAAAAAAAAAGTAAAATTATAGTTGAACATTATGCTGTGCGTCAAATGGAAATCATAGATTAAAGTTTAATATGAACTTATTTCACATAAAAAGGTATGTATTTTTAAGCGCGACATTCCATTTTTCTCAAAACTATATTTTTCAATACAATTTTCTAATAATTACGATAAAGACAAAACGCATGCAAAATATTTTTATTGGTGATATTTAACAACTACAAATACATTTTTGTTATTATTAACAACTGATTATTTAACTATTAATTAACATTTTCTGCGGATCAACATTTCCAAAAGCAATTACTTTTTTAACCAAGCCAGGCTTTGGGAATGGTATTGTATAGCTCACATATCCCGTCACGGCATGTCTATAGAAAAAAAATTGTAAAATTAGTTTTGTTTACAAAACATGCGTTTCGACACTTGTAAAATGTGGCTAGTACGGACAAAACAAGTCTGTACGCAGAAAACAACTTGGAATACAACTACGTACCCCGAACATTTAACATTGCTTTAGTACCATCTTCTCACCTCCAATGCAAATACCCATTATTTGAAAGGACATAACTAATGCAGTTGCGAGGCCTCCGTGGCCGAGCGGTTAAAGGCGTCAACTGGGAATCCGAGGATTCCTAGTTCGATCCTAGGCGATGGACTTGACTAAAGAATAGTAAAAAAGTAGTGATATTGCGATCGGAGGGTTGCCAACTTCGCCACCAAAATACTAGAATGTCGTCCAGAACATCCGCAAAAATTAACGGCGTGTATACGGGACTGGTGAACGATAAATCTGATCGTGGTCCAAAGTCCCGACGTCTATTGAAGGCGTTGGATGCTAGTTCAGGGGTTGTCCTCGTCATCTGACCATGGTTAAAAAAACGATGCATCGTTCCCGGGTCTTTCCTTCGAGATAGGCCCCGAACCGTCGCAAAATAGCCCACTGTGCAGCTCTAGTGCGACGTTATTTAACAAAACCAAATCAAACCGATTGCAAGATTACAACTTTTTACTTTTCTTCGTCAAGTTCACCGATTAGGCTCGAACTAGGAATCCTCTGATTCATAGCTGAACGCTTTTATCCACTGGGCCACGGAGGCCATTGTTCGTCGTTGTCTTTCTTGCAGGGGATTCCTCGGCTTGTTGAAGTAGCGACATCGAAAATTTCGGTTGCAGTTAAAGAGGTTGAGCCAATTATCGGTGAAACCTCCGCTTTTTTTTCCGATAAAGGATTTTTGGTTCAACCTAGATTCCACCATCATATGGTGTCATTTGCTGCAGACATCTGTTTTGCACCAAGATATGGAACATCGTTGAATTGAAATTATTAACAGTGTAGGCGAGTTGCCTACTAAGTAGTAAAAGTCTAAAAACCGGAGTCCCGGGATAAGAGCTTTTAAAGTTTGAAATTCGCCTGGGCTATAATGTTAAATGGAATGACATTCAACTTATTATTGGGAAATCTATTGACTTTGGAACCACAACATTTGACCAAATAATAGATTCAGCTATATGGTAATGGAAAATAACAATACTTCATTTTCGAATTTTTGTGAGTTTTGCTAATTGGCAGCTTCAGTGCGACCATTGCCCTAACTTATTTTCTGTTAAGATGGTGAATTACAACTTATTATTATTTCGAATTATTTTCCTTCTACGGTATACATCCTTTTTATTTATCTTTTAATTAGCTGTATGGCCAAGGGTTATTGGGGGGATTTCCAACGAAAGAATTATCGTCAGGGCCGCCCTTGGCAGATGCGGGGCCCTGTGCAAAGGAAGCAGCGCGACCCTTGAACCAGATTTTAGTTTTTTTTAATAGATAAACCAGTTTTGCACCATTTCATTTTATCAATAGTGGAAAAAAGTGCATTGCATAAATTATCTGCAGCAGTGGGACAAGTGCTTTTTTTGCTTTTAAATTAATTTTTTTTAATTATTATTTAAAATATTTTTTTGTTAAAAATACGTAACAAACTAGTCTAGTTTAAATAAAATTAAAATATAGATAAAAATAATCGAAGGTCCGATGCGTTTTACATGAAATGGCATTTCAGCACATTGTATTGATAGGGATTGGTTTGCAACAACAGTAAAAGACAGAAGCTTATCGTCTGACGCCGTGGTTCCCATCCACGCCCCGTATTGCTTTGTTTTATGTCATGATTTTATACGCATGGGCACCTAGTTTCCTATTAAAAGAAGCCAAATTTATGTTAACCGTGCTATTTGTCACTGAGTTGTGTCGAAATGGACACCTTAACATATTTCTATCCCGATTTCCCATGTAAATGATTTATAGTCGTTTATGTTAAAATCCTATTTTCTATATTTTTGTAAAGAAATTATTCCCTTGTCAACGCGGGGCCCCACATAAAGCGCGGGGCCCTGTGCGACGGCACATGCGGCACTCCCCTAACGGCGGCCCTGATGATCGTTATAGAAATTTACTAGTTTTTTTTGTATTGACTTAAATATACAAAAATACTTTCTAGTATTTTTGTAGCGAAGCTTAAATCCACTGCCTGTACATAGCAGTCCGAAATCTACATAGATCAACGTTCCGCAGAAAAGCAGAACCTCACATGCTTGGTTTGGTTTTGTTAATTAACGTCGCACTAGAGCTGCACAGTGGGCTATTGGCGGCGGTTCAGGGTCAATCTTGAAGGAAAGACCCGGAAACACATACACACACACATTCATACATGCACCTCGTTATTTTAGAACCATGGTCAGATGACGAGGAAACACCTGAACTGGCACCCAACGCCTTCAATCCGGGACTTTGGACCCCGATCCGATTTATCGTGCACCAGTCCCGTATACACGCCAGTATAATTTGTTGGATATTCTGGACGACTATCTATTATTTTTGTAGCGAAGCTGGCAACCCTCTGATTGCAAGATCACTACTTTTTTACTTTTCTATGTCAAGTCCATTTCCCGGATTCGAACCACCAATCCTCTGATTAGTAGCTGAACGCCTTACCAACTGAGCAACTTGGGCTCTAGAAGCTTTTTAAAATAACCACGTCTTAAAATTTCAATGCAGAAAATTTCAGACTTAAGTGCGAAATACTGTATTTCAAAATGTCACAGGTGTGAAACTCTTTATTTCGTTATGTAAATAAAACATAATAATGTGAAGACAGGGCAGTGGGTTTGACATTTGACCCTTTGGGTACTGAATTATTTGAGGATTTTTATACCCATGGGACGGATTTGGTGAGGTTCAATTGATCCCATTCTTGACCGACACTACAACAAATTGTTTGCGATCAACGGCCACTGGTGGAGAGTGCGGCAAACATCAAAACCTGCTTCTTAAATTCAGATGACGAGTCAGACTCGTCCACCGTAACTTCGTCCAAGTAAGCAGATGACGAGTCTCACTCGTCAAATGTACCCCAAGGGTTAACTGGACATCGCCATATCAGAGTACTTATGCATATGTTACTAATGGAACAATTAAAAAATGAAATGGTTTGAAGTAGAAAATGCTTGCCATATTATAATTAGCTATTAATTATTACACTTTTAAAGATAAGTACCACCATCCAACGAGTTTCCCAACAAACCTATCTAGTCTCCGAGCAAGTAAAATTAAATTCGGATATATAACTTTTTTCAACACCTTAAATAACAATTATTTATTAAAAAGATCGGGATTAACTGTTCTGTAAAAAGAACGTAATACAAATGCGTGTTCGGATCGCAATAGGTTAATATTTACGAATTTAAATAAAATGAATTTACCCCAGTTGGTAAAAGTCCTCCCAAATCGCAGCAGTCTTGTTCATCTTTACATTTGACTTGTTCTGTCGACATATCTGTGAATATGCACAATGGCCAGCAGGTTTGCTTTGGAATCTGAAATTAAAAATCCCTAAAAATAAATCCCTACTAGACATGTGTCCCTTTAAAGGCGAGTCTCAGCGTACTCTGTGTGCTGACAAAAATTCACTCGATCAGTGAACACTAATGCAAAAAAATCTTGACATAATGTATAATATGGTTTGTAATTTGAAATTTAAAGATTTGTTATATTTTTATACCATATGTACAGGGAGGTCACAAAGATGGACATTGTTTGGCTGTATCATATTTAGCTGTATTGATATAATAAATCCCAACACAACTTATTTGACCTCGGGTGGCGAGAAATTTGAGTGGCCCCCGTCAGGTTTCGAACCCGCTATATATTGTTTCGTATTCTAGCGCACTGCTGACTGCGCTACAAATGTACGTTCTACTATATCTTGGAAATATTTTTTTGATGCTGCTTTATATAATAATTCTTTTAAACGCATTTAAAAAAAAAATAAACAGTTTATATTTATGAAACAAACTTACTATTCGTCAGTGCTCCAGAAAACTATATTTCTTTTCATTCCTCACTTGATAAGATTTGTTGCGTATAAGAGGTGTAAAAGGGATCTATACTATAGAAATAATAATTTATATATTTTGCGGGAATTTTCGCATGAACAATTCTTTTCCTTGAAATAACTTGCCTTTCGGGAGGTCATTCGTGAATCCGTGAACTGAACACTTACTGAACAACCAATTAAGTTAGTTTCTTTAATTATTTGTTGGAGCTCTGCCTTTCTGTTTCTTTAGCGTTATTTTTTTTTAAAAGTTTGACGCTTTTCTTTCTAATGGGACTTTTGCAAACCCTTTGATACACATTTTTTGCAAAGCAGGTTCTTAAACAAATCGAACTTTTCCCGAGATATTGAATTAAAAAAAAAACTTTGGTCGCCGAAATACCTATACTCACCAAAGCTAATAAGTGTTTTAAATATTTATAGTTTCGTAAACGTAATGATATAAAATCTTTACACATCTACCTACAATCTGCTTCCTGGATAAAAATCAACAAATGCCAGCTTTGTAGTTAATTTGCAATTTTTAGAGTTACAAAAATCAATAATTAAAAAAAAAATAGCAACCTTTTTATTAGTACAATTAAAACTATTCTTTCTTTTACCTTTTGTTAGTAAGAGCATTTACATAGCCAAGAAGGCGACGACTCTTGGCATCCTTAAATACCCTTTCAAATATGACGTTTATCTACAGGTTTACGTCACAGTGAAAATACGCGCGGTATTAACTTTTATTTTCATATATTTAAAAATCCTCAAAAAAGTTTCCAAGACAACGGAGAAAGAGGAATTTCTCAAGGTTAAAGATGTTGCCAAACAATGATTTTTACCCCTAAAACTATATTAAATTTTTTTTTTTAATTTTTTGCAACTTTCTGAGATGTCAGCGTTCTGAAAATACGATTCGGCGTCTGGGAAATTCTGTTTCTTTTGAGACCTCACTTGTTAGGATTCGTTGCGTGTACGAGCCGTGAAAAGGATCTGTATAACAATTAGGATAACTATGATTTTTCCCCAACTACTTCATTTATATTTTTAAAAAAGTATCTTAACATTAGTAGCAACAAACAAAACAGTTAAAAGCATAAGCAAATAGAGTGGTTTCTTATGTATAATCATTGCCAACAATTTGTGACCACCCTACCCTGTTAATATAGATTTTTATTTTGTAGTGTTTTTCGATTATAAAAATATCGAAAGTAAAGTAGTTTCAAATATATCGAAAAGTTAATTTTTATTTATATAGGAATTTGTTTTTTAAATGTTAGAATAAGTTTTAAGATTTTTTATGGATGATAGCATTTTTGATTGATATAAAGGTGAATAATTATATAGCTCAACGTTATGATTATTTGTTGCACCAAATCCTATGTTATACTTGCCTTGGTACAGCTACTGTAAATCTTTCCAATTTTATTTGCTTTTTCCTCGCATAATTTTTCGTCATTAGCGGTACAAAGCAATGGAGACTTAATATCAAACTTCGGGAATGCACTTTCTTCTCCAAGAGCGATTTGAACCATAGCCTAATATAAAATCATAATAAAAGAAGATTAGTCCATACATAGCAATGCATTATTCAGATTTTTTTTTTATTTAACAACAGTAAAGAAATCGGGCGTGACTGTCTCAGAGCACTCCCAGAAGCGTCATTTCAGCAGATTGTAGTAGTAGGGAATGGTCGCTAATGCAGTGGCGTAGCCAGCATTGGGTTACTTTGGGTTAGAACCCCCCCATAGCCAGTTTAAAATCACTTTTTTTTTAAAAATAATAAATGAAAAAAAGAAACGAAGATTTTTTCTCTGATTTCTAGAGAAAACACACGTCGCATTTCCTGGTCTACCCCACATGTCTCTCCTGCTCCCTTCCCTTCTGTCCCCTGATAGGATGATTTTAAGGAGAACAATGGTGAAACAACCTTGAAGACAGAACATTCGAATTTTTGTGGGGGGGGGGGGGGACGATGGGGTAGTAGGTCTGTATGATTGTCTTGGTTGTTTGTACATGTAAAGGGATACTTTGTTTAACACTTGAAATGGGGCGGCAGTTGAGCCGGAATTCACAATGCATCAAACCAGTAATTGCTTGCTTTGAAGTAAGGTATTTTCCCTGAAAAGACCCATTCATCCCCTACGTGCTTTAAGAAAGGATTGTAAATGATCCCTGTAAAAAAAAATAACGCCCCTAATTGTGATCCTCTTCGCTCCCTCATAATGCCAGTGGAAATTTTTCCCTTTCTCAAAAATCAGTTTGCTGAGAGGTTGTATGTCTCTCATTTGCCATTTTTGTCTCTCATTCACAAAAATATAATCTATTGGAAGATTCAAGACAAAAGAAAGAAGCATCGTGCAAAAAATTTGCTGATGTGTTTAAAGCATGTACTCCTTTTTTTATTCAAATATTTTTTGTTTATTGAGATTATCGTTGAAAATACCCAAACCAAAACCAACTAATTTTTTATTCAATTACATTTACAAATTAGTTTTCTGCCA
This sequence comes from Troglohyphantes excavatus, assembly GCA_963932185.1. Taxonomy (NCBI): domain Eukaryota; kingdom Metazoa; phylum Arthropoda; class Arachnida; order Araneae; family Linyphiidae; genus Troglohyphantes; species Troglohyphantes excavatus. The sequence goes on along the minus strand of OZ010666.1, from coordinate 58,852,630 downwards.
CACAGACGTGTTACTTTTCTCGCGGAAATACGGTTTTCCGCTTTTTTTTTTTAATTTGGGTTTTTCGATTATTTCCAAGATTGATGCACATTCGTTTGAAAAGTTTCATGGTGGATTATTAAAAAGTTATATTCAACTATTATAAATACGAAGGTCACATAATGGAAAAGTTGGTTCTATTTACGAAGGGTGGGATCAACAGATTCTCGTTTAAATCTGTGTTAATAACCTTTTTCTGGATTTTTTTCTGCGGCGCTGCTTCTCGTGCTGATGATCAGGCAAGCATTTTTCCACTGTCTAGCTTCACAGATTCTACAAATCAATGTTTCTTTTTAAATAATATTATATTTTTTATTCAGTTATTTGATTTTTTTTACGACCAACGCCAATTATGATTATATGCCAGTTATGATTTTGCTGCAATAGACCGTTTTGCTGCATCACGCAACCAGTGAAACCTCCTCCCTCATGTCACGCCACAGTCATGCATGAAAAAATTAACCGGAAAATATGATTAATATTCTGTTATTTTTAATTATATAATAAAGAATTATTTACAAATTTAAAATTACTACTTAAAAATTATTATTATTAATTGAAATTATTAATTTAAAATTGCTTCAATCCGGAACCCCCCTCAATATTTAGCTACAGACTTAAATCCCAGTAAATGTCAGCCAGGTTTGTTAGTAATTTAAATTATGAAATGACTAAAGATTAACCTGCGAAAATTAAGCTTTTAATTTACATCTTATTTATAATTTATATATAATATTTAATCAATTAAAATTATTAATTATAATTTTAATTTAAAACTACTGCTTAAATTTTAAAAAATCATAAATTAAATTTACTACTTAAAAATTATTATGATTAATTAAAATTACTAATTTAAAATTATCTATTAAAATTGCTAATTTAAAATTATCAATTAAAATTGCTAGTTTAAAATTATTAATTAAAAATAAAAATTATTAATTAAAAATAAAAATTATTAATTAAAAATAAAAATTATTAATTAAAAATAAAAATTATTAATTAAAAATAAAAATTATTAATTAAAAATAAAAATTATTAATTAAAAATAAAAATTATTAATTAAAAATAAAAATTATTAATTAAAAATAAAAATTATTAATTAAAATTGCTAATTTAAAATCATTAATTAAAATTGCTAATTTAAAATCATTAATTAAAATTGCTAATTTAAAATCATTAATTAAAATTAATGATTTAAAATTATTAATTAACTTTTATTCAAATTATTAACTAAATTTTATTCAAATTATTAATTAAATTTAATTAAAATTATTAGTTAAAAAAAATTCAAATCATTTATTAATAAAAAAAATGATTTGGTTTTGGTCGGACCAAAAATAATTTATGGACCCCCCCCCCCCCCCCTTCGGACAATCCTGGCTACGCCACTGCGCAAAATTGCAACAGACAGAAGATACGCAAGTTATTACGCGTGATAATCCAGGTCTTTATCCATGCTTCTTACGAGCTTTGTTTTATTTGAACATTTGACATGCATCATCGAATAATTTCCTCTTGAACAAGACCAAATTCATGTAAATCGTGCTATTTTGTCACGGATTTAATGTTGGAATGGATCCCTATAAAAGCGTAAGATATTGTATCTACCCTGATACCCTATGCATCTTATTTTAAAGAAATTTTACATTAAAATAGTAATGGCCTTGCAAATGGAAAGTGTATATGGATTAAAATGGTTTTAGGGATTTTAAATGACATTTTTCGTAAGGTTAAGGATTGTTGCTGACTGGTGTTTGTCATGGTATTTTTAATAACTTGGACTTCCTAAAGAAAAAGTCTATATAGTTTTAAAGGATAGTTGTCATGTGTGACGAAGTTAACTATTTTGGCCATCGTTTGTCTAGCGGTAAAATATTCGACTCATAGACGGTGGGTTCGAATATCGTCTCTGAAAAGTGTAGTGAGGTGTGATCAGAGGCTTGCCGTCTCCCTTTCTGGTGAGGGGCATCCGTGGCCGAGTGGATAAAGGCGTCAGCTGGGAATCAGAGGGTTCCTGGTTCGATCCTGTGTGACGGACATGACTAAGAAACGTAAAAAAGTAGTGATCTTGTGATCCCGTTGCCAGCTTCACTTCAAAATACTACGAATGTCATCCAGTACATTCGCAAAAATTATCGGCGTGTATACGGAACTGGTGCACGAAAAATCTGATCTTGGGTCTAAAGCTCCGACGTCTATTGAAGGCGTTGGGTGCCAGTTCAGGTGTTGTCCTCGTCATCTGACCACGGTTCAAAAATACGGGGCATCGTTCCCGGGTCTTTCCTTCGAAATAGGCCCCGAACCGTCGCCAATAGTCCACTGTGCAGCTCTAGTGCGACCTTAATTAAACAAACCAATGTAAAATTACAAAGCAAACGTTTCCCCGTCGCTACTGTGGTTCGGTAGCAATAACGTGTCACTAGAGCTACGCAATGTGCTATTGGCAACGGTTCGAGATTTATCTTTAAGGAAAAACCCGGGAACACCGTTCCGTAGTTTTGAAACATGGTTAGATGGTGAGAACAGCAGCTGACCTTGCACTCCACGAACCTTATTTCTTTTTTATTGCAGATCACCAGAAACGGTTTGGTTTTGTTAATTAACGTCGCACTAGAGCTCCACAGTGGGCTACTGGCGACGGTTCGGGGTCAATCTCGCAGGAAAGACCAGGGAACACATACACATTCACACACACTTTCATACATGCACCTCGTTATTTTAGAACCATGGTCAGATGACGAGGAAACACCTGAACTGGCACCCAACGCCTTCAATAGACGTCGGGACTTTGGACCCCGATCAGATGTATCGTGCACCAGTCCCGTATACGCGCCAGTATAATTTGTTGGATATTCTGGACGACTTTCTAGTATTTTTGTAGTGTAGCTGGCAATCCTCCGATCGCAAGATCACTACTTTTTTACTTTTCTATTGTCAAGTCCATTTCCCGGATTCGAACCACCAATCCTCTGATTAGTAGCTGAACGCCTTACCAACTGAGCAACTGGGGCTCGACGGGCATATCTCGAAGGAAAGACCCGGGAACGATGCCACGTATTTTTGAACCGTGGTCAGATGACGAGGACAACACCTGAACTGGCACCCAACGCCTTCAATAGACGTCGGAGCTTTAGACCCCCGATCAGATTTTTCGTGCACCAGTTCCGTATACACGCCGATAATTTTTGCGAATGTACTGGATGACATTCGTAGTATTTTGAAGTGAAGCTGGCAACGGGATCACAAGATCACTACTTTTTTACGTTTCTTAGTCAAGTCCGTCACACAGGATCGAACCAGGAACCCTCTGATTCCCAGCTGACGCCTTTATCCACTCGGCCACGGATGCCCCTCACCAGAAACGGAGACGGAAAGCCTCTGATCACACCTCACTACACTTTTCAGAGACGATATTCGAACCCAACGACTATGAGTTGAATATTTTACCGCTACGCAACATATGGCCAAAATAGTTAACTTCGTCACACTGACAACTGTCCTTTAAAACTATAGATTAGACTTTTTCTTCAGCAAGTCCAAGTTACTAAAAATACTATGCCAAAACAACTGTCCGCAACAGCCCTTAATTTTACGAAAAATGTTATTAAATTCATTTTAATCCATTTACACTGAGGACAACACCTCAGCTGGCAACCGACTCAACCTCAATAGGCGTCAGGACATTGGACCCTGATCATATTTGTCGTGCACCAGTCCCGTATACACCCCAGTATAATTTGTCGGATGTTATGGACGACTTTCTAGTATTTTTGTAGCGAAGCTGACAACCCTCCGATCGCAAGATCACTACTTTTTTACTTTTCTTTGTCAAGTCCATCGCACGGATTCGAACCACCAATCCTCTGATTAGTAGCTAAACGCCTTATCCACTGAGCAACTGGGGCTCAGTTTTACATTGGAACTCACAAATTAAATTACGTTCTATTTTTCCTTCATCCAAACTAGATAGTTTTTAAGGATATTTGTCATGTGTGACAAAGTTAACTGTTTTGGTCTAGCCGTAACCAGTTTCAATCGGGATCAACTGCGGAGTTCGCATTTCTAATTTTGTGATAAAACTTAAATATTTTATTCCAAAAGAGAGTGAGCACTAAAAAGTGTCTTTAAATAATATTTCGAGAAAATATAGCAACTAAATCCAGCCTAATAATTTCGTGTCTTTAATTGAAGTTTTAATTGGATGCTACCCATTGGTTGATGTCTGGGGAGTTGCTATATGGCGTGTTTTGATAATTACATTCAAAGCCAATTGAGGAGAAGCAGCCAAGAGAGTTATTTTTTTTTATGTTAATGCATATATAAGAATAAATATATTATTTCGATCAAATCATTTAATTTTGGGTTTTCACCATGAATTTTAATATTAAAATTTTTTATGTCTTTTTTTATTTTAGTAGCGATTCCCGCAAAAATAGGCTCAAGTACTTTAACTTAAAAGATTGGAAGGATTTTTTCAAACTTGTTTTAGTTTATCAACAGTATTCTAAACTCGAATCTATAGTTTTTTTCTTGTTAATATCTGCTCCTGTAAAAAAATTATAAAACATTAATTTTTTTATTTGACATTAAGATTCTCGATATTGACAAATGACAAGGCTGTGTTCCCGGATCTTTCTTTCGGGATAGATCCGCAACCATCCCCAATAGCCCATTGTGTATCTCTAATTAGTGTAACGTTAATTCAGCCAATATACAGACATTACCATTGAAAATTTGTATTGTTAAACCGTCATTGCTGTATCAAAACCGTTGTTATGAGTAAAGCCGTATTTTACAAGCAACAAAAAACGTATTGCTTTAATGGGGACACCTAAGGATTTTAATTATTCTTCATCCTCCCCTCTCCCTGTTTTGTAAAACTTCCGGACCCCCGCAGCGTTTAATACCCACAATATATTCAGTCACAGATGTATTATGTACACAGATATATTAGTCGCAGATGCTTACCCTCAATGCATCAGTGACTTGGAAGAAGAAGGACCTACGTTGGTTTAACATTAGGCATTTATCTTCCTTGTTCCAAGTCACAGATAATATGATTAAGTTTTATTGTAATGCTTTAACAAAATGGTTTGACTTGGTTAATTAACGTTGCACTACAGTTGCACACTGGACTATTGACGACCGTTCGGGGCTTATCTTGAAGGAAAGATCTGCGAACGATGCCTCGCATTTTTGAACAGGAACTGGCACCCAAGCCTTCAATAGGTGTCAGGACTTTGGACTCCGATCAGATGTATCGTGCAGCAGTTCCATTTACACGCCAGTATGATTTTTGGATGCTCTGGACGACTTTCTAGTATTTTTGTAGCGAAGCTGGCAACCCTCCGATCGCAAGATCACTACATTTGTACTTTTCTTTATCAAGTCCATCACACGGGCTCGAACTATCAATCCCCTGATTACCAACCTTTATCGAATGGGCTACCGGGGCCCCCCTTTAATAAAGGGAAATTTGGATATAGTGCTTTGTAATCTAAAGTTATCTGTACTAAGCAAAGGGACGGAGACTGATAAATTTATGTGCGAATAAATTTCTTTCTTACAAAAAGTCCCCCCCAAAAAATCTAAATTTTGAGATAATGCAGGTTTTGCAAACACAAATATTTTATACATGCAAATTGAAAACTGCTGCATTCTACAGTTGGAAATGTAAAATGGCTAAGTGTTCAGAAACAAAGGAATTTGCTTGAAACAAAATACTTATAATCATAAAAAAAAAATATATATATATATAAAATAAACTAATATATAAAACAAAATAATTCTCATGCGGTTTTATATATAAAAGTTTTAGGCCGATTTGTTTAGCTGTATTATAATGCAATAATTTTTACTTACATATGAAGCAAGGGCGACCAAAGCGAAGGATACAACGATGTAGGACTTCATTTTAAGTCGTATGTTTCGAGACAGTAGCAGTTATATATCAAGAAAAATCCGACTAGTAATGAGATGGGTACAGTTAGGCATATTTATACTAGACATACCTTTTCTACCACAATTTACTAATTATCAAACCAGACAAGAAAAACTTGGGAATTTGCGTAGTTACCTTAGACGATGATTGTTCTCGATAATTGCGTCTCAATCTCTATTTAACTAGTTGTCAAATGGTTGGGAATTTAACCTTCTGGAATTGCAGTTTGTCGCAATGTGTCGATCAATTTCTTATTGTTCGTTTTCGACTGAATGGGAGACATTGTATTTAGCTGGTTATTGTAGTTAAGCTTTGAAGGGATTTTACAAGACATAATGTAACCAAAATAAGATATTTTTGACACTAAAAGAATTTTCTGTCACCTCATCTTATCTGATGCTACACTTTTGTAGTTAAGGCAGAATTTTTGAATAATTTATGGGGTAAGGAAGACTTTTGGGAGAGACTCCATATATCCAGATGGTTGAGCTATACTAAAAATAAAATATTTTTTTACTGTGTGATTTTCTGGTAATAAAATTAAAAATTCTAAACTATAAATTTCCATACTGAAAAAAGAAATGCTAACCGAATATCTTAATTGAGAAAGATGGCATGGCGACTAAAAATATCTCAAAATAAAAAAAATTCAAAACAAAATTGTTGTTATTCATATAATAAACATATCAACTAGTACATATATAAAAAAAAGAAAACAGAGCAAATAAGCAGCAGACACTTTCTCAACAAACAGAACACAAAAGAAATAAGCTATTTTTATCACAGCACAACATGAGAAACCTGAATTATAGATCTTTCTTCATAACAAATGTAAAATACGAAAAAGTCCAACAAAAAAAAAAGTAAACATACTCCTACCTTTGTAAAATATTTCTTCCCAGCGGACACCCAAATAAAGGGAAACTATTTCTGCCGTAAATATGCTGGGCGCCCGTCCTATTGTCACTGGCGTTGTCATTTCATAAGCTGTATTGTCCTGTTTCGTTGTTTTTAAAATTGCGTTTCTTCCAAAAGAAAAAAAAAGTCCACCTTGTTTCTTTTCTTTTTTTACTTCCCTCTATCTACACTTTCTTTTATTCCTGGGAGCTGTACAATATTAGAACTGGTAGACATAGACACACATTCCGATTGTTTTGCCGCCTTTTTATGCACGGACTGGCATTTTTCCTACAGTAAAGTCGATTTTTTCTCCTATGCACGCTGGAGAGTTGCAGTGAAGCGGACTTTAAGGTTGGGGTGTGTTTTTAAGGGAATAGCTGTAGTATTGGATAAGTGTGAAGTGTTCAATGTATGGGAAAGAATGGAATTGTTGGTATTTTTATTTTTCTGTATGCTGCTGATTTAGAGGAAGTTTTAAACGTCAATAAAATATCCACTCTTTGATAATATATTTTTCAGTTTAATGGTTAGTAGTTGTGTGTTTAGTGCAGGAAAAAAATCCTCAGGATTAAGGTGTATATTTCTCAGTGAAATTAACGCCAATAAAATTAATTGTTATAACTCTTAACTGGAATAAATCCATATCATTAATGGATTTTTTTTTATTATAAGTATTAAACTTGGTGATATAGCTTGATTATCTTCCTTTTGTTGCCGACCAATCCCTATCAATCTGCTGAAATGATATATCACGTACCCTTCTGGTCCTGCTCCGACATCTTCCGCTTTTACATTTTTATCTACATTTTATTTATATTTTAATTTTATTTTATTGAAACTAGACTACTTTGCTACCTATTTTTAACAGAAAAATAAGTTTTAAAAATAATTTAAAAAAGGAATTTAAAAGAAAAAAAAAGCAGTCCCATTCCAACAGATAATGTATACAATGGACTTTTTTCAACTATTAAGAAAAAGAATGGTGCAAAACTGGTCTATCTATAAAAAAACACACCTTAATTTCTAATTCAAGGGTCCCGTTGCTTCCTTTGCACAGTTCCCTTCGCATCTGCTAAGGACGGCCCTGCACTCACTTATTCCTTCAATTCTTCTTAGTGGTCTCGCATCTTAATAATCGGTGTTAAACGACAAGCTGTCAATTGTCGGTGATCTTGGAAATAAATTATACAATGTGCGATTCTTAATGACATATTTAACTACTACAAGTAATTTCCTTCTCCTTCCGCCGAAAGTATGGACCCACCATCAGTATTCCATATTAATGAGTGTTTGAAAAGACGACTTCGAATTAATTAACTATTACTTTTGGCATTGATGTTTCTTTGTGGTTAGTAAATACTCCAGTGAGCAATTAAATTGTCAAAGCCTGTTAAGTATGTTCCTGAAATTCTAAACAATGGCATATCGCTGTTTTAAGGAGATTTTGTGTTGTTTAATTCTATGGTTATCTTCAATGTTCAATTTTTTTAGTTTGTTTCACAGTGAATTTTTTTTTCTTCGACTGCATAAATTTTAATTCAAACATTATGTAATATTTTTTTACACATCATGATTTCTAACTACTTGTGAATTATTTATATTCGTGGGTGAATTATTTATTTTAAACAAAAATTATACTAGAGCATTTTTGTTGTTGTTATTTATTCAAAAGCTAGTTATATATTTCCCTTTTAAAAATAAAAGCAACTTCTGATAAAATAATGTGTACTGGTTTTAACCTATGATATCAATTCTAAGAAATTCCATTAAAATACGCAAACATCCTATACCCTATCAATCGCATCAAAACAACCACACCAAAAGAACCAACTAACCCATATATCCATATAAAAAAAAACCACCCCAACAACAAAAAACCTATTCCATCCAATAACAGAAACCATGTAATAGATATTAGAAATAACGAAATAAAAAAAGGAGGACGGTAATTTACAAACAACGCGTTCAGAATTCCGCTAATGTCCCAGAAGGAAATACGAGAACGGGACGGCCATCGTATTAAGGAGATCGCCCGAGCTGATAAGGTAAGAAATCGGAGATCTGTTGCCAAGACATACCGGACAGACAGTCCGACTATCCATCAAGGTAGGGTCCAAAGGTGGAGGGGGGGGGGGGGATGTATAAAAAATTATAGAGTGGTCCACCTGAGAGCGAACTCTGCATGACACTAGACTCGCTTTGCAGAATGGGACTCGTGACTCTTCAAATCGCCTTGGAGGGGTCGTTGGTGAAGTGAAGTAGTTATTTGTAGGTTTCTGTGGCTGGTTTGGTTGTTTCGAAATAACGTCGCACTAGAGTTGTATAATGGGATATTGGATGCGGAATGGGATATCTTGAAGGAAAGCCCCAGGGAAAGTCGCATCGCAATTTGGAAACGAGATGAGGCTCGTAACCCGAGATGGCACCCCACGCACTGATGCTGTCATGAATATATTTTAGACTGTGACAGATGTCACCTGCATCAGTTCTCTTAACACGAAGAAGGTTTTGCCGGGCGACGAGGAATGAAACTCGCAACCTTCCACTTAAAGAGTTCGCTGCACTAGCAAGAAGAGTTTCGAACCCACATCCCTCTGATTGGAGCTCGAAATTCTTCCGAGCAAGTCACCATCGGGCGTTCCGTTTTGTGGAATCGGTCAGTTTTTTTAATGGTTGGCTGAATGAACGCCGCACAACAATCTCAGATTGGGCAATTGGTGAAATCTGTCCAAGAGGAAAGAACCAGGAACAATGTATCTTGATAACAAGAGTGGACTATCTCTTGATAACAAGTGTCTTTAGATAATAGTGTGGATGTTAGACGAATATATCTGGCACTATACTCTTCTAACATCTACACTACAACCAACGTTTGGACATTTTGGCAATGTTATATTGAATGTGCACCAGACCCTTTTACAAGACGAATATTTGACGTGCAACAAAGCCGAATTAATGTGACCAAATAAGTTGTCAACTTTGAGTCTATTCAAAGAATTATCGACTAACAGCCGCGAATTATGACAGGATTGGATGCATTTAAATATTAAAATTAACGGAAAAAGACATAAATAATCAATGGATAATTTTATTCGTAAATTTTAAAATAATCTCATGTTACTATTTTTCATTAAAAATTATAAGACTTTTTCTATAAATTACTTTGATTTAGAAAAAAAGGTTTTTAATTTCTATATTTTTCGGAACATAAATTTCAGAATACTTCAAACTTCAATAAATATTTTTTCACAACTGTACGTTTGAGGACCTAACATCAATAAGACAACTTGTTTATTTTCTCTTTTGGATAACAAATTCTAAAATCATTAATTACATACGAAACAGGCGTGGAGCGACTCTAAGTGCTATACCATTAAGTGATATACTATATTTTTAACGCACATGACATGCTCAAACCCAAATGATAGGACGTTTATTTCACAAATAGAGATATCGGCCTCAAACAAAAACACCAGTTTCTTGCATTCCAACCATTAATCAGTATACAAAATACAACCAAAAAAAATTGCCACAGCACGCTTCCCTCTACCTATCGATGATACACCCTGCACCGTCCCCAGTCCATTTTATTACCTTCATTTGTGACCGATCCTTCCTTTCACCCCCATGACCCTCCCCTACAACAAAAAATAATAAAAATCCTAAAAATAAAGAAAAGGAAAAGCCTATTAAAGCATTTCTCTTGCACTTCAGCGGAGAGTATCGCCCGCGGGCAACTCGTCATAAAAACAAGAGAGACAAGTTTGAAAGGAAGGAAGAAAATTTTCAATCAGCATCTTAGGGTCACATCTCCAGTCAGACCACTGGGGAGGGGACATGAATTAATAGGGATAGTTCTTGGGGGCCCTTACACGACTATTGGTCAGTCAATTACGTCTTCATAGTGCGGCTGTTATTACGGGAGGAAGGAATGGCAACGGTCTGGGTGTTTTGTTAGCTCCATTGGAATGGGAGACCTTGCTGTTGTTGGGATGTCAGCGTCGCGCGCTTTTGCTTGGTGGCGTGTTGCTGGGCTGCTGAATTAGATTTGGCGTAGTATCAGTGGCGTCGGAACTTGTATTTTAGAGGTATGGTAAGGAGACAAAGTAAAAAGAACAATATTTTTCAATTGGTGCGCCGGGTGAATTAACGTCGCGTTATTTGAAATCCCGAAGGAAAGACAAGAGAACACTGCTTTGAGGGCACGCGCTCGACGATTTGGACAAACGATTCTGTCCCTCCTGGCTTGATCTAGTATTGCTTCTTTTCCCCTAGTTCAATGGTTCTCAACCTTTTCCTCACAAGTACCCCCCGATAAAACTTTTCATTTATGAGTACCCCCTTCTCTCATCACTCTTTTCACCCATCCCTCTATGCAATACGAAGTTTGTTTTGTTAGGCAGTCATGTTCTTAGGTTAGCTGGCAAATTAATCAAACGATTGAAATTGATGACATATTATAGGTGTTTTCCGCCATTACTGATATTTCCGCGTACCCCTACCGGACCGTCACGTACCCTGTGGGGTACGTGTACCACTAATTGAAAACCGCTAAGCTAGTTGATAGTACAACGTTTATCGGAATCTGGACTGGGGTAATGGTCTTTTGTGCTGCGGCATTACCTGGTCTAAGCTGGATAGAAGGAAAAGTTTCCGCTGGTCCGAAAACTGGACAGATAGGTCTAATGGGACTTCAAGAGATTGGGTATTGATCCAGGGTGTAGTCACTATGAAAGAGGGGGTATTGCTTTGTTGATGCATTGTATTTTACTCTTTTCCTGACGCCAGAACTCAAAAATCAAGGAAATGTTGCCGCTTCTGGGGATGACAGAACCAACATCACCAAAATTCTCAAAGCATTTTTTAACAGGGCTATCACAGGCTGGTCAGACCGAATTACGAAAGTCCGCCAGTGTGGTGAGCGTCAAAGTGTTTATCCTCAGCATCAGTTCTGTATCAGAAGCACTAATGGATTTTACATTTGATTTTAAATTTCGTTAAGCTTGAACTGATAACAGGCTTTCGTTTATACCGATGACGGGTTTCGAGAATTGAAGGTAGGCGCTGAGGTCGCTAATCGAATTTGGGTACCGGATATCTTTTTTTGTAAACGAGAAGAGCGCCTATTTCAACAAAGCATCCACACAAAATGTATCACTCCGTATCTGCGTAGGTGTTGAAGTCTTCAGAAGTAGATTGACGATCGAAGAAGATTAAATGAAGTATGATGAAGTAGATTAAATGAATATGTATTTAAATAAATTGTAACAGCTGGATGTCTCACAGACTTACAGTACTCTTTCTACGAGCAGATAATTGTGCTTCCACGAAATTGAAAGTATTCGGGTACACAATGAGAGACATAAGGTATAAGTATAGAGACGGAGAAAAATCTATTGGAATGTCGATTGACGTCGAATTACCCCAGTTCAAAGTCATAGACCATCAGCAAGACCAAAAAGAGGAATACCTGTCGATAGCTAACTTTTCGAGATTAGTGTGTGAGATTCAGTTTCGGTGTAGCATGGACCTTATCCAAGTATACACACCAGCCGGGTTGATAGTCATCATTTTATTATAGATGTATTTCTGTCTGCACAGAAACGCACCGCATGCCCGAATAGCCTTGGCGGTCACCACCGTGGTCACAATGACCACCCTTATGTCCAGTACCAACTCCACCTTACCCGAAATCTCATATGTCAAGAGTATTGACGTCTACCTTGGAACTTGTTTCGTGATGGTGTTTACCTCCCTGCTGGAATACCAGCAGTTGGTTAAGATGGCGCAAGAGCATCGGCAGAGATGCCCCTCTCCTGAGGCAGTCCTGATGCTGAGGAACACCCGAAGTCACTATGGTCAAGTTGGCCGTTAGGGGACAGCATGAGGGTAGACAACAGCTGGTTGAGCCACGTCACCCCCAACAAAACCGTTGAGAATCCCGCCAACATTCGAGTTTGATGCCGTCTTTGGCAAAAAAGCAGATGGCTTATTCGGCGTTAGTCCCAGCGATATTGATAAGTACTATTATGATGTGTCTTAATTTTTCTTTGTTTTATCCTCATGTACTCGATTATCAATTTGCACATCAATGATACTGTGTAATCATGTAAGAGGGACAAATAGAGGAATATCGATCTTCAATAGAAATCCTGTTTTTGCCCAAGACCTATCCTTTGACCACAACGCTTAGAACGTGTTGTGATTATACTGGTCAACAATGTAATTGCCTCTTAGATGAAAGAACCCAATCCTGAGTTATTTCAACGTCTGGACACGAATATCTCCTTTATGGAAGTTGATTGGCTCTCGTTGCAGATATATAGATGGACGTTGCTGCACAGAAAATGGCCAATCGGTGCAATAGTTAAGAAAGTGTATAATTTATATTTTGGTTGCAAGATAGGCGACCAGGACAAAGACTGGGTCCCACACGTACGATGCTTCACTTGTGCAGTAAATATTTCACATTGGTAGATTGGTTCGTGTAGATTAGAAGATGGAGTTTCTTAACACCAAACATGAAAACTTTTGTACTCCTCATGAAAATACAAACCTTTCTTATCCCGTTCATTAACAATTGCCGAGATTTAGCAGTTCTTTCACTTGCACATGATTAAAAAACACGAGGCAGTGTTCCCGAACCGCCGCCAATAGCTCACTGTACAGCTCTAGTGCGTCGTTTTTTAACTAACCAATTTTTCACTTGTGCTTGTACCTCCCGCTAGGCCCATACGCCCCTAGTTTTGTGTAATACTTAACTAAATTTTGGCAGAATGCGATGAGAAAATAATGTTTTAAACTTGGAGGTGCATTCAGTTAATGGGCTCTGCACTGTTAAAAATTTAGTGCGACCTTGCACAAAAATTTGGTACCCGTTTAGCTGCAACCAACGTCTGGTGCTTAGTTCTACCATTTTATGGTGCTACCATGGATACCATTTAATGGTGAAACGTTGAACCAAAATTCCCGTTTCCTCTTCACCATTTTATGGTGAAACGTTGCACCAAAATTCGCGTTTTTCATACACCATTTTATGGTAAAACACCTAAATTAGCGTTTTTCATTCCCCATTTCATGGTGAAACGTTGCACCAAATTCGCGTTTTTCATACACCGTTTTACGGTGAAACGTTGCACCAAAATTCGCGTTTTTCCTACACCATTTTATAGAGAAATGTTGCACTAAGTTTGACGTTTCTTTTCACGATTTTATTGTGAAACGTTGAACCATTCTATTCATTTGATTTATACAATTTTCTGGCGAAAGGGTGAACCAAAATTAAAATTTTTGTACACTGATGTAAAACTTTTTAAAGTTTTATCTCCTTATATATATATAAAGCTATATAAACCAACATATATTTATAACCTTTAAGCATGTTTAGCTGAATTATTATAAGAGTATTTATTTAATATATAAATTTTTAAATCTTAAAAGGCCTGTATAAAGCATTCTACAGCTCATTTAATAAAGGGTTGAAATTATACATATTCATGAATTTTTAGTTACACATATCCTGAGATATATTCTAATAAGTATTAAAATAAGATAATTATTTTCGATTCTGTGACATCAAAACTTAACAATTAATGCCCGACTGTACAATTTTTAAAATATATGTATAAAATTAGGTAAAATCCAATTTTTTTAATTACATTCATTCTAAAAACAAACACATTGTTCACATAAAACAGAAGTAAATCAAACTAACATATGAATACAGGTACCTGTATATTGAGGGAAAAAGGAATACTCAATCTTTGGTGCAATGTATTTTATTCAACATTAACAAATATATTTAAATATACAAAAATGACAAATACCTCCAAAGTTTTTATACTTTGAGCAACACGCTTAAAATATAAATGTTTAGCTGCATAGCGCATGCACCAACAACAAATTAAGTGTCCAAATTCAATAATTAATTTTGGGTAATGAACAATAAAGTGATGCTTTGGCTTTATAGGAAATTCAATATTCAAGGTAAAAAAAAATATGAGATCAGCAGACAGACACTTGTAAGGAAATCGTTACAAAAAGTCAATTCAATATCTTCACATATAATTACGTATGGACCATTCCAACAGCGTATATTTTTGGATGCGACTCTGCAAAGGATTCAACATCAGGGGTACTATCCTTAGAGTAGGGTACTATCACCACCAGGAACCTAAAATACACAAAAAGCATAATTTAGTACACATGTGGAAAACAACCCAACAATGACCATTACCAGGGGCGGTCGCTTGTCCAAGTCTTTAATCTCCCTAACTTTACCATTATAAAAATATTGTAACAACACCTTCATCTATAAATAAAAAAATTAAAAAAATCAATTGTTAAACTCCTTAATAAGCTATAGTCTAGTGATAAAAAGATGGTGAATGAATAATGCATTTCAGAATTGGCTTGGTGTTTGTTAGTTTTTGTTAGAATAAATACGGTAGTTCATCACGAAATCGAGAAAATGATTTAAAACTACACAAGAATAACATTTTGATACTGAAATATATGACTTTATTTTCGACACTTGCATGCAATATATTAGGAGTTAGAAATAATTTAAATACTTATACGAAACAGTAAAATGGTAACTTAATAATACAATTCCGACTAGAGCCATTTTTCACTCTTTAAATTTAAAAGTATATAAACAAATTATATGAATAAAGAACTAAACATTTTACTTACTCTAAATAACAGAATGACTTTATTCAGAAATCTGCATTTAACCCGTCTTAAAAGAATTTGCAAGAAGGAACCTGTAAATAAGTTTGATCAATTTTAACTGAATTCAATAAACTATAAAGTTTATTTTATATATAAGTTTATAAATATAAGTTTATTTTAAACACTTGCATACAATACTTTAGAAGTTAAAGAAAAGTATTCAAACCGGGTTGCCACTCAATATAAAGATCAAAATTCACTAAATTCTAAAAATACTAACTTTTCCAGACGATTAAAAAAATAATCCACATAAAGAATTATATGTGGTATTATTTTTTTTTATCTTCGTATAAAAGCTGATAAAAATTAAGTGCTTGTATAAACTAGCAGTGGCGGCGATTGGGCGCCAAAAGTGCGGGGGCAAGATCAAGAGGACACAAGAAGTGTGTGTGAGGGGTGGGGGCGAGAAAAATTTCGACCATTGACCGTCTGTAGAAGTGGGGGTGTTGGGGTTATGTTTTATTTTTAAAAAGTGCAATATTAAAAAAGTAAGGGGGCAACATGCAAAAAAAGTGAGGGGGCCATGCAAAAAAAGTGAAGGGGTAACATGAAAAAAATGTGAGGGGGCAACATGCAAAAAAAGTGCGAGGGCAAAAGCCCCCCCCTGCCCCCCCGGAACGCCGCCACTGTAAACTAGCATAGATTACAACTCATTGTTGTGAGGCCCTATGCCATAAACATTTATTACACCCATAACTTTGAAATTTAAAATTACATAAAAAGTTATATGAATAAAGAACTATAAATGTTACTTACTTGTAATAACAAAATGACTTTAAGAAATCTGCATTTCACTTGATTTGATGTGGTTTGCAAGAATGAACCTGTAAACATATTTGATCAATTTTAAAATCATTTAATAAATTCAGAAAAACTATATTAATGAATATGTTAAATTATTTAGGCAGATATGAAGAACAGTATTTAAAACAAACGGATTGAGATGTTAGGGGTTAACTTATTAATGAAGATCATTAATTTATTTATTTTAATTGCTGTGTCGAATCGATTTGCAGAATTAACTGTTTTAATTCTTGATTTAAAACAAAAAGTCTAGAACAAAAATTATTTGAAATTCAAAAACACAAAGCAATTAATAACCTAAATTCAATTGATTTATACACCAAGGTTCACATAATGGATAATATGACTACTAAGTATGTGATAGATAGAGATATTCAAAAAAGGAAACATAAAGAGACAGAATCATGTGTGTGAAGAAAATAAACATGTATGTATGATATAGAATTCATTCTAATGAACAGTCGTTATAAAAGTTAGTTAACTAATGTAGCTTAACTTACCATGGTGAGTATGAGTTTTCCTCAATCAAGTTGATTTAACATTGCCATTAAATGGATGTAAAAATGGCCAAAATCAACAATAGTAAGTATCTTAAAAAAAAATGCCAGAAAAAAATATCTTACAAGAAGAAACTTGCAGAATTGCGGACGAGATATTTGTGTAATCCTTCAAAAGCGTCGCATTATCTAATAATTCCACAGTTTTATTAGATTCTGAACAAATTTGATCGTTTCCCGCGAAAATCTCTGATTGGTTACCGTCGAGTAGGATGGCAAATCTATTTGGAAATCAAGAAATAATAAAAAATAATAATAATAAAGGCAGAATTAATAATTTGATGCGAAGGTTGTAAGATACAGAGTTATTATGTCTAGTCATTTTCCTTTCTTCATATTTACGATCGAAATATAAAATCTCTTTCGCATTTACTGGTGCCAAACAATTTGTAATCAGAGACTTTATTACAACACAGTCACAAGACAGTTGACCTTTTCCCGCCAAATCTTTGAGTTTGATAACTATTGGTTGTATAGCTTCAAAATTATAGTTTCAAACATCCCTGTTTCCAAGTCATAGGATCATAAACACCAGATGTGCAAAAATATATAAATTTCAAAACAACGACTCCATTCGAAGGTCTTTGAAGACTGCAATGATGCAATGAAATGAAGAATAAAAAGGAAAATCAAGTGGCTTTAAATTAACTCGTCTGATTTTTTTTCTATGATGGAATATTTTGAAGTTGTTTACTTCGGCAGAAATAGATATGTCACATAATTAAAAGAATGTATCTATTAATGGGCGCATGGTTGCATTTTGTCGCAGCGACAAAATGAGAATAACGAATGCGCTTTGAATCGTTTCATTTAAACATTTTATTAAGTATCAATAAAAAAAAATGAAAATTATTAAGACAATGAACATAAAAAAAAAGCACTTTACTTACTTTGATAGTCGAATAGTGAACTGCAATGCTAATACGCTTCTTGGAAAAATGGCGGTTTCCTATTTGTATACATATATATAGAAATATTCGATTGCAGTTACTAGAGGTGGTTGAACCATTATTTGGTGATATCTGCGCTTTTACCGTTCAAAAATTTTTGGTTCAACCTAGGTTGCACCATGATATGGTGCAACAAGTTGAAAACTCACATTTTGCACCATGATATGGTGCAACGTTGAACTGAAATTTTTTACAGTGTGGGACATTGATATCCCAAACAGTGATATTCGTTTATAAAATGCAAATGTTAGATATATTGAGTGTAGTACTACTGAAGGAGTCTGTTCTATTTTCATTACAAATTCTTATTTCAAAACTTCTACCTAAAATCCATAGTTAAAATTTGATACCCAAAAGCTTTCAATGAAATAAGATATTTTCTTAGAAGGAACTTATCATACAATTTTCGCAAAAGTGCGATATTTCAGTGCAATGTTTAATTCATAGGTATTTTGTTAACACTTGAGAGCTAAAAGCTCTGTTCTGGTGAAAATGACAGCCGCCATTTTGAAAAGGTATTTTAACAGTTTTTTTTAAATTTTTGAGTGGCAACAACTCAGCCACCTTGGTAAAGTGCGAATACCCCAAATTAATAAGTAGGGTAAAGTGAGGTAACTACAACCGTTTTTCTTAAATTTTTTTAAACCATTACTTGTAAGATACCAATGAAAAATAGAGAAATACAACTTAGCATACACCATTTGGGATTATTTAGATTTTTTTTTTATTTTTCAATGTCCGGTGGTTGCTCTAGTTCATGGTAATCGAGGTAAATGCAACCAGCGGCTCTCAAATCTCCATAAACTGCATACAAATATGAGAAAAGTGTTTTAAGTGTTTGAAAAGTTCTTGTTTTGAATTTTACGGATTCTGCCAGTTCTTGTTTTGTATTTTTTTTTTATCTCAAATCATTTGGGAGCTACGAACTTTTTCGTGAGTCAAAGCGGGACGATTGCTCAAATGTTATTATAACTATTATATTATATATTTTCTTTCACGATATTATTATACTTATACATGATTTTTACTTGGTTAAGACATGTTTTCCAAAAAAAATTCAATTTATTTTTTAAGTTTTAGGGACAATTTTGTTATTTTGCCATTTTTTTAAAGCGCTTTACATAAAATCTTAATATTAAAGCTTTTATTAAAAAGCTTCCTTTTTTATTACGTTCTAAACACATTTCTAATCCAAAATGTTTAAATTTACACCTACGCTAAAAACACAATTTACACGAATCGCACCATGGTTGCATTTGCCCCAACTACCGTAATTGCACTTTCCCCATCATTTTTACAAGTGGGGCAAGTGTAACCACGGCTGCCAAATTCTAAATCAACAGTTCAATGCAAAAATAAAGTGTTGGATAAAATCTACACATTAAACTTGATAAGAATACAAAGTTTCAATATTTTACGTAATAGGACAAAACCATAAAAAAATGACAAACTTTCACGATCAAACTTCCTTTTAGCGCTAATATGTAATAATTTTTTTAAAAATTAAAAATGAACATTTTTAAGATAGAAATTGCCAGACTCTTTGATGAACTTCAAAAGAAAAGATTCAAAAATTATATACCCAGAGTTTTTGTTTTTTAAGCAGAAATATCAATATTTAAAAAAAATTAACCAACCGTGGCCACATTTGCTCGGTGGTTGCACTTAGCCCCCGATTCTCTCTCACTAACTATTAATTACCACCATTAATTTAAATATTTACGTTGATAGTGGAATCAATTAATTTAGATTGATTAATCCGATTACGGGGTTTATATTTCAACTTGCAGTTTTGATTAGCATAAATGGAGATAGATAATTTATTATTAAGTAATCTGAAAGTGTAATTGATATGCCTAAACGGAAACTGATTTCGGTAAATTTTGAAATTATATGATACATTTATGTATAGTAAACATTGTATGAAAACTTCCTTATTTAAACTTACGAAAGACAGAAACGTTTATAGGTATTTCTAGCTTTATACTTTTATAGTCACTGATTGATGTTTCAACCAGAGAGTTGTAATATTAAATAGAGAGCGCCTTCAATACCAGACTCTCGTAAGGCCGCGGTGTTAACTTGAAAAGAAAAACCCACATCACGTGGTTATAGCGCTGCCACATTTGGCGTTCAGACATCTGCAGGAGTTTCAAATTTGGAGCACTTTCTTCTCTTTTGGTGATAAGGAGTTCTGTCCGTATTCAACTTCTTAACATATATGTACGTATTTACTTATTTTCAAACAATATGAGCTAAATATTTCCTCTTCATTAACGAAACGAAAATATTTTATTTGTGTTCTAGAAGAAGCGAAACTCTTTATATTTCTCAGGTTTTATTGTTTATATTTTCTTATTGAAGTATACAAAATAACAATTGAAAGAACTTCGCTTATGGTAAATTTTTTACATAAAAACGTAATGCAATTATTTCAAAGTAAGAAAAATTTCCTTAATATATCTGTTAAACTCCCTTAAATTGTGCCACTCGTTCAAAAAAATAAACTTTATTTAAATACAAAATTCAACACAAAACCATATTACAATACTTCGATCTCGTTTAGTTCTTAAAGTCGCCAAGGCCTGCCAAGTAATATTGGCGCATGAATGAATGGGCATTTCCACATATCACGTGGTTTCAATGATGGACACACGGAAATCAGCATTTTTATTCCTCTATTTGTATCATTACTCCGTGGTTTCAACATAAATAATATGTCACACAATCTAATTAATTGCTTCAAAACTATCGCAGAATTCGAATTTTTAATGAGACATTCCTTAATTGGGCCACATTGCGTTCCAAAGAAAAAACGCACCCATTCGAAAAACCTACAGTTTTCTCCTATCGAATATCAGCTTTAATTCTTACCACTTCAAACTCAAAAGAAGCCGGTTTTTAACACTTCCTTTTAAAAATAAATAAAATATTGGCGCTTTTTAAGTAATTGAGTTAACAAAAAAAAATCGCCCTTCGCTTCTGGAAATTAACCGCTCGCCAATTAAAGCAAGCGTCGAAAACATTGAGAAACTCGATTTCCTGCAAAACCGCGCCATTTTCGCTTTACGGACTTTTATTCCGAAATTCCGTTTTTCTGCAGCATATTTTATCTGAAATGGGTGAAAGTGATAAAAATTGGAAATGTCGTTAATAGGAGGGTAGTTTTCAGACAAAATTAAAAGAGTGAGGAAAATTCTCCAACAAAATAAAGATGTTAAAAATAACAAAAAATAAAAACTTACATGAATAGAAGTTAATTGGCGCTGCATAAAAATGAAACCTGCTAAGGCAATTTTTACGCAAAAGTGATGCTAAGTGTTTGCACGGCCAAAAAACGTTTCTTAATTTATTGTTCACATAAAAGAGTTTACGATTAAAGTTTTTTTTTTTGTATTTTATGATTTTCTCTTCAAATGCTAACATTCGATATTTTTTTTTGTATGTTATAGTAAGTAAATATGCGTTTTTAGTTATGAAAAAATGGCCACTTTGTAAAAATGGCTTTGGAACATTTTTTTTTATATTTTTTAATCGACGGATGATATAGAGTAATGTTTTCTGCGTTATAAATGATTAACTGCACTTTACGTAGTAAAAAGAAGATAAAAGATGCAAATTTGGCATAGGCGCAGTATTTAAAAATGAACTTTCAAAGAACATAACTCGAAGGGGTACGTATAAAAAGTTATTTTGCCTTGCGGAATACATTTTTTTCCTTCGATTTGACAAAATAGTTTTTACTTATAACAAAGAAAACCTTTTTATTTTCTTTAATTTAAGTTTTCGATAAAATTTAATTTATCTTATCCGTTTACTTAACGTTAACTATTATCATGAACTTTATTTTCAATACAATATACTTTTTTTCTCCAAATATATTAGACTAGAAATTTTCAATCGACAAGCTTTTTCTAAATTATAATCAGAATTATAATTTTACTTAGAAATTGACGTGACTTCTTTTATGGACATATATAATTATGGAAATTAATTGAGATTAATTTAATAAATAATAATTAAAAGTAAGATTGAATTTTATTTATATATAGGAAACAAATCCCATAATAAATGATAAGCTTTTAAGGTTACGAGTTTAGGAAAAAAACTATTTTCGTCTTTATTTTGATCTAATTTAAAGTTCCTGTTTACGAATTCTTGAATGCAGAAAATGTTTAAACAAATTCAATCGAAGTTAACGTTTTTACAAACCGAAACAGTTGTCTTAAAAAATAATCATTGATTTTTATTTCCTTTGAATACACTTCGTATTTTTTTATTAAATTCCTTCTGAAATAAGGGTGAATGTAGGTTGTAAGTTTTCTTTATGTATGTTTTTACATTTCTCAGAAATTTATAGTGAGAATAATATTTATATATACTTTAATTAATTGTAAGTTAAAAAATACCGTTCCAATATATATAATTATGGCCAATACATTCACTGTTAAAAATGCATTGTGATATTTGACGAAACTTTTATTATTTTGTATGAAACAGACGCTGTGCTATATGCTCCGATTACATATTTCGTGAAACTAAGAAAATTAATTTTGTATTATTTTAACGAAATTTATTTCGTCAAAAATGAGGGCGATTTTAAATAATATAATATTGACGAGCTGACTCGAATCGCGGCCCTCTCGTTCTAGAGTACAATGCTCTATCCACTCGACCAAGAAGGTTCGTTCGAATTCTGACAATAAAAGTATAAGAACAAAATATGAGGTGAAGACCCAGAAAAGAGCCGAAAAGGAGTAAATAATTTTTGTTCAAAATTCGAGAATTCGTCAAAAGTCACGTGATTCAATGACGGACCGATTGTGAAATCTAACGAAAGTAGTCTTGACGATTGTAGAATTCTCAAAAATGTGAGTGTTATGCAGTGTGTCAAAGAATTTTAAAGAATGGATTTATAAAATTAAATAAAAGCAAGTAATTATATTTTTATTCAAAATAAGCTCCTTTGGCCTCCAAAGCTCGCGTCGAAGCTGTTTGTTTAGTCACAATGTCATCAAAATAACACCCTTTTAGCTTCTTTTTTAGTTTTGGGAATAAAGAGAAGTCACAGGGTGCTAAATCTAGTGAGTATGGTGGATGATTTAACACGTAAAACGTTATTTTTTGCCAAAAATCGTCAAAAGTGGGCTGTGATTGGGTGCATTATCATGCAACAAACCCCAAATGTTTTCATCTCGATATTCTGGACGAATGCGACAAATTCTGTCAATCAAACGTTTAAAAACATTTAAATTATACTCATCAATAATTATTTGTACAATCGGAACAAATTCTTTGGGGATAATAACCTTTGCTATCGAAGAATGCGATGAGCGTTTTTTTGATTTTTGATTTAAAAATTACTATTGGGTTCCGCCCCCTGCACCACAGATGCTCCGCCAACCCATGAGTTTAAAACCTCTTTAGTTTGCCTCGCAAACCAATACCGGCTTCATACACTGTGGACATTGACAATGTGTCCTAACAACAATACTTTTTTTAGTTATATAAATTGTTACTGGCAGTGCTGTCACACAAATTTATTTTCGGTTGTTGAGACAAGAAATTTCCCAACTTAACGATCCGAAATTCCGAACAGGAACGATTCAAAATTCCCAATTTAATGGCGTTGGGTACCAGCTGAAGTGTTGTCCTCGTTATCTGACCACTGTTAAAAATATGAGGTATCGTTCCCGGGTCTTTTCTTCGAGAAAGGCCTGGAACCAAAGCGCCCTTGATGTAGTAAGTAAATACGTACCAATAACCAACCAAGGACGATTTGCTCGAACCAACGCCAGTAGTTCAATGTGCAGCTCTAATGCGACGTTAATTAACCAAGCCACACTTAACGATTCGTTCACAACGCAACAGTGCTAAAAAAATTCCAGTTTCAACTTATAGACATTTGTCAGCTTTTTTATAGGTAATATTAAACTGTTCTCTCGAAAGTATTGATTTGTTGCACGCATGTTCCAATGCAGTGTTCCGTTTTGAGGTCTAATTTAAGTTTCATCTTAATACAAGTTGGGCAATTTCTAGTCTTCCGTCGCTTTCATTTGCTATTAATATTAATTTTCCTGAGGCATAAATTTTCCCAACTCAGGGATTTTTAAAACTCGAAATTCCCAACTTTTAAGGTTTCAAGTGTTCTGTGGGTTAGGGGGGGGGGGGGGGGAGAGAGAGAGATGGGCAATATCTCCTCTCCCCCCCCCTTACCTCCCCGCTGCCGCCGTTGTGGTGGGCCTGATAACTCGAAAAGCTCAACTGTGGAACTGCTTCAACTCAATTGTTTATGCTAATTTAAAAGCGAAACATGGGTAAACAAACAACAGCATAAACACGCCAAGCATAAATAAGCCTAATCGCCAACTTTTATTTATTTGAAGTAAGATAATTGAGAATTGGCGCTAAAAATAATTCGCCTTTAAGATATATATTAAGTTATGGGAAACTGGGTTGCCAAACATGTTGGCATTTCACTTCCGAACTTTCTTTTAATAATATTTATAGTACTTCACATAAATAGATACATCTAATTTATTTTTTAAGATAAAATTTCAGTATTGATACGATTCAAGAAAAGAGGATTTTGCGAACATAACTATATTTTTTAATGGGAAAAAAGTATATTTTTGAACTACTTACAACAGTTTTAATTTTTCCCTTGTGAAAATACGTTTAAAATTGACGATTATTTTAGACATTTCGTTAATTATTTAAAAATTTATAACTACAAAACTAAATTGAATTTTCACAAACGCTCTGGATCATTTGTAGCCAATAGTTTAATCTATATCCCTAATATGTTATTTTTTTTTATTGAAAATTGGAAGACAAGTATCCAAAAAAGTTTGAATTGTTTTCGAAATTTTCTAAAATCATGACTTAAACATAAAATAACGTCTAATATACTGATCGTATTGAAAAACAAATATATTCATCTTATTACCCAAACATTTCTTAATAAACTGGCATAATTTCATAATTTTAGGACATTTACTTTTTGAGATGCAAGCGGAACAATGAGACAAAAAGTCGCAAATTAAAATTTGCTCGAAATATCCGACATTTTTTCCCTTCTTCGCTATTTTTTATACCTATCTTAATTGACCATATCTTATTTAATTGTAAAGATATAAATATAATCTTTATAACATCTGAAAGATGAAGTTTTATCGAACATTTATATATTTTTTTGAATAAGAAAATATGTAATTTTAAATGACTTATAGCAATTTAGAAATCATGTTTCAAATATGAGGGTGAAAAAACTTAAAATGGTGGAGCGTGTTTAAATGTTTAAAAAATTTATAAATCCAAAACTAATTTTAATTTAAAAAAATGCTTACTTGGACTTCCAGTTCAAACCTATTTGTACACTCCCTAAAAAAAATGGATCTCTCCTCTTAATAGTGTTTCAGAAACTCGACGGACAAAATTACTTGTAAGCGAAATTTTATCAACGACGACTTTAATATTAAATAATTTATAAACTAATAACAGTATTGAAACTAAAATATACTCTTCTTATTTATCAAACATTTCTTAACAAATTCACTTAATTTTGTAATTTTAGGACTTTGACATTTTGAGATACGATCTGAATAACATTGAAAGAATTGCTAATTCCCCCTAGGGCTTACGTTTTTTAAAATAGAGAGTTACGTTTATTTCATGAAATTATACGTTTCAGTGCCACTTTTTCCAAGTTTCGCATGAAATTTAATTACAGCTCTTTGTTCCACCTAGAAAATTCAACATGAAAATAATTGTACTTCCCTGAAGAAATCCGTAACGTTTGAGAAATTGAACAAATGCATTGAGGTTTTCGCAGTGCGTCAACTGATAGTTCTATTACGCATGCGCGATACACAGGTGACGCCACTGTAGGTTGAGATCCATCACTAGTCTTAAAAAATGTTTGACACACTGTGTATTTCTGAGAGTGTATATAATTGGGATTCACTTAAGCCAGTGTTTATTAACCTTTTTGGCACAATGGACCACTTTAAAAATTTTAAATATGTCACGGACCCCTCTGTGAAAAAAAAATTGCTTAAACATCATTTATTACAAAATATATTCTGTTTTATTATTTAATTATTTTAATATTTTTATTTCAATAGTAATAGTAATAGTTTTATTTCAAATAATCAAATGAAACATTAAGAACAAACATTAAGACACAAAAAAACACTTGAAAAAGCGGCAAGGAATCTTGTATCGATGGAGGATATACCCTTATGTCTCGGCTTCAAACTCATTTGTGATCCACATTTTGGACATTTATACATCGATGAAATCATTCCCTCTTTCATACATTATTCTAACAACGCTTTCTTACCCATGACTGGTAAAACACTAAAATAGCCAACTGAATATTTCTTTTTCGCATTCAAAACTTCAGCAAGAGCTATTTCCATAGTGAAATCAAGCATTTAGCAATAATATAAGCTAAGAAAACAACAAAAAAATATGCTACTCACAAACAGATAAAAGACAAAAATAAATGTACGTCTTACCTCCAGGGCAGATCCAACGGAAATAAAATCGTGAATCAAGTTTAAAATTATACCGCTCTTTCAATCTCAAACAAATTATCGACCAATGAAAAGGCTAAAACAAAAGAGAAATAAATGAGCATGCGCGAAAAAGCGCCTCAAATTCTCTTCTCCGGAGGAGAGGAAAAAGAAACAGGGTTGCCATACAGAGCGCGCTAAGGATGAAGTAGGTCCGGGTTACCACTGCTGGCTAAATATTGATGCAAACATTTTAAAAATTAGGATCAGTCGGCGGACCCCCAAAATATGACCCATGGACCCCCAAGGGGTCCATGAACCACAGGTTAAGAAACACTGACTTAAGCAAATGCTTATTCCTTAGTTAGAATTTTTTTGTATGAAAAGAACGAAAATTAAAAAAAATGCGTTTTAAAAAAGTCTCAAAAAAATGTTTGGTGATTAGACATTAGTTCTACAGACCCCCTCTCGGACCACTAGAGGTCCATGAGTAGGGAAATCACTGTTATATATTGAACAAAATATTCACACTCATGAATCCAATACGGTGAAAACTGTACAAGAAGTATCTAGTTTTACATTACAAAAAATTCTACTTCCTCTTACACAGAAAGTTTTTTTTGTGCAATTTCTTCAAGAGTTAGCATCAACCCTCATAACAACCGTATAATTTTCAAATAATTGCACAAAAAAACATCTTCCATTTCATAAAGATGTTTTCTTAAGAGAAAAAAAATCTTCATGTCCTGGGCAAACATCTCAGTTCAGGATATGATCTAAAACACAGCCCCTACCAATTGCCTCTTTTACCTGAAAAGATCTCCAAGCAATCCAGAAAAAGGCGGTACACAAATCCCATTCTCTACTACCTCTAATGATACACGCCAGCAATTAACATCGCAGAAACTTAAAAGAGTCCTTTCACTCGTTATTTCTTCATGCATTATTTTTTCTTCCATTATTTCTCGAATTCAAAACTTTAGGGGGGGAAATCGTACCAACGAGTGGGCACGGGTGTTTGACTGTTAAAACCACGGAATACGATCATTAGTGGTAAAGTATCAACCTGCCTCCTACCCAGAGTGCGCGCACGAAATACGAGAAGTGACTTTTTGGAAACGTGGGGCGAGCACGAAAGTTATTTTCAGGATTAGAATTAGTATTCGCAATTAGAACCTCTTTTTTCAGGGGGGGGGGGTGAGGTTTTTATTTCTTTGTTGTTGTGGGGTGGAATGAGAGGGAAATAATTGCGATTGCTTTTTTGGAGAATGGTTAGTGTGTTGACCTTAGAGGAAAAGAGTTTTTTTTATTTCGTTTTTTTGGATTCGTGCTAAGTTGTAATAATTTTAAAGTGAAATTCTGTCTTTGTTAAATGTCTTTTTATTTGTATTTTGAAATTTAATTGCGATTGAAGTTGATGAATTAATACCGCAATTGCGAGGGTGAGAAGTCAAGGGTTGGGTGCAAGGGACTTTAGACTGCGTTTTCACAAAATGATGAAATTGTACCCTTTGGCTACTCGTCCCTCAGTTGTTTTTGTAGTTACAGCAATTTGTTATCTATCCCCTGTGTCATTTTTTATTATATTTTGCAATTGTTGACATTCTAAGTTTCCCTTTTTGTTTCAAATCTTTTCAACTTTTAATTATTTCATTTGTGCTAATTAAGAATTGGGGCAATGTTCTTGTACATAGCTAGGTGGCACTAGCTCGAATAAAAACATTAAGAAATGAAAAAAATAAAGCGATTAAAAAGAAACCATATAACCAAAAGATTTACAACTTTGACCTCGAATCTACTACGAAAATTGAATTTGCATTTGTTAAAAGAGCGTATGTTCTATGTTAAGTCTATAGAACATGCGCCTTTTTAACAAATGCTGATGTGATTATACTCACTGTATTTAGTAAAGACAAACGGTTTGCTCAAGTCATGGCCCAAATAAAATTGCGGAGATTCTTAACAAACTTAATGTTTTTTAAGAAATTATATTCAAAATGGTTACAAATTTTTGGGTAATGGTCATTGTTCGGCTGTTTAACTACATATAATAAACCGTTCTTTTTGCTAAACTTTAGTTACTTTGTTTGTTGATAATAGAGCCAATTTACTAATATGAAATACTAGCTGAAATACCCGTTCTACGCACGGGAAGGAAATAAGTTACAAAAAAGATACAAATACAATAATTATAAGCGAAATAAATAATATTCTTAATTTGTCACCTATTTGGGGAAACGAAATAAAGTATTAAAACTTCTAATTTGTAACGAAATTTTATTAGCAAGGCCCCGCAAGAACTGGAAAGACTGATATTATGGAGAAGTTGGCTGTACAATAATATGGATATACATACGTTACTCCCGTTGATTAACATCCATATTTTAACCTTTAGTAACATCCCATAAATTTAAAGATACACAAATCTTATAATTGTGTAATAATAACTATTATAAGAAAGGCGAAAGTTTTATTTATTTGGCGACATTTAGTCATCAGCCAATCAAAATGCTCCTCATAGTTTACATACTATTAAAATTTTCCATTGTTTCAATCTTGAAATATTGCATTGTTACATGTTATCCATGTTAATCCTATGGAAAGGTTTTTAACAAATCGTTATATTGGCAGTTCGAGTTCGAATTTTTAAAACTCCTTTCGCAGTGTATCTCTACAGCCCAAGATGAATCTGTCGCTCCAAATTTCAGCACTCTAGGTCATTTGGATCTGTAGATACGAACATCGAAAAAGGGGTTTTACACCCCGTTAAATACGTTCGATCGGCACAAAAATAGCTTATTTTTCCTATTTAAGGCATAAGAAACAACTTTGCCAAATTTCTTTTCCATATGCATACGGATAGTTGGAGAATTAGTGATGAGTGAATGAGTGGGGATTTTCGCATTTATATATATTGATAAGCGAAGTAGTTGCGCAACAATTATGTCTGTACAGCTAAATATGATACAGCCAAACAATGACACTAGACCAACAATTTGTGACCATCCTATGTAAGTTTACTGTAAAGACATAATTTTGAAATGATAAGGGGTTAAAATGACAATTAAAAACTTTATATCTACAAAATGTGAAAATGGTACAGAAATCAAATATGTCTCCCCTAATGTGGTAATTATTTAAAGTATATTTCTTTTCCGAAAAAGCATAAAAAAATCAGTTTATACTCTCCTCCATATGAAACCTAAACAAATAAAATAAAAAAACGTTATTTTAAGTGGCATATAATTTTTCTGATATCCTTACGTAAAGCAAATTCAGCTACATAATGGCTCCACAAAACTCACAGAGCATTTCATTGGATAATGACTCCAACAATACACATCATTTTTTGTTTTCTTCCGCCGATAAAAACCCAAAATCTACGTTCGAGTCCCCCCTATTGTTGAGGGGAATGATCCCTTTTATTAGATTGCAGTGTGCAGATTCAGCATCATAAAAGTGGGAATTTTGTTCGATATTTAGCCTAAACGCGCGCTGCTCCGGAGTATAAAAAAAATACTTGGGGCGAAAAGATTTGGTATTTTACGACTTTTCGATGTCACCAGAGATAGCGATAAGTGCAACTCACTGGATGTTTTTTTTTTGTAAATATATTTTAGTTTTTGGATTTTCGCGTGCTTTAATGCGAATCGAATCTTTCGAAATGGCCCTTTTTTTATTCGGTTTAGTATAAATAGTCATTATTGATTTCACAAAGGGGTTAGCGATTCTTAAGGTAAAAAGAGTTCCTTCGGCGATATTTGATCTTTCTCTATATAAAGGTTAAAGTGTGTGTGTTAGTCAATTGGAATAATAAGTAAGGGCAAAGAGGGCGTTTTTTTAATTGTTTTTAAATGGTGCTTTGGAAAAAGCGTGTGAGCCTTTTTTAACTCTTAAATGCATGATTACTTATGTGCAACATTTAAAAAAAAATTTAATATCTTATTCTGTAATAATTAGAGAGGGAAACGATTTAAAATCATTGCATTAATATTATTATTATTTTTGATAATTTTAAATTTGTTACTTGAGCGCTTCCCTCTCCCGCAATTAATTAAACACGGTTACAAAATTTTAAATGCATGTTGTTAAGTATATTTATACTTAACATATTTATATTTATACTTAAGTATATTTATACACAACAATACTACATACTTAACAACAAGCCAAGTAAATTTAAAATCATTTACGTAATTTTCAGCTATACAGTGCATTTTATGAATAATAATGTTTTGCTGCATGAATTAAATTCTGTACCACATTCCAATCTCTATCTCTCATATATATGTGTGTACTTTATTGTGGTGTGTGTCAATTGGAACTACAAGATCGGGGAAGTTTGTATTTTTATACAAACATACAAATTTATTCAGAGTTTGATGAAATTTTTCTCATTTGACCTTTAAAAACAATAGGAATGTCTACATGAACTTTCCTCCGTCGTGTGTTTCATAATTGTTTCAAAAAAGAACCCACATTTCTCTTCTCACCATTTAAAGTATGAATGACTTTTTATTAAAGCCACCAGATGGCGCCATGGTGAAGAATTAGTTTTTCTTAAAGCCCGGACAATGGCGGGGACTTCAGATATTGTATATAAAATTTGTACTTGCTGTGATAATTAAGGCATAAACATCAATGCATTGTTAAAAATGTCTAATTTGTTACAGAGAAGTTTTGTGTGACTCGATGGAAAAAAATATTCTATATTTTTTTTAGAATTATTGTTTTTCTTAAACTGGATATAAAGAAAGCAGTGTTTCCAAACGAATGTTAGCCTTAAGTAAACAATAATTAATGAAAGAAACAGTGTACATTGCTGAAAATATCAATATTATACGTATACACGTTTTATTTCCATTAGGCAATCAATTACTTTTCCGAAACAATGATGAAACAAACGACGAAGGGAAGTTCCAATTGAATGCTTTGTTTATTGTATTAGGCCTTGTGGTGGCCATGAAGATAGAGATTGTATAAGTTTACTGTTTTATTATACTCTATAGCGTACTGAATACTAAAGAATAAGGATATATGAACTTAGGCTATAACTAAATAATTTCAGCAAGGATCGTACTGAAACTGAATGTACCGTTTCATAGCTTAACTTAACCAAAATCTGAGAAAAATATATTTTGATGTCCCAATATAAATATGAATATAGTAGAAGTTTTATTCCTATGTAACTGGTTGTATCCTATTAAAATGTAATTGAAAATATTAGTTAGTAGTTGTTTTAAAATTTGTGATATCCGTATGTGTATGATTGTCTTTTTCCCTGTTATGCTGTCGATAATTGTTTAATTGTGTATAACTATTGTGAACTAGCAATTGTGTTTCCAAAATATTTTAATTCCAAAAACAGTATACTAATTTGTGAAAAATGATAAGTGTAGTTCTAAAATTGATCTTATCCAAAATAGAAAATCCTTTAATTCAAGAAAACATCCGGTACATGGATTAGAGAAGTCAGAGATGGATCTAGGAATTTTCCTTGGGAGGATCAATCATTGGTAAATATTTTTCATTGGTAATTATTATCATTGGTAAATATTAGTTATTATATACTGGTGAATGTATTCGAAGGTTAGATACTATTTTTTTACAAGTTTTACACATTTTTAATTAATAAAACCAATTATAATAATTTACACTAAATTAATACTTAAAATGATTTAATATATACTTATTAAACGATTTCTGTTTTAGTCTTATAGGGAAATATTACAAAATCAATAATTTTTAAATAACTTCTTAATAGTATTTCATTACCTGTTACGAAGATATCTACACATTTGGGAGCTAGTTTTATCATTTGGGGCAGTGTTAGTTAGAAAAAATCGGAGAGGACAATTGCATCTAATGCCCTATAGCCTAGATCTACGAGTGAGGCAGGTTTTAGAAATTTATTCGTTTGGATTCCCTCAAGATAGGGCAAATTTCTGGCAAAGGTGATTTATTTTTAAACGTAGGAATAGTGCTACTTCTCCTTTTAACTATAATTCTATACCATAAATAGGGCTTTGGCTTTCCACAATCAAATGTACTTGAAGAAAATAAATATCTTTTAACGTTATATATTAGCATATAATTCCAGAAATCCAAGCTAATGCTTATTAAGTAAGAGTAAAAGGTAAACTTGCATACTAGTAAGTCAAGTCTACTAATAACTTTAATTTTACTTTTTTTTATATTTAAGCATATTTACTTTTTAGTAAATATGCTTTTAACCCGCACATGTTTAAATAATTTTTCCTAATCGTGTACTTTTAATTTTTTAACAAAATTGTAATTAATTGTAATGAGATAGCCTTCAAAATATGCATAAAAAATTAGATTTAACAA
This sequence comes from Troglohyphantes excavatus, assembly GCA_963932185.1. NCBI lineage: Eukaryota > Metazoa > Arthropoda > Arachnida > Araneae > Linyphiidae > Troglohyphantes > Troglohyphantes excavatus. The sequence goes on along the minus strand of OZ010666.1, from coordinate 58,819,839 downwards.
ATATTGAAAAATGGAATATTTTCACGTATTTGAAAATTGAGTGCATTGATGGAACGACTGGATGTCCCTGGACATGATATCACGTCCATGAGCGTTAGAAGGTTAATAATGAGTGTAAAAGCTCAATTATTCATGGTAAGAATATACAATGTTCTATGGTTACCCATCTTACTCGGCGAATAAGGTGAACTTCAAGAAAAAATCTGTCCAATCTGTAGATACTCGTCCCTGTACTCCTTAATCAACTGCAAATCCCGTATCAGAATATACACACATGCAAAAATGTCTTTTCACAAATTTTAAACAAACCCATCCTTCCCATAGCACCCCAAAATAATAATAATAAAAGAAGAAAAAAGAAACCCAACGGAACCGAAGCTGTCGGTGCCGCGCCATTTAAACGCTCTTCGGACCATGCAAGTTCTGGATGTCAAACTCCTGTTACCAACTACGCAACATAATAGGGAGAAAAAAATCTTTCTTTTCGAGAGACTATCACTTAAATAAGAAGAATAGGAAGCAGTGTGTGTGTGGGGTGACGTGTTAGGCGTAAAAGATTACACCTTAGTGCCGCTGTCTCTCCAGAGATGTCGGCGGACCACACGAAGAGTTGCAATTTGGCGACTCCTTTGCAACAATTCGTCTTTTTTTTGGCTGTTAACAGAGGGGGGGAGGCCGTACATGCATCCGTATGGGGATGTTCGACGGATGATATCATTAGGGTGATGGGGATTTTTGTGGTGAGAGATAAAGGATGGGTGGTTGATCATTTGATTAGGGGGGGAAAGGGTTCGGTCGTCTTTAAGAAGAGATGGATTGGAATTATATTTGATTTTTTCAACAAAAAAATATTGCATAATGTCGAGGAGGGCAGTGGCGTAAGCAAGAGGGGGTGGGGGGGGGTGCTTGAGGGGGGGGGGGGTTAGAAGACCTGTCATTAGTCTGTATAGAAATTATTTCCATATATGAAGCGTTCAGAGCTAAAGTAAATCAAGTCCAAAAGTATATAAAAAAAATAGTTTGCTACGGATTAATACTTGTTAATGGTGTATATTTTCAGAGCCGTCATGCACCAAGCATCTGCTATTGCTATTTTGTAACAGATGTCATTATTATCTTTTAAGTCATTTTAGGATTCGACTAGTGTTAAATAAACTTTTACCTTTGATTATCTCAAAACTATAACTTATGGACTTGATCCACTTTAGCTCTGAACGCCTCGTATGTTAATAATACGTTTCTTCTTATTAGGAAATTATGTTTAAGAATTCTGTGAAAAAGTTCAGGATCCGTATTATTAGTTTTCAAATGAGTTTATCCTGCTTCTGTTAGGGATGGCAGCTGAAAAGCCGAAGACGCAGAGACATATTCTACATCGTTGCTCTGGTTAGGTTGGGAATGCTGGGAATTCGGACTGCCCAAGAGAGGTTGCCATTATGAGAGAAAGTTTCAGTTCTCACGGATTCTAGTGAACATATATGGATGTGAAACCGGGGTTGTGAAGTCATAACTTAGAATAATGGAATGTACCAATACGTGGGAGTAATCTAGTATATCATTATTGGAAAAGAGAAGGGATTGGGGAATGGATCAAGAAATAAGAGTAAATAGAAACGTGGGTTAATTACATATACTTGATAAAAAAAATACTACTATTAAAGGTGGATGGGGGTGTCATGAGTCATGACCAGTCCCATGCATATTTTCTTTAACGAGGGTGTTGAAATAAACAATCGATATGATATTGAGTGAATACGTAGTTGGCAACAGATGTTGATAAAAAAAAATTGTGTGTCATAATCTGTCAGTAAGTTAATTAATAGTAAAATAATGCTGACATTCATTTATATTCGGTGGCTTCTCAACTTCACATCGATTTGATTTTTACGCCTAGAATGAAGCAAAAGTATGTTTGCTTAATATGTAAAATAACACATTCTGCTTAGTTCCAGGTGTAGAAATAAAATATAATAGGACACAAATGGTTTGGGATTGTTCTCCAAAGCGGAAAACAGACGTTTTGGAATTGGCTGACTCGAGTAAAGCGATTGAAATTTGCAGCTTAGGTCCATTCTACATCTAATTTTAAAGAATGTACCGTCAATTCATTTGTTCTTTCATAGGAGAAATTGCGCAATCATGACTTGTCATTTTGTATTTTTATTGCTACTAACTTTATAATATTTTGTAGATACCTTATTCATTAATATTTGGTAAATAATATTTGGTAAAAATAACATTTGGTAAATCATATTTGGTAAATCATATTTTGTAAATCATATTTTGTAAATAATATTTGGTAAAAATAACATTTTGTAAATCATATTTTGTAAATAATATTTGGTAAAAATAACATTTTGTAAATAACATTTTGTAAATAACATTTTGTAAATAACATTTTGTAAATAACATTTTGTAAATAACATTTTGTAAATAACATTTTGTAAATAACATTTTGTAAATAACATTTGTAAATAATATTTTGTAAATAATATTTTGTAAATAATATTTTGTAAATAATTACCTAGCGGCGACTGCTACTGGTCACCAATACTTGCGGGTGAATTGTAGCAGTGCATAAATTTAAGTTTTTTTGCCCTCAAAGTAAAAAATTACAATTTTTTTCATGGTGGCTTATAGCACGGGCCGTCACTGAATTTTTAAGGTATTACTCATAAATTGAAGTGCACAAGAAAAAGGCTTAATATTGTTGTGAAGTTAGAGACTGCCGCTATTCACCCGATAACATCATTTTGTAACAGTATGTAACCCATACTAAAAAGGCTGCTATAGTAATAGAATAACTTATTTTGTATTATTTTTATTGCACGGTCATGTTTGTTACTAATAACTACTGATTGTAAGAACAACTTTAAAATACGTTCTCTCTGTCCTTCACTTTGTTTCTCCATACCCTCCTTGTCAGACGGAAATCTCGTCTTCCCAAACGACTGTCAGATTTGACGGGCAGCCTTTTTATATCCCTTTTGAACAGTTGTGTGCTCGAGATAGGGACGAAGCTGTCACCCGCAGTACAGTGGACAGAACGGAAAGGGCCCTAGTAATAAACGCAGACGACATTGTTGACAAGCCGAGAGAAAGGAACGAATTAAAGAAGAGTAGAGAAATCGGAAAAACTCCATTCACTGAAATTTTAACAACATAAAGAGATGACAAGAAAAGATAATAAAAATGGCAACTGTTTCGGAAGAGAGGGAATAATAGGTTTTTCAGACTGTTGGGGATGTGTCAGTTTTTTTATTTTCCCTGTTATTTGTTTCGAAAATGATTTTTCTGTCCGGCAATTGGTTGAAAAGGCTTCGGGGGTTCTGCCGTGGGAAGATTTTGCTGTGAAATGACCGGAAAAAAAAGTTCTTTATTTTCGAAATGGTTGATTTATTTTCGTTTTTCATATAAATGCTGAATCCGGAAAAAGTTTGTGTTCATCTTTTATGTGTTAGCCAGTATTTAGTTTATTGGGGAAGTACTCTAGCAATGATGGGCCATGAGAGGGCCTAGAGGTGGCCTGATGTAGCCAGTTGGGGGTCAAGTAGGTATTTCGTGTGAGGTTTCGTTTAGTGGTGTACAACGTACGTTTATGAGTGTTTTTTTTTTCTAAATATGGTACAACTGATGCATTTCCACCCATGTCCTAAATGTATTTTCCCATACATTTACAAAGGTGTCGATTTAAGATTTCATGTTCATACAAACCCAGAAGATGCAAATAGACCTTCGCTTTTGGTTTAGAGTAATGTCGCTTATAGCCCTAATGCACAAGCTGCCAACGGCAGAAAATAACAGTCCGCGGACAAATTTATTGATAAAATTTCGTATTTTAGGTGGTGACCCGGTGCAACTATGTACCCCTGACGATTTTGAAAACGCATTAATGTAAAAATATAATCAATTTAGTTGTAGTAGTATGTTACTGACGGTCACGAAGATAAATATTTTTGCACAAAACTCATACTAAGCCAGTTCAGAAGTTGCGTTACTTCGTTTAGTTTACAAAGAATTATGCGTCATTTGGATTTAACTTTTACGCTCCTATATGGACATAAGAACCAAACGCTTTTAAATATATGCCATAAATATACAAGAAAACTTAAAACACTCAAAATCCCATATTAGAATTTCCAAAATTCACATATAAGCCTAGTTAAGACCGAAGAGGCTTATTTTACTAGGAAAATACACAAACAGTGGTCAATTTCCATACTTGCTAAAAATGCTTTCTCAAAATCGAAGTAATTTAATCTTTTTTTAAGAAATATTTCGCCAAAAATAACAAACTAAATTCGAAACAAAATACTATAATAATACTATATCGCTTCGAAATTTTGTGTAATGTTTCATCATAAAATTTGATCACTAACTTTTCATTAAATACTTAATAAATTCTAATCAGCATCACAAATTATATCAATATCCCATCCAATACCTACCATACCGACTATTACATAAATAACCCTTTTTGAATTCCACTCCATTTAGCCAAATAACCCAAGAGCCGTTCCCCAGTACTTATCCATATCCACCAAATGGATGCAGCAGCGGCTCACCGCAACTTCCTTCGCTGACTTCAATTTGAATATGCCTCCCCAAAGTTGGGGTGTCAGGACCTGGCACAAATGCAACCCATTTTTAAAAGGTTTTCGAATGAAGAAAACCCCTTTTGAAAACTTGCTTTTAATGAGATCCGATCCGATTGAAACTTTGTAAAGTCTCTGTTTCTGGAGGTATAAGTCAGCTCTGGGGGAAACGGTTGCCCGAGTTCTCTTTCGCTCGGAAGTGGTGCTTTCTTTAAGAAAATATTTTGGTCTGAATGGGGCAACTTGATGTTTATTATATTTGGGGACACGGTTAGATTCTTCCTTGGGGAGCCTGAGAAGTTTAAATGGGAGGTTTTGATTGGGTAATGAGAGTTTGGGTGAGTAATTCTTGTGCTTTTGGCGAGATTGAATGCGCGCTGGCTGAAGTGTAGAGACATATATTTTAGTTTATCAGCTGGATTAAAAGGGGTTTGAGATGCTCTTAACCAGGGATTTTAGTGAATGAGATTAAATTTTGGGGAGATTTATGACAAATATGTTACTTGGGAATCTTTGAAGTAAAAATGAGAAGTCTGTAGTGTGAAGTACCTGAAGTCAAGTGCTGCCGTTGCTGAATATCCGGATAATGGGATAATTCACGAAAAAAGACCATCCTTTAGTAAAAAAATAACTACTTTTGCTTTTGTATGTAATATAATTTAATTATTCAGTATTATTAATTATTTATAATTGTATTATAACATAATCATTCACCAATAAGAAACTATTAAAATGTGGATTTTGTTGATTTGTTTTTCTCAAAACAATCGATCCGGATAATTGGTGATCCTCTTTGTTTGATAATTGTAGTTCTACTGTACATCCATTGGACTGCTATTTACATTATTTCAGTTTTAACCCTTTGAGCTCCGATGTCGCCTCTCAGGCGCCAACATAACGACCAGTTCTTTTGTTTATCTGTTCTTTTAAATAAACGAGAACAGCATGATCTTGTGTTTAGAACATCAATATTTTTTTCAACTTGTTCTCTTGCAAATACAAAACAGATTAGGATTTTTTTCCATTTATGAGTATAAAAAAAATCTGTGGAAAAGAACGTAAAGAAGAATAACTGTTCCATAGAAAGAACCCAAATCACAAAGTGTTCTTGAAATGCAAAGGGTTATGAACCATGGGAAGGACACAACAGCGGGCAAAGCCAAGAAGACGCTCTGGTCAGACATCTCAAAAAGATAATTCGTCAGTAAGTTGTGTAATTGACAATGACAAATTACACTAGGAGGCTCCGTTCCCTACTCGCTAACTTTCGTCCACCTCTGGGGTCATTGCTTCGCAAGAACATATCGTCTTCCAACGAGGAGCGTGATCTGTACCCATTTTGAAAATAAATTTTCATTCATGCTTCAACTTTTTCGTATTGCCTTGCAAATATTCGACGAGGCGCGCAAAACCAAAGCATTTCTACTAAGTTGCCTCTTCTCTTCTTTAACAACACTGCTGATTCTCCTACTCTCCATTTAAAAAAATTACGCTGATTCTTGACCAACAACACATTTAAAAAAGTCATTAATTATAATTTATGTTATAATGGTTGTATATAATACATTATTCTTCAAAAGTTTATCGTAAATGCGTAATATATATATAAAAAAAAAATGGCGCTATTTCATGATTAAAAATTTATTTCGAAAAAAAATCCAAAAATGCCCGGTTTTTTATTTAAGCAACAATTCAAACAACGTTCTGTACACGGTTATTAATATTCCTATAAAAAATCCTACTTACGTCTAGAAAGTGCCAAACGATAACCCTTAACTTATTTCCAACTCCCGCGTGGCAATAAAAACGATTTCTTTATGATCGTCTTATTTTCGCATTTACTGCCACTGATACTCTATAAAATTTCGAATTTATAAGAGCAAAAAATCGTTCAAAAAACACTTTCTTCGAAGCCCTAAACATTAAAGAAAAAAAAGGACCTTAAACATTAATAATCCCCTAGAGACCCTAGTCAAAAATGAAAGGCCACTTTCTAAGGTTTTGCATGATTAATAAAATGATTTATGGGGCACCAGATTGCAATATTTTGCCCGAATTATTTTCTTAATGATAGGCTAAATGTGCCCTCAATGCACTAAACGACCATAAAATGCCGCTATCTCGGAGAAAAGGGCGGTTTTGAGTAAACTTTAGAATTCTTGAAGACTCCTCTTTGTTGATGATAAATAATCGGAAAATATTCATAGTGCCTGCAACTGGTTAATTTGATTGGTTAGTAATATTTATTCCCATGGCGAATATTTATCCTCGTTTAGATAGTAAATGTAGGTTTGGAGTTTGAAGAGCTGGATTTAAAAATTACTCAATCAAACTGGCGTGTCATTATGAGTGGGTATTTAAAGAAACTTGCAGTAAATGCAATGTTTTTTTGGTTGAGAGTTTGAGTCGTTGTAGTTTTAATATGAACTTTATTAAAATAAATGGAATGTTTCAGAAAATGTACGCATACAAATGGCAATCGAAATACATGCGTAGAATAAAAATAAACACACGGAATACCTGTCGAAAAATATACGAAATATTAACCGTAAACTTAGTTTCAAAACAGACCCATTTTAAAAGGAACTATGTTTAGCTGAATATATGTTGCATTAATATTTAATAATGACAATTGGTTGTAAAAACGTCGCACTAGAACTACACAATGGGATATTTGTAATGGTTCAGAATCTATCTCGAAGGAAAGACTTCTAGGGGATACTTCTTCGTAATTTTGAATCATGCTAAATGATACAGCTCACCACGTTCCTGATGGCTTTAAGAAGTTTGGATTAAGTCAGATTTAACACCCTTCAGGGCTCCAGTCCCCTTCTACACGGTGAATTATTTTTGGCGTGCGACGGGAACGAATATAAACGCGAACTGACGTCATTAAACGAGCATTTGAAAAAATCTTTTATTTTTATTTTCGATTATTAGATACAATTCGTAACAACAGTATCTTTTACAGTCCAAAATGTCGATGCCCGATATTAAAAGTTTTTTATTGGCGCATCACAAATAAGTTAAAAAAATTGTTTTAAATAGTTTAAAAAGAACTTACGAATTATTTTAAAATTAAATGTGTTATCTTGGCTGCTAGTGGATATGGATTGTAATGGAAAGGATGCCCAAGATATCTTACGTTCCTGTCTTTTGTATCCGTACTTTCCCCCCCTTTTTTTTTAAACGGATGTTTCTTTTAATACAAATTAAAGTATCATATGCTTTTTTTATTTTTCGTGTTTCCTTTGTTTAATTTGACACTAGAAATAATTAGTCCATATATAAAAGCCGTTATATCCAAGAATTCGAAAAATGAGACTGTGTTATCTATATGGGTAGATACGTTATAACTTTGGCTTCCATTTTAAAATATAATAAAGGAGTATCATCAGTTTTTGTAATAAAACTCTGAAAAGAAGTCAGCAGAAACAAAAGTAGTTATATCCAGACATGAGCGTCAGCTATAATTTGATTTCTGATTGGTTGGAATGAGGATATAGCGGGTTTTCTTTCAAAAACAAGATGGCGCCACATACAGTTACAAAAACAGTTAAAAGCCTTCATCTAACTGCAAAACCAGAGAAATGCCTTCATCCAGTTGCAAAACAAGTTTTATAAAAATTAAAATTTAGATTAGAACTTATTAAGTAATCTGGGAACCTACATGTTTTAGTAAATTTTTTTTTGGTATTTTTCTTCATTAAAAATAATTATAATTTAACAATATTTAAGTTTTGATAGTATTTCGCTATTTACTCAAAAAAAATGGTAGTGTATATAGCTGGTTTTGCATCTGGGGTACTCAAATGTGAAGAAATGTTCCGATTAATGTGTAAATGCAGTGGGAGGTTGTGTCTATAGAATCAAAAACGGTTAAAACACTTTGAGACACGAGCTGATAAAGCTAATGCAATATTGTACACCGAATTGCTAGTATTGAATTGACTTATCATGGTGTATACCGAACTTTGAAATATTTTTGAAGTTTAAATTAATTTTAAAATGAATCATTGAAAATCTTACATTTAAGCGTACTCAAAGTCTATTAACACACGACAATGGTCGCTTAGCAACGCTCTTGGGTATCCAACCACGACTGTGGATTCCTAATGACTTCTAAGCAATTTTCGAGTCATTACATTGGCACGAAAATCTCTTAGAATGGAATGTCACGTTGAACGTTTTCCTGAAAAATTGCAAAACCCGGAATGGTTTTTTTTATTGCGAATAAAAAAAGATTATGGGTCGCACTTTTTCTTTGAACGCTGAGTTTTATGATATTTCAATTGTCCGGATTTCTTTTAAATTTTTTTTTACTATACGAGTTTATGAGCAGTGGCATCTTTGAATTGGCTGATAATTCGTACTTGCACTTTTTTTTACCAGTATATCTTATATATTTAAAAACAAAAAAACTAGTTTATTTTGTGCGAGAAAAATGAAGGACTTGTACCAGGCAATATTTTATGTTTTTTGAATGAAAACTGTGTAGATTCGTTTACGAATTAAAAAAATAAATTCTGTTTTAAATTTCACATATTTTACTATTTATATAAATTACTTTTATTTTATTGTTGAGAAGTTTACGGATCAGTGTAAAACTTAATTTCAAAAATATGTTTGGCCGTTCTCTGTTCCGAATTGTTTTTAACTAGTAATTTATTTTGCTTTTACGTTATTTAGCCATCCAATGATATGTTAATATATTTTTTGCAAGTGATTTAAAAGTACAAAAAAAAACCCCAGGTAATTCAAGATCCGAAGGTCGTAGGTCAGACCGTGAGGTCCGTAGCCCTGAGGATCTCTCGTCGACTAGCAACCAGAGGGTTGCGAGTTCGAATACTGCTGACTTGACAAAATGTTAAAATGCAGTGACCATGTGATCGGAGGATTGCCAGTTTCGCAGCAAAGTAACAATACGTCGTCCTAACTTATCCTCTAATTTCTACGACGTGTGTATATAACTAGTGCTCGTTACATCTGATCGAGGTCTAATGTCCTAACGCCTATTGAAGTTACGTCGGGTGCCAGCTCAGGTGTTGTCCTAGCCATCTTACCATAGTTTTAAAAAACGAGGCATTGTTCTCGTGTCATTCCTTCCAGATATACACTAATCAGAGGATTGGTGGTTCGAATCCGTGCAATGGACTTGACATAGAAAAGTAAAAAAGTAGTGATCTTGCGATCGGAGGGTTGCCAGCTTCGCTACAAAAATACTAGAAAGTCGTCCAGAATATCCAACAAATTATACTGGCGTGTATACGGGACTTTTGCATGATAAATCTGATCGGGGTCCAAAGTCCCGACGTTTATTGAAGGCGTTGGGTGCCAGTTGAGGTGTTTCCTCGTCATCTGACCATGGTTCTAAAATAACGAGGTGCATGTATGAATGTGTGTGTATGTGTATGTGTTCCCGGGTCTTTCCTTCGAGATAGACCCCGAACCGTCGCCAATAGCCCACTGTGCAGCTCTAGTGCGACGTTAATTAACAAAACCAAACCAAACCAACCTTCCAGTTATACCCCAAACTGTCGTTAATAGCTCAATATGCAGCTCTAGTGTGACGTTATTAACCAAATCAACCGTTGGCCAGACCCAACTTGCTTATATTTCAATATAGAATAAATTTTTCAACAAAGGACAAAACAGAAATAGTCCTCTATTCAGTTATACCTCATTAAATCAGGTCATACACTTCTGAAAATCTTCCATAAATCAAAAATCACCAAACTATCCCAGAGCACGTTAAAACACAATAAGCCCTAGATATTCACGATTTGTCGTATAACCAGCGAATATAAAGGGGCCGGCTCTGGTGATAATAATTATGTTATAGCGGCCATTTTAATGTCCAAGTCGTTTGGGGTGAAATGTGTTTAATAGTCCCCCCCCCCCCCAGCATAGGGGCCTAGATAAGAGGAGCTAACGGCCGGCGCCAAAAGCATTGTGGCTGCAGTGTAATATAATCTATGAAATGTGTCACTGGTTTAAGCTAGTAACGGTATCTTGATGTTGAGACATTGTACTTTGATGATGGTATTATCCAAATATGAAAATGCTATCGTTGTGAAAAGGATTTGGTAATTGGTTTAGTGTATCCAAGGATGGTATTATCCTTTGTGATTGTGGTTGCAGCTATCCTTCAGGCACTTAATCCCAAAAGGTTCTCTCAATCAATTCAAGCATACGCCAAGAAATCAATACTTCAGGTGTATCTAATTTAAGATTTAATTAACTCTAAGAGATGTTACATCTTATTATTTACAATTAAAGAAAGTGCTCCTACGAGACTGGCACTTCCTATTCGTTCCCCTACTGGTACAGTTCTATAGTCTCTTTTTCACAAGATGGCGACGCTCCAGCGTCATCAGAGCTTAATTGCGTAGTTTTCTCCGGCCATTTGATTGGACGCCGTTTGCGTGGGAGTTTTGTCCACGTGCCTTTCCAACAATTGGTGTTAAAGTATAAAGTTTGAAATTTGTAACTATCATATATGTTATTTCTGTATAGTAAAGATCCTTTTTACGCCCCTCAGACGCTACTAATATTAACAGATGAGGTATCAAAACAAAGAGAATTTCATGGAAAAGTGACGAATCGTACATTCATCTTATAAATATCAATTTTTTTTTTTTTAATGCGTTTAAAATAATCCATTTTGAGGGTTTTTTCTAAACAAGCCGTTGTGAATGCTGCCATCTATGAGCAGTCTGTTAAACTATTTTATTATTTGGCTCTAACGAATGGGTGTGTGGTGTGTGTGAATGGGTGGGGGGGAGGGGGGTGTATTTTATTGAACGAAGTGTGTTATTGAACATATTGAAAGAACATGGCAATCTAGAAACTGTTCTATATTTATTTTCATTTTAGAATGTACTCGTACAAGTATAGGATGGCCACAAATTGTAGAGCGATGGCGATCATTGTTTTGGCCGCAATAGCCCAATTGCGGCCCTAAGAGTGCCGGGTTACCATATTCTCAAAGAAGAACACAATTGTTTATCGCCCAGACAAAAGGTTGACATGGGCCGCAATTAGAACTCTCCGGTTTTGGCTGTTTAACTACACATCATAAACCATTATTTTTACTATACTTTAGATACTATGTTTGTTGCTACTAGAAAAAAGATAATTTTTTATTAAATATAAGTGAAATAGTTGGGCAAAAATAATGTTTATTACGTCAATATAGCTAAACGTAATCCAAGCAAACTATGACCATCGTCCTACAACTTGTGACCACCCTGTGAAACTAAGATATAAAGAATAACTTTTAGAAGACTTTTTTGTACACAATGTTTGCCGTTATGAATGAAAATTCCAAAAGTTAATAAATTTTGAATAATATCAGCCCAACGCTATACGTAATGTAGCATTTATATCAGTGGCTTATAAATTCAGATTTAATTTGTATTCTATGTATGTTAAAATGTGTAAGAGTTTAAAAAGAAGTATCATATTCGAATATTTTTAGTTATAACAATAACCTAGTAAACTCACAATTAAAACGGTTAAAGTAAAACACATATTGTTCTTTTTTGCGTTAGTCTGCTCCAAAATTTTTTATATTTTATAAATTTTTATCTGTGACGTCACCGTTTAATAATTTTCTATAATCACTATTTCATGCTTAATATTAAAGCCTTTGAATGTGATAGAAATTACAAATTTAAAAATAACCTTTATTCATGGAATAAAAAATGGCCTTTAAAATAATTGATATTATACACGATCTGGTGTCGAGATTAAATGGAATAGGATAAATAATCGCATTTGCTTGCTGATAAAAAACAGAATGTAGCAAACGATTTTTTTTGTGTGCACCGTAAACGAAACACGTGAGTTTCTTTATCCGATTGATGACGTCATATGCATAGAGTCCATTTTGAAGAATTTATGGTTTGGTTTGGTTAATTAACGTCGCACTAGAGCTGCACAGTGGGCTATTGGCGACGGTTCGGGGTATATCTCGAAGGAAAGACCCGGGAACAAATACACATTCACACACATATTCATACATGCACTTCGTTATTTTCAGAACCATGGTCAGATGATGAGGAAACACTTGAACTGGCACCCAACACCTTCAATAGACGTCGGGACTTTGGACCCCGATCAGATTTATCGTGCACCAGTCCCGTATACACGCCGTTAATTTTTGCGGATGTTCTGGACGACTTTTCTAGTATTTTGTAGCGTAACTGGCAACCCTTCGATCAGAAGATCACTACTTTTTACTTTTCTTTGTCAAGTCCATCGCCTGGCATCGAACCAGGAACCTTCGTATTCCCAGCTGATGCCTTTAACCGCTCGGCCACGGAGGCCTCAGAAGAATTTATGATAGAATTTGAATAACTAAATTTTGAATTTATGCATTTAAAAAGCTTTATTTTAATTGGGCAATTAATGAACAATGTAAACAGTAAAAACAGTTTTAATTACAATATCATTTTATACCCAAAAATAAACCATTAAAAAAAAAATACGCCTTGGAGTATATCACCTTAACTAAATTTCAGAAGATTCCTCAAACAGGAAGAACATAGCCAATCATTAAAAAAAAATATTCCACTCGTGTTTTACAATAAAAAACACAGAAAATCACGAACCAATTACACATTCTGCAATTCAAATTCCCCCTTTTGCCATATAAATTTCAATATCACGATAAAACATTTAAAACAATAACAACAACAAAAAAACTCCCAATACCTTGTTCAATTCGAAAAAAACAACATATTCCCGTTTACTAATTATATCCCGACATCTCTGCCATTGATTACAGCGTTCTTATTAGTCGCGTCACGTTGCCGAAATTAGGGTTAAACACCGTTGCAACGTCGTCCATGGGCACATGTGACGTATATTTCCAAGGAAGATAAGTCGCTATTTAGTGCACTAATAGGGTTATTCATCATGCGACTGTCAACTGGACAAGGATAATGCATTAGTTATGCGGTTGATCATCAATTTGGGGACGCGGGATTTTTCTTGTGTTTAATGGAATTTTTAAATACCGTGATGAATAGCGGAATTTGCTGAGGGGAATTATGTGTGTTCTTGGGAGATAAGGTTTTAATTATCCCGAGACGGAATTAATGCCGATAAACGTTAGCTAGACGAGTTATGTCGAATCAACAATTTGTTGATTGGTTGGTTGTACCGACGTCGCACTAGAGCTGCTCACGGTTCGGGATATAACCCGAAAGAAAGAAAGACCCCGAACAGCGCCCACTGTATAGAAAGCCATATGGCACATGCTTTTTGCGTCACAAATCGAATTTCGAAAGTGGCGGAGTAAGTCAAAATCGTAACCCCTGTTGGTCACGAACCGAAATCGGCTTTCAGTTTGTGACGTAAAAAGCATGTGCTTCTATACAGTGTCCAGTGTCCAGAAATAGTGTCTCGTTATTTTGAATCATGATTAAATTGCAAAAACAACACATGGGTTGTTATCCTATCCACCTACAATAGGTGGAAGACGTTTGTACAAGGATAGATTTAACGTGTATGAGTCCTCTATATACGGAAAATGTTTTTTTTACGGATGAAGAGGAACAAAATTTGCGACTTTCCGATCACAATCTCACTGCACTGTCATTCAATATTCGAACCCATAACCCACCGGTTATGGGTCGAATTTTTTACCTCTGACTACAGCGATTATTTAGGATCTATCTTGAAGTAAAGTCCCGGGAACACTGACTCGCAATTTTAAACCATGGTCAGATGATGAGGACGATACCTGAGTTAGCAACCATTATATCTCACATCATTTCCGAGAGGCATTCGACCACGGCAGATTTAAAATGCACTAATCCTCTACACACGGCGAATGTTTTTTGTGTGACGAAAAGGAACAAAATTGGCAGCCCTCCGATCACAAGCTCACTTCTCTTTCAAAGTCGATATCCGAACCCACAACCCTCCGGTTACAAGTCAAATACTTTACTGCTGGGCTACCCACTAGGACAAATTACATCTTGAAGCATAAAGTTCTAATTTAAACAATTAGAGTGGTCAACGCGGGACTTTCTATTAGTGTTCAACGGCAATAGCCCAATTGCGGCCGAAGGGAGCTGGGTTACCATATTCTCAAAGAAGAACACGATTATTTATCGATTAGACAAAAGATTGCCATGGGCCGCAATTGAAACCTTCCATGTTCGACATTTGGCGCTAGAACGCACTTGGCTACATTTTTACCTTGCATTAGTCCGGATTTGGCGAAAAATAGCATTTTTTAATTCTTACCCCTGGTATTTACAAACACCTTAAATTAAATATCTGCGCATTCAATTGTACAGAGACGTTGAATTAACGGCTGACTTCATGAGGAATACCCCATGAGAATACCAGAGAAACTGAGTTATCTATATGGATTATTGCATGAACAACACCCCTCCCTCCACACACTCATTCAGGTGAAATATATTAGCGAATATTGTATGGCCATAAAATCAAAAAAAGTTGAACTATCTACTCATAGATGGTAGCATTATCAACGGCTTGTTTAAAAAAGCCCGTTAACGTTTATGAAATAAAAGTGCGATTCGTCACTGATCCATGAAATTGTCATTCTTATGATCCTCATGTGTTAAGATTAGTTGCGTCTAAGGAGCGTAAAAGGGATCTTTACTACAGAAATAATATATATGATTATGTTTAACATATATTTTAATATACACTCAAACCTGTTTTTATGCGGTGGATATTGACCGCATAAAAAAACGCAAAAAAAATTAGTACAAAACTTTACGAGTAGCTATAAAAAATAGTTTTAGCAACACATTTTTTTTATGCGGTGGATAGGGACCGCATAAAAAAAGTCTCACATAGAAAATAACTCAAAACCTTATGAAATAACTAGGAATTGCTTTTTTAAACGAAATCAAGACACGAGGCTTGGCAGCTACTTGGAATCTCGCCAAACCTTTTGGAATCTGATATAGAAAATACACATGCGAACATTTTTAAATATTTTATTTACATATGTACTTATTTTACACATACAAACTTTTCAAAACGTATAAACATTATTCTTCGTAGTCTGACAATACGCGAACTTGGTTAAAAATCGCTTTCGTCACTTGAAGATACTACCTCGCCTCGCACTCGCTTAGAGTTGACTTTTTTTCAGTTACCATGTAGTCAGTGATCAGTTTTTGCGACGACTGTTGTTTCACTAGACGCTTGTATATGTCTCTGTAGCCATATAATCAATTATGTTTCAATTTGATTGAAATTTTCATATACCGCACAAAAAAAATCGCATAAAAAAGTCGCACAAAAAAATCGCACAAAAGAAGACCGTACAAAAACAGGTTTGAGTGTACTGTATTGCATACTTGTAATATAACGAAATAAATATTTCAATGTAAAATTTTAATTTTTTATCGAATGTTCCCAAATTATTGTTAATTGTTTGGGTAAATTTCTTAAAAAGAAAGCCTTTGATTTATCTTAGATAATTAAAAAAAAATTAAATTGTTTGATTATTCTAAAGGAAATTAATATCAATTCAACGTTTATCAATAAATTTAAAATACGACATTTCAATTTAATTTAATACTGTGTAATCAATTCAACCGAACGAAAATAAACACTGAAGAAAATTATTTTGTGTAGCTCTCTATAGATTTCAGTCTAATAATTTATTTTTGGTAAGTCTAGAAGAGGGCAAAAATAATGTCAATTTAAAAGAGAAAAAAATCTGAAAGTTTGGCTTTTGGGACGAGGAATAATATTTTCTTCCTGAATAAAATATCGTTTGCTTAAGGAAAAAGGGGAAAATAATTTATCAACATTTTTTCATTGTATAATAACTATTTATTTAGAAATGTAAACTTACTTGGGCTTTTTCTTAAATTAATGGAAAGATGATGAAAAAATTTGCTGCTTTGTGAGATTAATAAAAGTTCTCATTTTTTTAAAAATAACTTTCTTTTAAAATAATATTAGATTAGATTTTATTAAAAAAAAACTATAGAATACTTTTAAGATGCATATTTTTTTTCTTTCGCCGACATGAATATAAATGGTATAGCTTTAGCAGTGTAACAGAGGAGAATTTGCTGAGGAACTTACATTCTGAAAATAGGACCTGATTTAAGTTACACAATTATAAATTACCAATGTTACTTTTGGCCTTTTTAATTGAGATTAAAATTTCAGATCTTGTTAATGAATTATGTGAGATGTTGCTCTTGCCACTCGCGGAGTGGCGCGGGTGTACCGGAAGTGACGGAATGCGTTGGAGAGAGTGTTCTGTTTTGTTTTGGAGGGGGAGGAAAAAGAAAGCGAGGACCGGACCGGACGCGGATTGGAAAAAGCAAAAGTAACAAGTATCCGGTGTTATCAAGTGTCCGGTGTTATCTATTGTCCAGTGTTATCAATTGTCCGGTGTTATCAAGTGTCCGGTGTTATCAATTGTCCGGTGTTATCAAGTGTCCGGTGTTATCAATTGTCCGGTGTTATCTATTGTCCGGTGTTATCAATTGTCCGGTGTTATCAAGTATCCGGTGTTATCAATTGTCCGGTCTTATCAATTGTCCGGTGTTATCAATTGTCCGGTGTTATCAAGTGTCCGGTGTTATCAAGGGTCCGTTGTTATCAAGTGTCCGGTGTTATCAAGGGTCCGGTGTTATCAAGGGTCAAGTGTTGCTCTGAATTGCCCGGTGTTGTTCTGAATTGCCCGGTGTTGTTCTGAATTGTATTGAAGAATTGTATCAACGAACCAAGATTTGCGCTGGGACAAAGTTTACAAATTATCTAAAGAAAATTTGGTTAAAAGCCATAAATCTACAATGACAGTTGTGGAAGCTTTACTTTGGAAGATATTTTGTCCATTTTCAATTATAAGGGTACCATGGATGCATATTGTTTGGATCGGTATGTTAAAGGGATCAAACTAATAAAGTTTTCCTCCATTTAATCTGTAACATCCTCTTTGCAAACCTGTCGATAAGGACTGGAGTTCCTGTGTTGACTGCAATTCACCCTACATGAATACTAAAACAAAACTTCTGTCCCAGAAATGAGAGACTCAAAATTAAATTTTGAAATTATTTAATTAAAGTTAAATTTTAAGAGTTAAAAAAATTAAGTTACAGATTATTTACAAATAATACAAAAGACAAACAGAAAGGACGCCTGGCGACTGGTCCCTTCTAAGCGACATAAACGTCATTTCAGTTAAGTGTCCAAAGAGTCTCTGATCTTCTATAATTTTTTTCTAGGATTATGGAATGATAAACACATAAACGATTTTTTGAAATGAAACGTCTTTAAAATCAGCTACATGGGATATCAGGACAGAAACACTATGCTGCGCTTCTATGGCGATCCATTCAGACATTACAACTCGTTACAAATAATTCTATGACATCAGTATAACTACATTCGATAGACGCTAATGGACGTAATATCACATTAAAGGATCTCCAGTTTTTTTAGTAGTGGTCAAACCAATTTTTAAATTCATAAAGATACTTCATTTTATTGAGGTTAGAGGTAAAGTTATCTTTTTACAATTAACTTAAAAAACAACTTAAATAATACAAAATAGTAAGGATCGTGTGGGCGTATGTGTGTTGAAAACGTATTCTCGTCGCAACGACAAATTGCTCATTGATTTTCCATACCGATTCCCATTAAAACTGAATTCTTTATACCGAAGTCTAAACTAAGACCCCGTCTCGGTATAAGCACCAACACATTTCTGGTTCCATTTCCGCATGCTCCTCCTAAGAGACCATCTGCATAATGTTTAATTCATTAACTGAGGCCTCACCAAAATACCCCGTGCTTCTAACCTCTCATTTATGCGCGGAGACACGGATTCCCCAGTCTTTTGCATAGACACACGTGCCATGGAATTCAGGGTTCGGACTATGACGGTGCTGGAATCAGTTTCTGTTCAAAAGCCGTCTACAATGCACAGTTTGCATTGCAGGCGGATTTCTAATCTCGCCAAATCTGGTGTGTTTTAGAGACTCGAGTTAAGTAAGATCTGTTTCTATGGATTTGTTAGGCTTATAGTTAAAGGAAGCCCTTACACGGGATATTCTCTACAGGCAGCAGAGAACCGAAGTGGTTTACTTTACAATGTATGTTGTATCAAATCGACAGGTTCACACGTTCTTCCCTGTGTGAACCTCTATATTCCGTTCAATGTTTAGGTGACTATTCGATTGGGTCTCTGTAAAAGCTCGCAATATTCTGTGTGAAAGATGCATTTGCTATTCAGTGTGTCCATACGCGAGAACTAAGACTGGGTTTTTTCACCCAGACTATTCAATTTTTTCTGGGGAGAATATATTTCAAGTTCAAGCGTTTTTTAAGTAAATAGAGTATGTTGGGTATTAATATCAGGACATGCAAACTATGTTTCAGTTTGGGGAAATCCATTCCGATCCATCCGATTATCGAGATTGACATTTAATGTGTTTAAAATCTTTGAAATTGGCAATTTGTGTAAAATCTTGGAATAAAGTAAAGCCCGTATGGTACAACCACATCCGATTTCTTGACTCCGTGTACAGTGGTCATCACCTGAAACTTGAGGGACACGAAAAGTGTTGAAATTTCAAAGCCCCATAACTCCATCCTCTGACCTTTGCACGGCGTGGGAAGATGAGAGAATATTCGAGCATACCTGGCTACAACAGTTTTGTTAACCGCTGTGACAATTCTAATCAATGGATCGAGATGAATGCGTGCTTGAAGCGAAGAAAAAGACGAGCTATACAACTTCATTTATTTAGTTGGCAGTTTAAATTATTTGTATAAAAATTGTGGGAGGGGAAAGTCGCAATTTGTCGAAGATTTAACTATGAAGCAAAAATATCACACTAGAATTCAATTGCAGCAGTAGAAACTAAAACATGTTTAAAGAAAAAAAAATAAAACAGCCACAATGATATCAAAAGTCTAAACTTATAACAAAAGTGAAGAGATCTAGAGATTACCCCACACGCAAGAAGAGACATCAGATGCCCCTTCTAGAGTGTTAATCTAGACCTCCCGAACAAAATCCCTCATGTTTATTTAGAGATCAAAATAGATAGTTTATGCGCAATAATCTCAAACACAAATCCTACAACTGTCAGTCCGATATTTCAGAGTTATGCAATCTACAGATAATCTGCAGAATTAAACTACACTTTAAGTTAAAAAAAAACCTTTAAGTCAAGAATCTTCCCATTTCTGCAGTAAACTCTGTAGAAATTTGCAGATTACTTCGAAAGTCAAAATTCGCATTTCAACAGTGCAGATTTTTTGAAGACATTTGCAGAAAATTTGCAGATTTTTAGTTTTCTGTAGATTTTTTTGTAGAAAATTTCTAGGTGGGAAGTACTGTACAGCGAAGAAGGCTCTCCGATATTTAAATAAAATTTCAAAATATCTGCTCTTTTAGCTGACCAACAATGTGTACTCGATACGAAAAAAAAACTTCTCCATTTCATCATCCACCTAATCCACAATCTCTGTACATTCCAAAACCCTTATTCCAAAAAAAAAAAAAAAAAAAAACTTTTTTTATTATACCTTACCGAATTGTGTTGATTTTTCACCCCCGAAAAAGATGGTTATCACGCTTCTAAAAGCCGGATAAAAGACGGAATAAATGCGTGAAAAATAGTGGGAAAAAAAGGCCGTCCTAACTGCAGAATAGAAAATAGTGAAGAGCTAGTGATGTGTGTGACACTTGATGGATGACGTCGCACTGCGTGGGTGATGAATGGACGGGCCTGGATTTCGGACATGAATTCTCCGGGCGTCTGATTCCGGGCACTTGTCCCGATCGTGCCGGGAATTTTCCGGGCCCCCCAGCGACAAAAATAAGAAATCCTGATTTTATTTTGGGAAAGAGGGTCGTAGTCGGGTTGGCTCAGCAGATGGAGATTGCGGTCTAAACGAGATGGCTTTTTTGGGTCTGAAGCCTAATTTTTATATCTATTACTTTCATTATTACGTATTTCGTTTAGTTTCATGTAGATAAAGGAGTTAATTTTCCACCAAAGAATTTGTAACTAAAAAAAATGTAGCATTGTTAGTCGTTAGAGTGGCAAGTTCCTAATCAGAAGTTTGCGAGTTCGATTGCCATGTGGCATCGTTGGTATATTAACGAAAGGAATTTGGAAGCTAGAGCTGAAGTGGCGAAATTGAAAGGCGGCATATCGTCGCCCCAGAGCAACAGTAAGACATCTAAAAAGAAAAAAAGAAAATGAGTTTACGATCTTGCTAATATTACCAAATGTGCCTTTATTTGGTGGAACATTCGTATATTTTTATGTCTTCTTTGAAATCCCTGAACTACAGCCTTAGATATTCAGCATTGAAAAAACAGCAAATTTTAAAATCAATTTTATAGGCAACTTTGTTTTTGCTCATATCTTACTGTTGCTCTGAGGCGACGATATTTTATCAAAGTGTTGATACACAAAAGAGAACCAAATGCAGATATTTTTTTAATTATAACAATTTATCTTTAAAGTTTATTTTTCTACGTTTTTATTGAGATTGATTTCAATAATAAAGATAATGAATGTGAGTTTGTTTGTTTATTATACAAATCTACAGTTTCATTCTGAGCTTGATGAAATTTTTCACGCTTGACTTTCGAAACAACAGGAAGGTTGTCTGCATGAGATTTCGCAAAACCGCCCCCCTCCCACTTCCCGCCCCTTAAAGCAAAAATGGCTTCTTAAGCCATGGCAACGCGTACTTCAGCTAGTACTATATAAAAGGAATGATTTGAGAGTTTTTATCGTAAAAATCGATTGAATTCAAATTCAACTTTGAAGAATATATCTAATCAAAAATAATGCTCATATATAGACCTCTACTTATCTGAAAAGAAAGTGGGATATTCTGAGAATGTGTGTGGCCCCCTAGGCATCAAATTTTAAAATGTATAATATTCTACCATCCGAAAATCGCCGTATAGAAGGGGATGGTGCACTTTAAATCTGCCGAGATCTGTATACGTTCACGTTGGACGTGATATGGAAGTTTGGAGAGTGGGGTGCCGGTTCTAAAAAATTAGTTCCTCAATTAGACCTGTATATATTTTGCAATTTTATTTATATTAGAGCACATGTCTTTTTTTAATTCTTATATTTTTATAATTGTTTTTTGTTGGATAAGAAATGGCCCGTCTTTAAAAATAAAATTTTAAAAATTCGGTTATCGAGCATTTAATTATTAAAAAACTTTAGTAACCGTTATTTTTAATGAAATTTTCGAATTTGCCAGTTCTTCTTTTGATTGTGTTCTTAGGCACTATTTGCTAACTTCTCAAAGCTCACCTATTTGCAAGCTAAATTGGAAAAAAATAAATCTTTACCAAAAGGTGAAAAACGCCTTCAAATATTCTATTTAGTTCTAATTAGTATTCCTTCAAATTGGTTTTAATTTTGTGTAAACGCAATCTAAATTTAATTGGAAAAGTTAAAAGTAATAACATATTTTAATATTTAAAACTTTTTTTTATAAAATACATTATTTGTACTTATTTTTTTAGTTAGTTTGATCTTTTTTTAAAAGTTTAGTTTCTGGCATGTCGCATCTGTAAAATAACAAACTTTTGTGTATATTCTCAATGTATGTTTTATAAAGAAAATTTTTAGAATTTCTTTTGTTTTGAAATATTTTTTTTCTATAGAAATTCACAGAAAATCGTTATGTAAAACTTCAAAGAAAACCCGACTAAAACTACTCATTAAAAGTTCACGATTCCCTCTTCAGTTCAGTTCCACAGAATACTCAAATAAAATCTCATAAAACCCGAATAATGAAATTCAAACAAATACTTTTTTTTAGGAAGACATAAAACCGCCAAAAAAAAAAAAAATAGAACAAAATCTTCTAAAAGTCAATTTGATAAGCTTCGACACACAAAACACTTCTGTATCACATCTTCGTTCCACGAATTTCCCGCCAAATAAAAGAATTTTTGGCGTCAATTAGCCAAATTAAATCTTTTTGCAAGCGAATGACGACTTTATCAAAGAATAAAAAAAAAACATCTGACGATAAGAAATGTAAAAAACATTATTTTTTTTGTTAAAGTTTCCCTTAATAAACGTTTGTGTTTGGCATCAAAACAAATGCGGGCGGAACCAATCACGATAAGGGAGCGGTGGGTGTTTTTTCCGCTGGGTTTTGGCGAGGGGAGATGAGCAAACATTGTGTGCAAACTTCAGAAAGAAATCCTAAGTAAGGGTTGTACCGACAAAATAAATGATGGGATGGTGTTTGTTGGACGTACCTTAAAAGAAAGACTTCAAAACTGTCTTTATTCGACATTGTTGTTTGTGATATACATTAAACGATATTGCATCGCCGATTTTTAAACAACTTCAAAGCATTGCATATATTTGTCATCAATTTATTAACTGTTCGTTTGGTATAAATATTTCTATGGTTTTTTTATTTTTTAACAAAATGGCATGGCGCTTGTTCTGCGGAAACTTAAAATTATAAAATATTCCTAGAAATCCCTCTCTTTATAAAAAATAATCGTTATTTATTAAATATAACATAGTGACTTTTAATTCAGTTTTATATTTTTTGGCCCATTAATAAATATCGTCCATTTCCCACATATAATATCTCATTAATTATCACTTCCAAATTGAAAGAAGATCAATGTATCTAAAGTATCTAGGTTCCTTTCACTTCATATATTTTCATGAAATATTTTTTCATGATTTATTTTTTCAAATATTTTCATGAATGGAATTATTAAATATTAATTACTTCTATTGAAATAGCATGTAATAAAAGTTATAAAATTTAAAATTATTCATTTCAATATACTTTTTTAGGAAAATAAAATATTGGATTGGAAGTATTTAAGAGGTATCTATGTTAAGTATAACAAAACAAAAAAAAACGAGAAAAAAGTTTAGTGCTACATATAGGCTAATAGAATTATTACTTATAAAAGTTCATATAAACTCTGTATAGTTGTTTATTGATAGGTGAGTTATCATTTATTAATTACTAGGTGAAGTTGCTAGCGTTGCCCGGGAAAAAACTGCTACCATTTGTATAAGAAACAAACACACAGACACTTTTCTTCATATATATAGCTTTAATAACTGGAGCATATATAGTATCTCATGTCATTGCGTAGTTTCAACTTTGCATTTGTATTTTAGAGAGTGTTGACCGATTTCTTCTTCATGTCACTATTTGGCGGTTTTAGTAAGAAATCATTTCTGCTAATTAAGGGGAGGGATGTCGGGGGGGGGGGGGGAAGGGGGTTCAAAATCTCATGGACACATGTCCTTCCTCTAGTTTTGAAGGTCAAGTGCGCTAAATGATATTAATTTTAAAATCTTGAGAATACTTTCACCATTTTGGTGAGATTCTTACATATTTGACCATATTTTAGTTCATTTGGCGAATTTTTTTATTCATTTGGCGACATTTTTATTCATTTGGCGAGATAAACTAATCAATCAGAATACATCGTTTACCCATCCAGATAGCTACTTATGTAAGATATGTTACATAGTTTTGCAATGTACATATGTTTAGAAGTCAATGTTAGAATCTATGTCAAATTCGCAATGTTAAGAATGGGGTTAAGCGTGTAAAGAGGTAGGAAAGAGGAAAGAAGTTTTAGTTGTTCGAAATTTCATGTAGAATCTCCCTCTTCATCTTCCCTCTGTTTCGAAGGTTAAATGTGCAAAATTTTATCAAGACCGGAATAAAATCGTAGATTTGTATAATAACAAACATACAAACAGACACTCTTCTTTAAATATAAAGATTGGTTTTTCCAACAGCTGTTACAGTTTGATGACATTAACTTGGAATGGCTTTAGAGTTTTAAATATCCTTACATCTCTCACAAAAACGTATTTCTCAATTTTTTTGAAATTTTGATTTTGATAGGAATATGTTTGACATAATTCCTGAATTAAAAATCCTTGTGTATCAAAGTTGAATATTTTCATATTGCAATTGACACATACTTCATACACAACTAAGTCGTTTATGGTCATTTCTTATCAATTACAATAAATAACCAAGAGACGTTTGAAAACTGGGCTTTAAGAACATTCAGCAATAAAAATATAGAAATTTGATTTGTTTGAAAAAATTACTTTTTCATAAATAGGACTTTAAAAGTACTTTAGGAAATATAAAATACATTTTTATGGAACAGTAAACCCTTCAATATAGCGGCCCTTAACTGTCTTTATAACGACTGCCATCGAAAATCTTAATTATCAGATTAGTTTCTTGGTAATATTTTTAAACAGCCATCTTTCGTTATAAAGACCATCTTGTATTAGTTAACTTCATACCTATATATTTTTTTTACTTAAATCCCATATCATATCACCCCATCGAAGATCTAGTTAATTATTAATATTATGAAAATGAAATAAATTTAGCGTTTAAATTTTCAAAGAAATGTCTAGTGGCTTGAATTCCACTAGGGACACATTTCCTAGGAAACTTTACGAAGCATCATTTCAGTTTGTGCTGAAGATAATAAACATCCATTTTAAATGTATCACTAAAAGCGATAACTTCACCAATGTGCAATAGCTCCCACCTTTCACAAACTACATCTAAAACTCCCACTTCAAAACAAACCAAACAAAAAATCTCAATCAAAAACGTGCCCTAAGCTTTTATGATCCCTAATTCAACCCCAGGATGGCATCATCATCGACATCCAGTTCCGTAGAAACGATTAATCTGTATCGTTATCGATTCCCGAGTAGCCACTTCCAAGATCTTAAAGACGCCACGTACGCCACTTTGGCGACAATCCCCAGTTTTATGGCAACCTGCTGAAGATTTCTGTGGACATGCCGGGAGGAGGATGTAGAGCAAAAACACATTAGCCAGGGAGCTACTTGGATTTTAGGGGCTGTAAGAGTTGCCCTTGGGGAAGGATTTTGTGCTTCGTGGAGGCTTTATCGTGTCGGAATGGTGTTGGTAGATGACTGAATTGAACCGACATCTATGACTGCTGAGCAATTTATCAGAACGGGTTTGAGGGGTTATAAGATTCCGAAATTCGAAATTAAAATTTTATAAATGGTGTCACAGCATTTCTCATTTTTATTTGCTGAGTTAAAAGTATGTCAAAAACTTATCTTGCGCTACAAACTTAGAATCACAAACAAAATGTTTAAACCATAGAGTAATGATACAAATAGAGGAATAAAAATGCTGATTTCCGTGTGTGCATCATTGAAACCACGTTATATGTGAAAATGCCAATACATTCATGCGCCAATATTACTTGGCAGACCTTGGCGAATTTAAGAACTAAACGAGATCGAAGTATTGTAATATGGTTTTGTGTTTAATTTTGTATTTAAATATCGTTTTTTTGAACGAGTGGCACAATTTAAGGGAGTTTAACAGATATATTAAGGAGATTTTTCTTACTTTGTAGTTTTGAAATAATTGCATTACGTTTTTATGTAAAAAATTTACCATAAGCGAAGTTCTTTCAATTGTTATTTTGTATACTTCAATAAGAAAATATGAACAATAAAACCTGAGAAATATAAAGAGTTTCGCTTCTTCGAGTATTGAACACAAATAAAATATTTTCGTTTCATTAATGAAGAGGAAATATTTAGCGCATATTGTTTGAAAATAATTGAAACGTACATATATGTTAAGAAGTTGAATACGGACAGAACTCCTTATTACCAAAAAAGAAGAAAGTGCGCCAAATGTGAAACTCATGCAGATGTCTGAACGCCAAATGTGGCAGCGCTATAACCACGTGATGTTGGTTTTTCTTTTCAATGTTGACACCGCGGCCTTACGAGAGTCTGGTATTGAAGGCGCTCTCTATTTAATATTACAACTCTCTGGTTTAAACGGTTTTGATTTTACAACCTTAGTCTATCACTTTAAGTGCACGTTAATCTGATATTATCAATAAAATTTTTGTATCGATTTAAAATAAATTCATTGTTTCGATATACAGCTTTGTTTTGAATGCGTTATGAGTGACTAGGCTAATACTTTTTCAGAAGAGTGATTTTATATAGGAATGAATTATTTTTTAAAAACTTTTTATTATTGCTTTGTTATGACTTATACATTTTATTTATTTCAATATTAAAAATATTCTAAAATACTATACAATAATGTTGACTAGAGATTACAAAAAATATAAACAAAAAATCAGCACTGTAACTTTTGCAAATGTTTGATTTTTTTTACCAGTCTCCATGTGCATTCCTAAAGAGATTTACACTTTTTAATAATTTTCGATATTAATTAATTAATAAACTTTAGATTAATTTTTAATAAACTTGTTATGTTTTATAATAAGGAAATTTTTAAATTTCTACTCAAATCAATATATTGGAAAATATATTTAAATAGAGAATTTTTATGATTTTAAAAATTGGGGGCTTGTGGGAAAAGCCGTAGATCCTAAGACGTGGTATCACGTAACCGACTAACGCTTAATCAGTTTATGAAATTGCGAAGTTATTTTCTCGGCATGGAAAAAAAATATTACGGTGCATCTTTTTTAATAACTATTCAGAATCTTAATTATTTAGCTTACGGGATGAGTATTAATAGAGGTTGTATTTATTTTGTAATACACGTAAGGCATTTATTATTTGTGAGCTTGTTATTGTAAGGAGAAACTCGTCGAGAGTTTACACTAGATAAAAATAATTCTCGGCATCTGTTGCTTTGAACAGTTCTCAAAACTAACCAGAAAAAAATTATTTCTGATTCCGAATGTGTAGAAGTACAAATAATTACTTTTTTATAATTTTAGGTGTAAACTACGACTTATGACATATTTTTTCCCTTTTAATGATGTTATGTCATTTTCTAAATAATACCTAAGTACTAGCTTATAAAACACACATACTTATATTTACTAATTACATAAATACCGCAATTTCATTGGGGATCATATTCTTTATCTAACCAGGATCAATTGAAGACATGGGTGTAAGAACCGGACAACTCCAGTTTTCAAAAAATTTCATGACTGACTAAAATCACTGTATGTTCTTCACACAATCAGAAACCAGTACAGACCCTTTCCCTTATATTTCTATAGCCATTGCTTAAAATCCGTTTATTACGATGCCGGGTATAACTATAGGCCGGATATGGAAAGAATGTTTGAATTTCTACAGAAGTCCATGTTAATATTCCCGGATATTACGATACCGGTTATAACGATGTCCGCATGTAACAATTCAGTTTCCCCCGTCTTATGCTGATAACAACCGCATCATTATAAAGTACATAATATATATATATATATAGTCAACTTTCATGTATTATACTTTCTTATTAAGCGAAATTTTTCTAGATTCGGATATAACATCGCTATAAGCGGTTTTTAATGTAGCTGTTCGGTTCTTGCACCAATTGATTAATCATTTTTTTTCTTTAAAGAAATAAGTGAAAATTTGTAAATCAGAAAAAAGGGGAGCTTCTCGCAGCCACATCTTCAGTTGTCTTTTTTTTGTATAGTATTGGTCATACGTGTCTCAGATTTTGCATCTAGAATGATTCACAAGTTGTAAACAAACTTATAATAAATTACTTTTTAAATCATATTTATAACTATATCACTCTTGCATACTTTTATTGTGTAATATCGAAGAATAACTTTATCATATTATAATTGACAAAAAAAAAACTTCACATTCCGCAACTGAATGTTCCTGTTACACCCAAACAAACTTCAAAATCAGAAAACAGTGGAGCTGTCTGGTTCTTGCATCCACATCTTTAGTTGTCTTCTTTGTATAATATTGAACTTGTGTGTCTCAGATTTTACATTTAGAACTGTTAATAAGTTGTAAACAAACTTACAGTAAATTATGATAAATTACTTTTTTAATCATATTTAGAACTGTATCACTCTTGCATACTTTTATCGTGTAATATCGAAGAATAACTTTATCATATTATAATTGACATAAACAAAGTGCACATTCCACAATTGAATGTTCCTATTACAGCCAAACAATCTTTAAAATCATAAAACAGTGGAGCTGTCTGGTTCTTGCACCCACATCTTCAGTTGTCTTCTTTGTATAATATTGAACTTGTGTGTCTCAGATTTTACATTTAGAATTGTTCATAAGTTGCAAACAAACTTACTTATAAATATGATAAATTACTTTTTTGATCATATTTAGAACTTTTAAAACTCTTGTATACTTTTAGCATGGAATATCGAAGAATAACTTTCTCATGTAATAATTGACATAAACAAAATGCACATTCCACAACAGAATCTTCCCACTACACCCAAACAATCTTTGACGGAAAAAAAACGTTCCAAAAGTTTGGTCAAGGAAAAAAACAAACAAGAAATCCAGCAGAAAATCCTTGCAAGCGGCCAACAGTTCCCTCAATATTTAATGCAAGGAAATGGACTTTGAGAGTTGGCTGTCTGGAGAACTTTCAGTTATTTATGGCCGATGGCAGGGACAGATTTAACGGCTTCGCTGGGGGCCGTCGATGCGACTTCACTTATTTATAAGGTTTCACGTCTCCAGCCTTCATGCTACCTCCAATCTCCTGTGCATGAATGTCGCACAGAGCGCGTGCGGTGTCGTATACTCCGTATGGCTGTTGCGTGCCACCCCCTGTGATGGTCCATCCTTTGGTCAGGCACTTCTGGGTCTTCTTTGATGGCTTCTGAAGAATACGGTCAGTCAATCACGTAGGGGGGATGTGGGGGAGAGGGGATGGGTCCCGTGGGACCAGGGAAACTTTGAAGATTTTCTTTATGGTTTGGTTTAGAACTTCGCATGGAATTCAGTATGGAAAAGTTTAGTATGGTTCTTTCTGGGAGCTGCAGAAAACGTTCTAGAAATATAGTTACTTGAGGGTTTCGACAAGAAGATCACAATGAAAGTCATTTTTCAGGTACAAAGAGAGGGTGGGTCGCTTGTCCTGGACATGCTTTTTGGAGGGGCCCGGTAGCCCAGTGGATAAAGGCGTTCAGCTGGTCATCAGAGTTAGTTTGAGCCCATGCGATGGATTTGCCAAAGTAGAAATTTGAAAGAAGAAATTCACTAAGTCACAAAAGGCTGATTTTGAGATACTATAGACTTTGTTTTGAAGAAACCATAGAATATTGTGTTAATCTCAATATGCAACAGTTTTATTTATCAACCACTCTCGATATGGATTTGGGGATTTTTACCTTAGCACTTTGTAGTCACATCATAAACAACAAATGGCGGGAAAAGGTCTGAGGTTTCCTCCAACAAACTAGCCAAATTGGTGATCCTTGATTTAGAAACGTCAATAATTTATATATAATCTTCTGTAACTGCAACATTTTATGAAAAACATATTTGTGAAAACCAATTTTATTAATAATAAAGTTCAATAAAATTCATGCTACCAAAAAAAAAAAAAAAAAAAAAAAAAAAAAACTTGGCGACCAACGAAAAACAAAATTAGGGACTATCACGATTTTTAAATATCTTTTAGATAAACTTACCTCTTAAAAATCGTTAAGATTATTCTTAAAACTCATAATAATTATTCCAAACCAACGTAAAATCTCCCGTTTAAATCCGAAAAACCTATTCCCATTTTTTCCCGATCGAAACACAAAATTAAACCTTGAGGGGGCGGGAAACGAAAAAAAAAATCCTAAAATTAATTGCTGGAAGATATTTTACTTTCATTCGAGTTTTTAAACATCCCCACCGAATATTTTCCAGCGTTCCGCCATACCCTGGAGCATCGAAAATAAAAATTAAAATTATAAAACTTATTTTTAAAAGCGCCATAATGAAAAGAGGAATCTCGTTTTAATTACAACTTTTCCAGAAAACGGAGAAGCCCTGCATGAAAAAAAAACATATTCCCAGAAATTGCTCGGCAATTTTCTTAATAAAACAACACCTTCCGACACAATGGCTGAAAGTATAAAAAAAAAAATATTTAAATGTACAGAATTCATTTAGCCGTTTTACAAGAGTTTCTTTTTAAATGTGAAGGGGGAAAAATATGATGGGAGGGAGTAAAGGTGGCCTCGCAACTCGTATCTTTTCTCTATAATTTAATTAAATCTAGTAATTTCTTCTGTTCCGTGTTTTAAAGAAATAATGTATTCAGTCGTTTCTTTGTTAAGAAATGCATTGATATTAGTGAAGGGGAAGCTGAAGTGGATGTTTTAATTATTTCTATTTATAAAAAGGTGATAATAATTCACTTTTTTTTAAAAGTAAGCAATGTTTAATAAGAAGAGTAAATAGTGGTTTGGTTAACTAATATCACATAAATTTGTGTTAGGAACGTTTCTCAACACTTGAAGTATTCAATTTTTGTACAAATGTCAGCAAACGTTTTTTTTTTATTCAAAACCAGTTTTACGAATTTAATTTTATTGATAAGACTCTTTTTTAAAGGTAAGTAAACAGTAATTAACACATTTGAAATTTGAAATAAATAAGTTTTGGGCGCTGATGACATTTTGCCATAGCGATTAATCACATGCCAATATTCGATATTTTACGATAAATCGATATTTCCGATAGATCGATATTTTCTGATTAGAATAAGTTCTGTAGAATTAAATAAGCACAAAGATGTATACCTTAAACTTATGTTTCGGAACTGGAATGTTTTCAAATCAAGGAGTAGTACAATTTTGTTTTCCACTTTGTTATTAAAAATATAGATTCTGAAGCGTTACTACTCTCTTACGTTTGTTAATAATCAAATGCAATTCTTCTGCAGTCGACTTTTGGTATCACGAGTGTTCTTCCCTACTTGAGTTTTTCCGTACTTCCGAGGGTACTTTCGATTAATCGTCAAATCGATTAATCGTCAAATCGATTAATCGTCAAATCGATTAATCGTCAAATCGATTAATCGTCAAATCGATTAATCGTCAAATCGATTAATCGTCAAATCGATTAATCGTCAAATCGATTAATCGTCAAATCGATTAATGGTCAAATCGATTAATCGTCAAATCGATTAATCGTCAAATCGATTAGTCGTCGAATCGATTAATCGTCAAATCGATTAATCGTCAAATCGATTAATCGTCAAATCGATTAATCGTCAAATCGATAAATCGTCAAATCGATTAATCGTCAAATCGATAAATCGTCAAATCGATTAGTCGTCGAATCGAAACCGCGATGATTTTTTACTTCCGTAATATCGATATAAATCTAATTATCGAACTAGTGGTAAATACACATATAAAACAAAAAAATTAATATCTTTAATAAATATTAAATTTATTACTGCTTAATATGGCGTATATGTATTTTTTTTAATTTAAGGTAAAAATGGCAGACTTCAGTTCAATAGAATGAAGGTTTGACTCTTTTTTTTTTAACGAAGAGATGCATATGTATTAATTAATGGAATAAGAACTAAAATAAGAACTGTTTTAACGCAGTTAACAGAAAAGACTTTTAATGGGAGAATACGCTAAATCCTGTGTTATTTCCAGATGTCTTTAAACAAATTTCAAACTCAGCTCATGTCAATCCTATTTTAACATAACATTTCTATGCAGAAATCCCAAATATCTATCGGACAACTTTCCAAAACAAGGATTACCGCGCTTTAATTAAACACATTACAATGGAAGTCTGTCCAAAGCTCCGATATCGTCCGATATCGGCAACAGCATCGCGCGACGACTAAAATCCTGAAAGACTCTCTAACAGGATTGCCCCAAAAGTACCACGCTCGGAGAAATCGCCACCAGCGGCGATTCTACAGCTCCAACACTAATCCGCATATTATAACAAGTTTCACACCCCTTGCATTTGCATAATCCCTGTCACATGAAGTTACTCGGCGCTAAAGGATCAGAAGGGGTTGAAGTTAGTTTACGCATCTGTAATCAACACTAGTAGTAGTTTGTCGGGGAACAACCTTTGCAATTAGGACGGCGTAGTTATAAAATTTGAATTTATGCAATCTGTGAATTTCATTACATGCATGCATTGAGTCAATATTTGACTGTTTGTATTGAAGGGAGATTTGCACGAATTGACGTGCTATAAATACTGGGAAATAATAACGGGATTTCTTAAATGGTGAATG
Source organism: Troglohyphantes excavatus (assembly GCA_963932185.1). NCBI lineage: Eukaryota > Metazoa > Arthropoda > Arachnida > Araneae > Linyphiidae > Troglohyphantes > Troglohyphantes excavatus. The sequence continues at coordinate 58,787,158 of OZ010666.1, read as the reverse complement.
CATTATATTGGGGATGAAAACCTATTGGTTATGTAACCATGGTGAAGATGTTGAGTAGTCAATCAAAGCTCTTGCAGTTTTTGCAGTGTTGCAAAATTTCAATTCATGCAATCGAAATCCCGTTGAAAGATACATTGACTCTATCTTTACAAGATAGGTGATTTATGTGTTAAAAAACTAATGAAATATAGCAAACTTTGTCGAATAGTAATGGCATTATAGCAAATGCGTAAAGTTGTTGCAGTGTCAGTCAGCAAATTGTTTCTGCAGTTTATTGTTTTGTTAAATATCTTGATATAAATGTTTGTTATATTACATGGATTATAACTATTTAATACTTTTTACTAAGTACAAATTGCTTTATGAGTGTTGTTTTCTGATACTCTTAAATATGGAAAACTTCTAATGTTTTTATTTTGTATTGATAACATTGTAATTTATTCTCTCCATACATGCCTTTTTTTTTAAACCCAAGAACTTTAAATACACATATTCCTGAATAACTTTTAATTCAGCTAGTTTTCATACACAAATCACTAGTTTTACACTAATAATTGAATAATTTAGAAAAAAATATTTAATTATAACAAATAAAAATGTATATCTGTATATTTACACCTGGATTATACTATATAAAAAAACAGCTATATAGCCGAGCTATGTAGCTGGTTATTTGTAACCGAGGTATGTATATCTGACTAAAAACGCTTATAGCTCGAGAAAAATGTTTTGTTGATGTGTCATCTGACATGTACTCGACGAAGTTAACCAGATGACTTCGAGATATTTTATTTCTTGAGAACCAGCCTCGGTGAGAACGCATGCGCAGTCTTCAGGCGAAAGCTGTATAGCGGGGCTACAGCAAAATATGCGCCTCCAACCCGGCTATATAACTCAACTACATAGTTCTCTTTGGATCTTACAGACAATCGTTGGGTAGCTCAATTCCAGCTATATAGCTCTTGATTTGGATTACAAAACTATTTACCGATGGCGTTTTAAAAAACTTGTAGCACTGCTATATAACTCGGCTATATATCGGTTTTGCTACCTAGTGTAATTCGTCCGGGCTGGCGCTTCCAGGCTCAGTGCGACCCCCTGCAGGTTTAATTGCACATTTAGCGATTCCTTCCTTGTAAGACCATTACTAAAGCCTCAACAGTTAACTAGTTTAAATTATATGCGCCTTCTGTATGTAAATCTTTTTCATTTATTTCACTCGTTGTATGGACTTAACATTTTTAAGACCATTTAGTGCTGGTCCCGTGAGGAGTCGCTGTGGCGAGGGTTTACTGTGCAAGTAATTCATTGTTTAACCAAGGAGAAGAAACTATTTTTTTATGTATGTTAATATTTGTCGCAAATCAGACTACGCAGCAGTCTTGGGCCAATACCTGTTAACCTTCGGTATAGATCGGGGGCCTAGGACTGCAGTCATAAGTCATAAGAGTTCATCCAAATTAAACCATTGTATGGATTCAGTGGGATGTTAGTTCGACTATCGCTTAGAAATAGAAACATATTGTCATAAAGAATCCACCAAAACACAATCTCAATTAAAAGCCAACCCACACAACCCCAATCCAAATAAGAGCCGAAAGTAGCTAATAAACCAATCAAAAAACCTCACGCGTCAGACGCGTAGGCAGCGGCGAATTAAAACAACACGTTAAGGGGTGTCGCTGGACAACCTAATGAATGTCACTCGAACATGGGGATAATTATTGCACATTGTAATTCATCCTTTCAGATTCGCGATGAATGGCTTCTTCCATTTCTTTTCAGACCCTGCCCGGTGATTAATTCGGAAAGGGCGTCTTTTGTTGCGAACGGGGCTTTGCGTGGGCCGGAGATTCTTGACGGCCACCGAAATTAAGTCGTTTGGCGCGTACCGTGCTAATTACTGACCTGTCCTCTTGAGGAGATCTCATTTTCAGAAGGGCTTTTTTCGGATGGGTTTGTCATGAGGAGTGAGGTTTGGCTTCGTGATCGGTGTGTTAAGTTGGTGGAATTTTGTTTTTCGTTTGGGGTTGGTGTGTTTGTTGTTTGGGTTTAATTGGTTGGTAATATAAGCGTCCAACTAGAGCTACCCAGCAAAAAAAGTCAGCATAAAACCTTTATCAAAATTTTGAAATTGAAGGTTTTATGCAGGAAAACTGCAGTTTTTTTAAAGATCTATAAAATTAAAGGTTTTTGTTTCAATGTCCTTCATAAAAACTGCAAAAAACCTTCATAAAAACCTGTAAAAAACCTTCAATTTTTAATCATGAAGGGAAAATGCAGATATTTTAAACGTTTTATGCAGAAAAATTAAAAACTTCAAAAAAATACAGTTTTTTGTTTTAATATCCTTTATAAAACCTTCAAAAAACCATCAATTTTGATGAAGGTTTCATGCTGACTTTTTTTTTCTGGGTACACAGTAGATAATTGACGAAGGAGAGACCCAGGGACACTGCCTCGTAATTTTTAACCGTAGTAGCCGCTGGCCGTGGTGTGGAAGTTTTGGGAGTAAGGAGCAAGTTTTTTTTTTCAGGTGCTGCCCTTATCACTTGACCATGGTTGAAGAATTGTGAGGTACAGTTTGAAATTTAACTTTCTCTAGATAGATCCCATACTTTCGCCAATATTATATAGTTCTAGGGCGGAATTATTCTACTAACCAATTATTGGTTTAGCAAGTGCCTTAATACATTTATCATTATTGACATTTAGCAAATACATATATTATTTCCAATTTGCTAAAATAGAATTGATGCTTATAACTTCAATAACTTCAGTGAAGTTGATGATGCTATAACTTCAGCCCCTTTCCTTTCAATTTGTCAGTCATTTTTTAGCGCCTCAATAAAAATAGTACTATGTATATTTCTGCAGGTTAAGAAAAAAGCTTTTTTTTTCTAAGAGCTGATATTATGACTTAAAATGTAAAATGAAGAAAACATTCAACAATATTAATTTTATCTGAAACTAGTATAAAGAAGCCATGGATATCCCATGCACCACTCAACAAAATAACCAACGTATTTTGATTTCTCTTGTCCGAAATACAGACTGTCACCACAGTCCAGCTCTTGCGTTCGCATCTTTTCGAACATTCACCATTTTATTTGAAACAAAAACACAACGCCAATGCTCCTCAAAGAGATGGAAAAACCATGTCGCCAACTTTTATATTTTACAACCTGCAGAGAACATGACCATCAAATAAAATCCTCCTCCAACCATCGATGCCTACGCAATACAGTAAATATAAAATGCACATATGGACCACTGAACTGTAACACTCTAACTTCTGGAAGGCTCAAAACTTGTTTTCTCTATGGGCGTATTGAAGCCAATGTGGAAGCAGCCATACTATGCCCCAACATTTTTTTAAAGTGATTTAGTGGTGTTTTTTAATACCATAACATTGTAGAAATATTGAATGTATATAAATATTATATTTCCTTCTTAGAGAATTAATTTCTGTATTGCCAAACAAATAGTTTTTTTCTCTTGCTTTTAACTACTTTGACTTGTAAATGACTTTCTATTTTAATAGCAGATTACATTTGAAAAGGTCGTCCAGAATATCCAACAAATTATACTGGCGTGTATACGGGATTGGTGCACGATAAATCGGATCGGGGTCCAAAGTCCCGACGTCTATTGAATGCGTTGGGTGCCAGTTCAGGTGTTTCCTCGTCATCTGACCATGGTTCTAAAATAACGAGGTGCATGTATGAATGTGTGTGTGAATGTGTATGTGTTCCCGGGTCTTTCCTTCGAGATTGACCCCGAACCGTCGCCAATAGCCCACTGTGCAGCTCTAGTGCGACGTTGATTAACAAAACCAAACCAAACCAAACCAAAGCATTTGAAAAGGGTTTCAAAAGAAAATTGAAAAAAAAAATCAGCCAAAAGCAGTACATGTCTGCTTATTTTAACATGAAAAACATACGAAATAATGCGGTAGCGACGAAAGTGGGGTACATCATGGCTGCTTCCTCATTGGCTTCAAGTCAACAAAATGTCTCGCCCAATCCAGAAGTTACAGTTAAAGATCAGTGATATGGACTGGCCAAGGAAAACTGTCGCTACCTTATTTGTTAAGGTTCCACAATTTTATGTTCTACCAGCCGGCCGGATGGTAGATTTACGGACTGACAACCGAAGGATTGTGGTTCGAATCTTGCCTTTGAGAATGAGTTGGTCGGAGAGTTACCAGTTTTCCGCGTTGTCAGCAATAAAACATAATCCGTGTGTAGGGGACTGGTGCACATTAAATATGTTGAGGTCCAAACATCTTCACGCCCACACAGGTGCGTGGGATGCCAACTGAGGTCTTGTTCTTGTAATCTGGCTGGGGTTCAAAATTAAGAGGCAGTGGTTGGTTTACTAATAATATCGTTGTACTAAATCTACACAGTGGACTACAGGTGACGGTTTGGGGTCCATCTCAAAGTTAAGACCCGAGAACACATCCTCATATTTTTGAAACATGGCTAGATGCCGATGACAACACTTGAGCTGGCACCCAACGCAACCTCAATATAGGCGTAAGGAATTTGGACTAAAATTTGATGTGCACCAGTCTGGTATACACAACTATTGCATTTGAAGACAATTCTAGGTGACTTTCTGTAATTTAGTAGCGAATCTGGAAACTCTCCGATCACGAGGTCGCTATTTCTTAAGTTTTTGTTAAGCAGTCATGCCGATTCGAACCCGCAAACCGTATACCGTATTTTTCCTTGCCTGCTAAGAAGCAGTGCTCCCGCGTCTTTCCTTCGAGGTAGATCTTGAACCGTCAACAATATCCCATTGTGTAGCTCCAGTGCGACGCCAATTCAACCAACCAGCCGATCGATCCTCTCGCCACCAAGTCAAACTCTTCACAATGAGTTATCCACACCGGCAAACACGATAACAAATTAGATTCCGTTATCTTTCTTTACCCGGGTATTTGCTCTCCTAATTTACCCCCGCTTTCAAAATAAAGATCGTGCAATATCAGCATATTAGCGCTATAAATATTTGCCCCGATGTCTCTTATTGGTTTTTCGATATTCTTTCCTTTTTCTAGCCCCTGATATCAAGAGTTTTGGGGGGGAGATGCTAAAGCAGATGGGTTTGTCAGGCACTGAAGGAGTTTTTTTAAAACTATGATTAGCTGCAATTTTTCGTACTTGTTTGCTATCTTGTTTGGAGATGTTATTTGTTTTGTTTTCAGTAATCACCTAGTGTTTGTTGTGAAGGTTTCATCAATGTTTGAAATGATAAGTGAAGATGGTCTTTCTTCTTTATGTGATATTGATCTAAACATTTGTCTTATATCATTCATATCACTATTTCTATAATAGGGTCTATAATAGTCAACCTTTTCTATATTAGGGTAAATAAACAAATGGAATAACTTGCCAGTGAATACTGTTAATTGTACAAGAGTAAAGGATTTTAAGAAGAAGTTAGATGTTCACATTGGGGGATAGTTAAGAGCAACTAGCTGGACCAACCTTGTTGGGCCTTGAGCCTGTTGTTGGTCGTCAATATTTGTATATAATTCTGTAAAACGTCGCTAAAACACTGGATGGTAAACATTCATGGTGTCATGGTGAACATCAAATTTGGCTATGAAATTCAAATGTCCTTATGTTAGTCGCGGTATGGAAGTTTTGGGAGTAGGTTGACTGCTTAGATGGTGTCTTCTTCATTTGACTATGGATATCACGGAACTTTACATCGGGACTAACCACGAACTGTTGCTAATATCTCATTATGTAGCACTATTGCGACGTTAATTCAAACAATCAACTCATAAATACAACAAGAAACATCAATTATTGTCAACGCCATTTAAATATTTTTAGATTACATATTCTGCTACATCTGTATATTTATAAAAAACGTACAAAAAATATTCCTTCTTGTTATACTATAAATAAGGATGCATGCAGGTACAAAAGGCACAAAAATTCACACGGCGGATTTTAAAATAATAAGAATATTTCTATATTATGGGGTCAGTACTATAAATATATAACTACAAAATTAGAATAACACGGATATGAATGGGAATACATATGATCGTAATGTTTAATTGTAGTACTGATCTGACGATATGGTCTTAAGAACTAAAATAATTAAGTTAAAAATTGGCATTAAAAAACTATAAAAACTATTAAAAATATTTATTTTTGCTTAATCGTAACTAAAATAGACTATTTAAAAATCAGCATCTTTTAAATATAACGGTCTATAATTAATTTTGATTAAAACATATTTTTTTTAAATATGAATTAAATACTGCATTTGAACTAACTAGTTTATATTTTAGGTATGCAATAAAAATTAATAATAAATAGGGGCATAAAAAAAGTTACTAGTTCACATTTGTGAGAATTCATCATTAACAATTTTGGCGTCATTTTTTAATTACTTGTCTTATTTAGATTATTTTTGAAGTTGTTGGAAAAGCACATAGACAAAACTCCCACGCATGAAACAGGTCCAATCAGATAGCCGGAGAATAACTACGCAGTAAAGTTTTGATGACGCTGAAGAGTCGCCATCTTTAGAGGAAGAGAGTTGAGAACTATACCACGAGAAGGAGGTGCCAATCCCGTAGGCGCACTTTCCTTTAATTGTAAATAATATAATATGTAACCTCTCTTAAGCTTAATTAAATTTAAATTAGATATACCTGAAGAGTTGGTTTCTTTGAGTATGCTTGAATTTTGATTAAGAGCCTTTTTTGAGTGCCTGTTGTGTAAGGATAGCAGCAACTACAATACCCGAGGATAAACCCTGCTTGGATTATCTTCAGAAGTAGTGTGTTAACAACTAAGCTCCATCCTAAACAGAAATAAATCGCGTCATCTCATTTTGGAAACCTCTAAAACTATCTAACGAGGGGTTTAAATTACTCACTTTGCTAAGTTCAAAAGAAAACGTTCAAAGATGAAAGCCATATAAACGTCCCACCAGAGAACGAAATACAATAGAAAATTCCCCCCCCCCCCCCCCCCCCCAAGAAACAAAATTCGGTATTATCACACACAGAAATCAAATTGAAGCTACAATAATAATAATAACACGCATTCTAATCCCTCTCTCTCTCTCCTTTCGAAATCAAGGCGTTTGACAGGGCCGTAAGAGTGAAGACAACCATGAAACTAAATCAGGGTGGGGGACTTTAAAAAAGAAAACTGTGAAACGGAACAAAAAAAAGAGAAGAATTTAGACGCGATTTCTTATTTATTCTGTTCTTTTTTTGGGAACTATTTCGGGGCGTGGGAGGTTCGGATATAACGCTTGGTGGGTTGCCCGTCATGACTTCCTTCCCTCCCTTCCCCCATCTTCGGCCACATGAAAGGGTCAGATTCAGAAGGAACTTTTCGTACTTTGTGTGGCATATCTCTTTGTGGAAAATAATTCGACCATAATGCACCTTTCTATTTTCTATGAGTGAAGGGTCCAAGGGAAGGGCAATGAAGGTTCATATTGAGTGATCGAGCAGAAAGCAAAATACAGTGGAACTCTAATAATAACTCCAGTTATCCGTATCATATAAAGCGGATCGCTAATTAACCGGATTTGAGGGGGGGAAAATCAGCAAAGTCCACATTTTAAAAGTTTCTTATCGGTGAATAATATTGTTTCTTTAATGGTCATTAACACTAAACCTACCACGCGCGGTCAAATGACCGTTTTTGAAATTTCGTTTAAAATTTCTTGTATACAACGTTATTGTATCGCCATGTAGCTTATTGACTTTTCCTATACAACCCATTTTTCAATATTCACAACTTTCTTGATTGTTTACTTTCCAAAAAAAAATTTATAGCATGTCTAGTTTACCACGAACGGTCATTTGACCATTTGAACAATTCATGTTATTTACGATTATATTCTTCGGAAAGCGCACTCCTGAAGTTGTTTTACGAGTCCACAATGTAATTGTGGATCTGCAGTGTTGTGGTAATCCAGCCATCTGGGCACCAAGCGTCCTGCGGGCCAACCAGGCAACGCTGTACAAACCGCGTCGGCCCAACCAGGCGACACGGATGCAGACCGACTCACGGCAGGTGGCGCTGACTGCAACGGAAAATGTGCAATACAAAATACTGTAATTTGTAAAAAAATTGCTGAAAATGCATAAATGTAAATAAAACTTTTCTAAATAGAAAAAAAAAATATTTTGTTTACTATCCAATTGGCTAAAATCTCTTTCTATATTAGGATAGATATTTTTTTTTTGAAGCGGTCTTTTGACCGTTCATGGTAGAATTAGGTATACATGAAATGTCGGTAGGAATTTTTTTTTTTTTTACTATGAAATAACGGGTGTTTTTGTGAATTATTTAATTATCCGGAAAGGATCTTGTCCCAATTGATTCGTGTAATTGGAGTTCTACTATATATGGTTTCATGTCTCATAGGCATTCTGATATCTTAACTTTTATTCGACGGATGTTCATCTTTCTTCGCGCAAAGGAAAACAGCCATGTTGCTATTGATATTTCGGTTAAAAAAAAAGTAGACCCCCTTTTCAAACAGAATTACGAAAAAGAAAGAAAAAAAATCAAATTTTTTTGTAAAATATAAATTAATGATTGTTATTTTTGGTAAGTACATGCGAGTATTTTTCCGTTTAGAGGAGACGAAATGTCTATGCTATTTTGAAAATGTTTGTATTACCTTGTAAGGGTTCAAATTCCCTTTTTTTTGTAATTAATAGAAATTTACTGGATTTTTTTTATTTGCAAACCTTGTATTAGCATATTTCTTATAGCCAAAAAAATCACAAAAGTTTGATGCTTCTGCTCATTCATAGATGGCAGCATTACCAACTGTTTGTTTAACAAAAACACGTTTAAAATGAATTATTTTAAACGCATTAAAAAAAACTTTATATTTATGAGATAAACGTACGATTCGTTACTCTTCCTGAAATCTCTTTCTTTTGATACTTCATGTGTTCAGATCTTTGGAGTGCAAGGGGCGTAAAGGGGATCTGTACTGCAGTAATAATATATATGATACTATTTTACTATTTTATTATTATACTATTTGACTCTTTTATTATTATACTATTTTACTCTTTAATTATTATACTATTTTACTATTTTATTATTATACAATTTTATTATTATACTATTTTACTATTTTATTATTTTACTATTTTACTATTTTATTATTATACTATTTTACTATTTTATTATTATACTATTTTACTATTTTATTATTATACTATTTTACTATTTTATTATTATACTATTTTACTATTTTATTATTATACTATTTTACTATTTTATTATTATACTATTTTACTATTTTATTATTATACTATTTTACTATTTTATTATTATACTATTTTACTATTTTATTATTATACTATTTTACTATTTTATTATTATACTATTTTACTATATTTTATTATTATACTATTTTACTATTTTATTATTATACTGTTTTACTATTTTATTATTATACTGTTTTACTATTTTATTATTATACTATTTTACTATATTTTATTATTATACTATTTTACTATTTTATTATTATACTATTTTACTATTTTATTATTATACTATTTTACTAATTTATTATTATACTATTTTACTATTTTATTATTATACTATTTTATTATTAAACTATTTTATTATTATACTATTTTACTATTATACTATTTTACTATTTTATTTACTATACTATTTTATTATTATACTATTTTATATTTGGATACGCTGTCGAAAAACACTGTAATAAGACAGTGTCTAATAAAAAAAAATCTTGAGATCTCTGAGTATATACTTATAATATGTAATGGAAAATAAAATACTGTTTGTTATAGTGAACTTAAAAAAAAAACACCATCTAATTTACTTCACAGATACAAAGAAGTAAAGAATATAGGATTACGAGAAAAAAATTAGTTACAAACCTTTCTTTTTGAAATACTGGAAAAATCCCTTTTTTTTGTTATTAAAATAAGTTTACTGGATATTTTTTATTTGCAACTATTTAGCTTTAATTTCATATTAAATTAAATCAAAATTTCAAAATAAGAGTAATTGTTTCAATTTTTTCACAAATTAATTAATTATGTTAATGTAATAATTACTTTATCCAACCAACTGATGCTCTTGGACGAGATGTCATGTCCAGGGATTTCTAGTTTTCATGCAATATGCACCCAATTTTTAAATTAATAAAAATACATTTTACAATATAACTTTCCGTTTCAAGGTTGGAAATTTAAAAGCAATATATTTAACAATCAATTAAAAAAAATTAATATAAAAATGAGCACGTACATAAAAAAAAAATTAATCTTCTAGAGCCATTCCACAGTTTGTCCGTGATTTGGCCCCTCCGCAACTTTTCGTTATTATTTTATTATATGCTATTTAAAGTAAAATAAACAAAAGTTTTTAAAATTAATTGACCTGAAAACTAACTAAATCCACTAAAAATATTTAGTTTATTTTACGCGAATTAACATATTATAAAATAATAACTAAAAGTTGAAGGGGGAGAAATCTCGGACAAATACCATGGAAATGTCCTTTAAGTAGTAAAAGCATCTTTACGATTTAAAAAAATATATGAATTTCAGTGGGTTAATTATAACATTGAAAAACTATTATATCTGTACCCAAGTAAAATGTGTTAATTAGAAATTGTCGCAAATATATCCATTATCTAATGTATATTTTGTATCGATATTTCTAATAATTAATTTTTAACAAAATGAGAAAGTTTGACAAAAATAGAAGTATATTTTTCAATGAATGAAACTCTTTGAAATTACCCCCTGAAAATATAACTTCTTGTTCTATTCGTATTAAAATTAATCTTTTTATAATGCAAATTTTTTTAAATCCTGGGTTGAAAAATAAATCTTATATCAATAAAAATCCACTTTTTTTTCCTAAGATTAATTTCTTTACATTATTAATGACACCATAATTCATTTCACAAGAGTCTTTCAATTATAATGGATGAGCGATTGAATTTTTCCCCCTTGCATTCAATATGTTAAAAAATGGTGACTTTTGTAAGAAACTGGTTTATATTAGCATATAAATTGCATATATTCCATTGAGGACTTTTTAATAAAAAATAATCCCGGCATAAACAGTTAGATTCATCTAGTTTGCGACTTCAGAGACACTAAATAACAATGCATTGGAAATCAGAAGAAAATAATACTACGTAGTTTTATTCCCTAATTGGAAAAAAATATAAAAAAAAATATTTGTCTTACCGGAAAATAGTTTTGCATAACAAAAGAATGGTAAAAAAAAATTCGAAATTATATTTCATTTTGTCACATTTTTCTTAAATATTTAGCTACAAATATAAACGGAAAAATAGCTTCAATTTACAGTTCATAAAAAAAGAATATAATGGTAATATATGTACAGTCGCTCCCAAAAGTGATCGTACACTTTAAAAATGTGTAGAAAAAGCGCTGTAGTCTGAAATTGAATTAGAATATAAAGTCAAATATTATTTCAGATCATTTCCATGAAATTTTAAATCAAACCTAGCATTTTTTGTAATATTAAACTATTTTCTTTTTATAAAAATGAAAATTCTATGAAGCAGAGGGAAAAAAACGCCACAAAAGTGATAGTACACTGAAACATTTGCGGATAATTTAAAAATAAAATTATCGTCTGTTGCTTTTTTTTAAAATTATTTTTGCGCTGTAGTCACATTTAAAATTAGCTGCTTGCTTAAATTGTAATATTCTATCTATTATTTAAAAATGGATCATAGTCGTAAGGAAACAAAGAACAGCATTCGAATATTGATTATTTTTCATTGTAATACTGGTAAATCAGTTTAGAACATCGCTAAATTAGTAAATTTATCCCATTCTATGTGTGATAAAACGTTTTAAAAAAGAAAATCGGATCAAAAACAAAGTAAGAAAATGTTGTTCAACAAAATTAACTGAACATGATCAAAGATTTATAGTTAGAACATTTATGAAAATTTCTCGTGAGTGTCGTAAAAATGTCTACAGAATTTATTGAAAAAGTTCTATTTTAATTTCAACTGAAAGAGTTCGTCTGAATTAACCAAACCAAAACCGAATCTTTACAAATACCTTCACGAACCATTTTAAACCCTTTCATGTACCACCAGTGGTTCAAGAACCACTGCTTAAAAGGATAACTTTGTTGCAATTTGTCAAAAAACTATTTTATGATTAAAAAAATATTTAATATATTCTAACTATCCGCACTGTCATTTTTAAAAATATAAATAACGTTTAAAAATTCAACACCATGTCCTTTTTCTTTATCAAACCGAACATCCGCTTACCAACACAAATACCCCCCTCCAATGAAAAATTAACTTTCAACAATGTTTCTAATCACATATACCTTTTCTTCATATCAATCTTTCCAACACCACCAAATATTGACCCCAGATATCCACACTTCGAACAGTCGCCATATTAGAACAAATCAATCAAGAATTTAAAACGCAAACTCGGTAACTAATGGAAGTAGAAGTACATTTCCGGAATAAAGTAGTCGAAGTAGAAGTACTTCCTCCGTAATAAAAAAAAATTAAATCAACTCGTGGCGTCTAATTATTTGCGGAGGATTATGTGCCGTCACGACTCTTGTCTTCAGTTTCTGTGTGCAAAGATATTAAAGTGGGTTTTTGCATATCCTTGCTTCTTGAAGACAAGAATCGCAAGTATTAATCATACGGTTCAAGTATGTAAAACACGTGGTCGTAAAGAAGCCAGGAAGTATTCTGTAGATACAGATCATGTATGATGGGAGAAAAGTAATTATTTTTAAACCCTTTTGTTGGGTGTTTTTTTATGGCTTAAAGGGGCTCCGACCCGGCGTTGTTGGAGCAAGTGTAATTAAATTGATTTTTATGAGGGGAATGTCAAGAGAATAAAAAGTTTGTGAAAAAGTTGCATTTGGTTGTTGAGTGAATGGATGAATATGAATCGGGTATTGTCAGGTAAAATTTTGGGGAAGTTCGGAAATCTCCTATTCCTATAGTACAGAACTTGTCAGGGACGGATTTAGGATTGATTTCGGGAGGAACAACCCAGCTAGAAATTTTCTGTAAAAAAAATCTACAAAAAAGTAAAATTCTGCAAAAATCTACAGAAAAATCAAAATCTACAAAAAAGTAAAAATCTACAAAAATATAAAAATCTACAAAAAAGTAAAAATCTACAGAAAAATAAAAATCTACAAAAAAGTAAAGTTCTGCAAAAATCTACAGAAAAATAAAAATCTGCAGAAAAGTAAAATTCTGCAAAAATCTACAGAAAAATCAAAATCTACAAAAAAGTAAAAATCTACAGAAATATAAAAATCTACAAAAAAGTAAAATTCTGCAAAAATCTACAGAAAAATAAAAATCTACAAAAAAGTAAAGTTCTGCAAAAATCTACAGAAAAATAAAAATCTACAGAAAAGTGAAATTCTGCAAAAATCTACAGAAAAGTGAAATTCTGCAAAAATCTACAAGAAACCTGTACAATTAATTGAAATAAAATTTTTGACTTTTAAAGGAGTCTGCAAATTTATACAGTTTTTAATGAAGAGATTTGAAAATTCTTAACTTGGAGGGTTTTTTAAACATAAAATATAAGTGTGCAGATTATCTGTAGATTGTATAACTTTGAAATATCGGACTGGTTGTAAATTTTGTGTATTTGAGAAATCTGATGCGCATAAAATATCTAATTTTTCACTCCAAAATGATATGAGGGATTTTGTTTTTTAAATCTGGGAGGTCCGGTAAAACCGACGGATGGATTAGACAAAGAAAAGTAAAAATGTAGTGATCTTGCGATTTGAGGGTTGCCAGCTTTGCTACTAAAATACTAGGAAGTCGTCTAAAAATATCCAAAAAATTATACGGGACTGGAGCACGATAAATCTGATTGGGGTTCAATGTCCTGTCCTTGCGGTTTTCAATGAGAGCTGACACCCGACGCAACTATTGAGGTTGCGTCGGGTGCTAGCTCAGGTGTTATCCTCGTCATCTGACCATGTTTCAAAAATACGAGACATCGTTCACGGGTTTTTACTTCGAGATAGGCCCCGAGCCGTCGGCAATAGCCCACTGTGCAGCTCTAGTGCGACGTTTATTGACCAAACCAAAGTTTTAAATCTAATTATTAATTTTAATTTACTATCGAACGAGACAAAATTCATGTCAATCGGTTTTATTTACGACGGAGTTTTAATCTCGTAATGAATCATTCCTAAAGCTTGTTTCTATGTTTTCATCATGTTTTTCATCATGTTTTTATCCTGATACCCCATGTAATTATTTTAAAGTAAATGATGTGTATGATGTAATTATAAATGTGTATGATGTAATATAAATGATGTGTATGATGTAATGCAAATTATGTGTATGGTGTAATATAAATGATGTGCATGATATAATATAAATGTGTATGATGTAATATAAATGTATATGATGTAATATAAATTATGTGTATGATGTAATGCGAATTATGTGTATGATGTAATATAAATGATGTGTATGATGTAATGTAAATTATGTGTATGATGTAATGTAAATTATGTGTATGATGTAATGTAAATTATGTGTATGATGTAATGTGAATTATGTGTGTGATGTAATGTAAATGATGTGTATGATGTAATGTAAACGATATGTATGATATAATATAAATGTGCATGATGTAAAATAAATGATGTGTATGGTGTAATGTAAATGATGTGTATGATGTAATATAAATGATGTGTATGATATAATATAAATGATGTGTATACTGTAATGTAAATTATGTGTATGATGTAAATGCTTTTAAGACGTTTCACGTAAAAAAAATTTCATATTTTTGTTCCACTTACCAAAAACACCAAGTTTTCAAAATTAAACTTATTCTGACAAAAGGTCTTTCGGTTCTTGGAAAGATATGCTAAACCCACATCTTCAAAACATTGATCATCTCAGCCTCCAACAGCAAACACATCAAAGCCAACCAGCCTAATGAAATGTCTGTTTGCGGATAAGGGCATAAAGAAGAAGATGTGGAAAAAAAGAAGAAGACAATTGGATTCAGCTAAATGGTTGGTAATTAAGAGATATAGGCGTGACAGTTGATTGAGCAGCGCTCTTTGTTTGAACGAATCTCGCGGAGAGGTTGGCAGAAAAAACATATCTGCGAGTGATTTTCATCTAAAAGGTGTGTTATTGTTTGGCTGAGGTTTTTTTTTGGAGTGGAAATATGTTTAATTAGATCATTCTTGGTTCGTTGGATGTTCGATGGGGCTTAAGAAGTTAATTAGTGCCAAAAGATAAATAATTGGACTGGTGTAATTATAGAGGGGAGATTATAGGGAAAGGTAATGAATTGATTTTCAGGTGAAAAAAGTAGTTTCATTATACGAGTATTGTTTTTATTGTGCTAGTAATGTTTATTAGGCATTTGGGGAATGGGTATTATTGTTTATGATATTTTTTGTTTGTTTATATAACATATTAAAGTCTCATAAAATAATTCTCTGAAATCATTGATGAATTGTATCTTCCTGTATAATTATCTTTTATTGATATAAAATATTTTTGTATTGTATTATATGTGAAAATGATGTTCTAATGAATTGGGTAGATATTTTGACAAAAATAAAAGAAGTAATTATTTAAGTTATTTTTAAACGTTTAATTACTCATTCAATATGGTGGAGTAAGGAAAATTATTGAAATTGAAAATAATTTTGGTAAATGATATTATTTAACTTAAAAAAATACTTCTAATAGGTGATGAGACAATTTTAACCAATTATTATATATGAAATTATTCAATTAATTATTAGGAAATGTATTTAAATACTAACTAGTCCGTTCTGGCATAGTTCGCAAGGCAATGCTCGTTTCTATTGTTGTAAGAAGAGGCACAACTTCAACGTATTTCATTCGGATTTTTAAGCGCATTTGCTGAATTTGTGTTTTAAAATTTCAACAAAATGGTTGAATGGGTGAGATTAAAAAGGAAATTTTTTCATTGGAATCCAATTGGAATATTTTGCTGTTTCATCTCACCCATTCAATTGTATTAAAATGTAATCGAAACGTCCTTAGAAAGTAAAAGACAAAAATGTCTTTATTTTCTTTTTTTCGCGCAATTGTAAAATAGTTTAAACGCATGATTTCAAAAAAACATGCTTATGATTATGCGATTATTAAGGAATAACAAAATCAAATAATGCGTGTTTGTTTACCTTCAAAAGGCTGATCACAAATTTCTGAGCTATGGCCATTGTTTGGCCGTTTAACTACACATAAGAAACCATTCTTTTTCTTATATGCATTAACTACTTTGTTTGCTGCTACTAAAGCTAAACGACTTGTTTAAAATATGACTACCTATACAGCTAAATGTGATACAGCCAAACAAATTGTTTGGCTGTATCACATTTAGC
This sequence comes from Troglohyphantes excavatus, assembly GCA_963932185.1. Lineage (NCBI taxonomy): Eukaryota > Metazoa > Arthropoda > Arachnida > Araneae > Linyphiidae > Troglohyphantes > Troglohyphantes excavatus. Next base: position 58,770,716 of record OZ010666.1, on the reverse strand, counting down.
TAACTAAACGTAAACTAAATGTGATACAGCCAAACAATGACAGTCGCCCAACAATTTGTGACCCCCCTGTATTTATAAAGCAAAAGAACATTCCAGCCAATCGAAAGACAATTGAATTTATTCATATGCCACCAGACGCCTGCATGCAAGGAGAAAACCGTGTCCAGTCCGCCCTAATGATGACCCCTACCCAAAAGCAGACCATCCTTTGGGGAGGACGCAAAAGTAACGGTCAGAGTCGTTGACCCTCACAGTCAGGTGAGGGATGGAAATGAGTCCACCCCCGCTCACCTGGTTTCCATGGCGATAACAAGGTCAGACTCGTGAACTTGCAGAGTGTCTCTCTCGCTCTTCCGCGGTCGCATGTTGTGCTCGACAAGAAAGGATGGGCCTGGCTCCATCTTCATTCCATCGACAATGGGTGGAGGAATTAATCTCAACTATGCTGTTTGGACAGGTCCGCCGTGCCTTGGGTTGTGGCGGGACAGAGAGAAACCAAGGAAAGGGTTTTTTGCCCAAAACCGGCGTAAATCCTCTTCTGGCTAAATTGAGAACATGTTTTTCGTAACCTTTAAATGAAGATGAACATGTGCACAGAATATTTTGAAGATTAAAGAACTCGCAGATTTATTTTTGGAAATCAATATTTCCGGATAAACTACACTTTATGAGCCTTCTCAATGTTTGTCGATGGGTTTCACGTCATTTTAAAAATGACAAGAAATTCATTTTGGTGCTGCGACTGATTGCTATGAGTTAACTAAAAACTAGAAAATAATGATATTGATGTAATAACCATGAGGGTTGTGATGGAGTGGGGAAGATAACATCATGTAGGTCCTAACTTAGCATGTGAACTTTATTTCTGGTAAGCTTTTCGTATTTAAAATGGGAAAAAAAATAGCAAAGGAACTTTTGAAGATCCGAGTTTTCGCGAATGCTGAAACATGTTTATCTCTTGATTTTTTAAATACATTTTTGTAATAAGTTTCAATAAATATTTCTAGTTATGCTTATGGGGAGAGTTATGTATTTTGAAACGCTTTCAGTTTTGATTTGGGTTCTGGATTTTTCTGTTCTTTAGAATATAGGCAATTCTTACTTTTGCACATTTATCTTCCATAATATATTGAACTAGCGATGGCCCAATGGTAGAGTACTCAACTCAGAATTTGAGGGTTATGGATTCGAATCTCGACACTTTGAGAGTGCAGCGATCTCATTATCGGAGATTTCCAGCTTCGTTTCTCGTCGCCCGTTGGAAAACATTCGCCGTGATTAGGAGACTGGTGCACGTTAAAAATGTCATGGTCTAAACTTCTTCATGCCTACACAGCTGCGTGGAGTACCAACTCGGGCTTTGTTTTCGTCATCTGATTATAACTCAAAATTACAAGGAAGCGTTCCCAGGTCTTTACTTCGAGATATATCCCGAACCGTCCACAATCGCCCATTGTGTATCTGTAGTGCAGCGTTACTTCAACCTTCAGAAACATAGTTAAAAAATCGTCGGAAGCTTCAGATCTCGCGTTCCATCACTGCATCATTGATTCCATCAGAAAACAAAAGCGCCTCACAGAAGGCCAAAAACGTCGCAACGACGAATTAAGCGTCCATTAGTAACACTCACGTCCCTCATAATGAATACTTTCCAAACCAACACATCCCTAAAAACCCGGAACGCGCCATTTCGTTTTCTCTTGTTCTACTCCTCTTCCAGAACGTTTGCCGAAAGACGGGTCTCCCAGAGAGCCCGAAAAGCAGCAACCGAAGGGAACGCCTTTCCTTAATCCCTAGTCATAAGCAAACTATCACGTAGTTGTCTGGACGAACGGGCGATTTGTACGAACAACGAAGATCATTGATACAGCGTTCTTTTTGGAAACAAAAACACCGTCTATTAAAATGGCGGAAATCGAGCGTTGGGCCGTGCAATTAGGAAACGAGCGGGGAGGAATATTTATGCCCGAAGATCTGTGTAATGGTGGACGGAGACGGAAAGTTTTAATCGTACAAATAGAGGAGTTTCTCTTGTCTTTCACCACAGTGATTGTCCTTCGCTATTGGTTAAAGGGAGTGGTTAAAAATGACTGAATTTTTATTTTTTTTTTGCGTTGCGGATGAGGAATCACTCAACCGCACATCAAAATGTCTGCTATCTCGGATTGTTCTGAGGCAAGAAGTCATCAAAAGCTGCCCCGCGATTGGCCGCGGAACGGTGGCTGAACTCTGGAAAATAAATAATCTGCAGATAACATCTCCCAAAACACACGGCAAAAGCATTTTGTTCGGGCTCATTTGGCAGGGTGGAATTAACTTGATACAAATAAAGAAGTCAGTTTACTCGATGTTAATGTTTTATAGGAGACCGGAGCATAGATATTTATATATATTTTTAAATTATAACTTTCCTTATGAATCATGTGCTGCGTATTCTCCTGATATTGGTATATGGGCCCCAGCTGAAGCATGTATTAGTCACTCAAAATCAAAATTCACAATCACCCTCCCCAATCCGGCATGGTCGGTTGGCATTGTAAGCTAAGGCAATTTAATTCTAAATATGGTAGTCTGACTAATGGTTCGAATCGAGCTATATACATAGACGTAAACTTGTATCGGACCCACGTTCCGGAGGATCTCCAAAATTTTGAAAAACTGACACATATTAGGCATTAATAATTGAGCCAAATGGCTCAGAACCATTCCATTATTTCTACTATATTTACTTTATGCCTATGGTTATACATTATACTATATAGCACCAAACTGAACTTACCTTTTAAAAACAAATCGTGAATTTAAGCCCAGTCATCTGTTGGTGGCGTTTTAACTATTAAACTTCATGTTACATGACTTCGGAATTTCATTTGTTTCAGATCCATAGTGTATCATTATTTAGAAGTTTTGAAACATCGGCTTTAAGCTACACCAAAGTTCAACAGCTTTTGAAATAGTGATGATGGGAATTTTAATTTGATCTAACTTAATATCTACTTGTGCCAAAAATGTCGGGTTCACCATTCGTGTTCTATAAATGCTTGAATGTGTGCTGTAGTTCGCAATACATGCTGAATTGTGAGTGTCAGACCGATCAACTGGCTATATCACTGTAAACAAGTAAAACAAACAAAAAAATCTTCATAAACTTATCAATTGAACTTCATAAACTTATCAATTGAACTTCATAAACTTATCAATTGAACTTCATAAACTTATCAATTGAACTTCATAAACTTATCAATGGAATAATTGTGGGAATTAAAAATTATAGATTGAGTGAAATAATTAACCGCACATTAAATGTAATTGCAACATAAACAAGTAGACGCACGCTATTTCTTAGTGAATTTAAACATAAACATCCATTAAAACAGTCCACATCTAACAAGGAGTAATAATCTAAATTTCAAGCATATCTAACAGATAGCATAAATCAAAATGAGTTTCAATCTTGGAAGAACAATCACAGTCTAATCAACCATTTTACATACGAAGAAGATAACGACACTGAACTTGATCTAGACAGAAGAATCTTGTGGCCCTTGCCCTCGCATCAGGTTGGAAGGAAGACTTCGTGATCAGTTTTAATTGCACCATAAACACAAACAAGTGCTATCACCTTGGTTTACGGGACCATCTCTTCTTCTTCTTCTCCTTTTAGAGATGAAGGAAGCTGGATTGACCAACCTTGGACGAGTTTTTCTGGGAAGATAAACTTTTTGTCTTGTAAGCAGAGTTTAGCATACGCCCTCTGTTTTCCGTTGCAATTAGTAATGAGTACCTTTTTCTTATCTAAGAAATGGTGGAAAACTGTATAAATATGAATGTCATTTGGGAAAAACTAAAGTTAAGTTTGAGCAAATGTATAAATCTAAATTGAAAATTTTATATTTACAAGTATATCTACGTATATATAAAGTAGCCTTTTCCTGACTGAAATTAAAGTAGCCTTATCCCTGATTTTTTAGAAAACGAAATTTGGTTTGGAAGTTCGCTTTGGACACAAGTACTCACCAAGAAAGTATTATTCAGAATAATTTTCAAAGAAAATATTTTATTTAGAAAATACTCTTTTTATAGTATTCGAAGTCTAACTTCAAAAATATCTTTTAAAAGTTTCAGTGGATTTAACATGAGGAAGAAATAAGGAATAATGTAAAATACCAAGTTAAAGTATATTTTATATCTATTGTAAAATTCCGTTTAGTTTTGAAGCTAATATAGTTATTTAGTATAAGAAATTTCCGGATGAGTAGACTTATTTATATATAGCATCTGAAACAACTAATAACTTACATTTTAACTTTTGCTTATCTGTCTCATTCCGAACGCATTCCCTCGCATAGTTTATTTCCATTTTTGTAAGAAAAAAATACTGCCTTGGACATTTTAAAAGACCATTTCGAAATATACTCTGAACCATTTGCTCTCTACAGAAATTATTGCGATTTAGCCTAATTTATACGAAAGAAATCGCAGCTAAGGAAAATATAGCATCCTTACAGGCACACTCCAATAAAAAGTAATTTCCAAACTTAACTTTACTCGACACTTGCCCAGACCTTTTCCGCCCCGGAGTCAAGACGCGGGACTCGAACTTTATTCAAATACCGTTAACTGGTGTGCTTCAAGTTGTGAAATGTTCTACGATATTTGACAGAACACTTAAAATATGCAGATGAAAAACCGTTCGCACCCCGTAACATGAGCGCGGGACACATCCATTGCTGGAAGATATTAACTCCTGCTTTATATGGAAATGGCTGAGATTTTTTTTTACTTGAAAAAGAGGGTACTTGGAGTTACTATGTTTTTTTTTATTTCCTATTTTGGAGAGTCACTGAATTTGTAATATATTTTAAATTTGATTATGGCGACTACTTTGGTTAAAGTAGAGAGAGTATATGTCTTGAATAAAAAAAATATACTTGTTTTACTTGGGAAAGTAAAATTTGAATTGAAAAACAAAATGGTCCATATAACAATATAACATAAAGCTACTTTTCATTATATTTTATCATTTCATTTTATATAAAACTTTCTATACAAATATATAATACAAATATAATAATTTTCCCCACTATATTTTTTTCACTTATCCTACAATAAAATTAAAAAAAAATAAAATTATTAAATAAAAATAAAATTATTAAATAAAAATAAAATTATTAAATAAAAATAAAATTATTAAATAAAAATAAAATTATTAAATAAAAATAAAATTATTAAATAAAAATAAAATTATTAAATAAAAATAAAATTATTAAATAAAAATAAAATTATTAAATAAAAATAAAATTAAAAAAAAATTAGGAAAATTAATTTTGGGGAAGACTAGATATATTCAAGATAATTTAGAATGTAGTTTTTAATTATATTCGATATTTAAATCTACGGAAAAAAAACAGCAGGTGAGTCTACTGTATAAAAATAACTTAAATAAAAATAAGGAACTAAAAACATAGTGATCTTGATTATTCTAGTTTAGGATAATTTTTTTTAAAAAATTACTTCGACGTTTAAGTATTTGTAAATAAACAACAGATGACACCACTGTTAAAATTAAAGAAAAATGAAATAAACAAAAACATATTTGCCGACGGTGAACCTTCTAGTTTGTGAGAATTAAAAATTTAAACAATTTTCTCATAAACTTAAAAGCTTAATTTAAATTACACATTCAAATCTTCGTAAATTAACAACACATGCCGCTACTGTCTAAACTAAACATTAATTAAAAATAGATTAACAAACATTTGTGATATCATTTGTTTGTATCACTAAATGAAACATTTTAGGGTGTAATTTTAACTTGCACTAGATCAGTTTTATAACCTTGCCCGCACACCAAAAACACCTTCCTAACTTTTCTATGCTAACAGTGTGAGTTTCCTACCAAAACAATTAATCATTTCCTCTCCGACTCCTACCCCATTATTAATTAATTTGTCGCCATCCTCACTCGGCGTTCCTTTCCCGCGACAGTATTAGTTAGCTCTGGTTAAGAAAGATCGAACTTTCCGCTTACCTTTAATGACTTCGGCGGGAAAAAATCTGGAAGTTTCTTTTGGGAGAGTGGCAACGATTGGACATCGATTGCTGAGTGGGATGGATGTCTATAAAAATGGTTGACAGTTAGTGAGTTATCGTTAAAAGAATATTGATTAAAAAAATGGATTTCTTAATAGGCTTTAAGAAGAATTCTTCTGAAAAGAGTTTGAGGGAAAATGGTTCAAAAACATGCAGTGTAGAGTTTTTGCTCCGTGAAACTAATTATATTAGTATATACCTTATATTGAATTATTTTGTCCATATAAGAAAATTTAATTTCTTATATAAAAAATACGATTTAAGATACTTCAGGAAGCATTAATCGAAAGAATTGGATTTTTTTTAAGAAAGTGGATATCATTCGATTATTGGATGGGGATGAACCGATGAGTAATAGTTAAAATGTATCATAACACAAGATATTTGGTCTCTTCTCTTCTACTTTTGTCTTCAAATGAAAGTAGTCTTTAAGGAAATATAAAATAAATCTACAAATATATATTTTATTAAAATTATTTTTTAACTTTTACTTTAAAATTTTAAACTAAAACTTCAAAGCATTTCATCTACTATTCCTATTGACATCGCTCCTCAAGACCGTAATATCCAGTTTTGGTATCTAAATTTTTACAGAAAGGAACCAATTTTTCAATTCACTTCAATTCACTCACTTTTATAATATTATTCGAATATAATCACTTGAGGTACAATTTCCAAAATATATCTGTAAAACTGATTCGGATTTTTAAATGCACATATAAATAAAAGTACGAACAGAAAAAATTATGTACACTTCTAAATAGTGAAAATAAATTACAATTGCGAAACTCGCTTGAGTTGTGGACGATAAATGTTATTAATTACAACGATATACAAATATAAATGTTAGTACGCAATTAAAAGTATTTTTATATTTCTTGTATAACTTACACTACAACACTTACACACACTCTTTCTCTCTTCCCCTATTTCTCTCTATTCCTATATCTCCTTCACTCTCTCTCCTTCTTTTGCTCCCTCTCTCAATCTTCCCCTTCTTTCTCTCTCTCTCTACCTCTTTCCGTCCCTCTCTCCTTAGCTACCCTCTAGTGAGAGAAATATAGTTTAATGAGCAGATAATTCTAATAGTCTGACTATTAGTGTGATGATTATTATGTGAGTTCGATAATTCTACTAAATTAGACTTTTGATTTTGTAATTATAGTAATCCTTATGATATTTAAATTTGTACATATTTATTAGCCTAAACGAAACAATTACTTTCCTTTAAAAAACGTGTATATCTCTCTGAGAAATGAGCTAAATATCGAATCTCCAAATTTGTTTTTACTACATCAGAAGATTTTAATTTATATTTTTAACATATATCTTACTTAAAAAATACACAATTTTAATTATTCTACCAGTGAAGGAATCCAAAAATTCCCCAATGCTTTCAATTTGAAAAATCTTTTTAAAAAAATGGAGATTTTCTATGAATTTTTAAATTATATGTATTGGTAAGAAAACTGGCGATATACGAATGGATATACCCGTTCGTATCATTTAGTTCATCTTCATTAATTTGCATTTGAAATAAAAAATAGCATTGCATCAAAGGCAAATGTTTGTGAATGCTACCCATAGGCTAATTTTTTTAATCAACTACCTGTATATACCTTTTATAAAGATTTAAAATATAAAATTCCAGTAACAATTTATGAAGATGTAACATACAACAAGAGTTGAGATTTGTTATTTAACTCTTTTTAGATACAAAATCAATTTTTCCTTGATTTCAGTAATTTGTTTTAAAAACCACTGAAATGGAAAAGAAATTTAGTTAAATCGTTAAAAATATCTCATCAAGGTATTTATTTTGATCTTAACACCATTACTTAAGACATTTCCCTACTATAATGAACGCGAGTTCAAATGAAATTCCGATACAAAAGCACTACCGCCAACTATTGAACCTTTTACTCTCAAAATTCGAATCCGTTAACAAACTTCGATGATTAAAAACATTAAGTTTCCTTAAGTTCAAACATTCGGAAAATTACAAGACTTTAGAAGACTTTACCGTTAATATGATAGATGATCGATTTGTATTGGTTAAAATAATAAAATCTCCTCTCGCTGCTAAAACCCAAAACTTAATGATTTCGATTTTCGTTCTTTTATCGCCATTTTGTTTATTTTTTTAATATCCATTTTTCCAATCTTTTCTTCAATGTCCACGTTGACTGTATATTAAATATTTGAAAGATCGTTACGAGACGCGATATTAAAAAATGGAAGTAATGCGCGCACTTAAAGAAAATTAATTTCGGTATAAAATTTCATTTTAAACGAATTTTGGATCATCCGGTATAGACCGGTAAGTATTTATACCGTCTTTCTACTCCTGATATATATTTTTTAATATTTGGTAATGATTTTCTAGTAGAGAAGAATTTTTATGATTCAAGATGGCGATCAATATATGTTCTTGAAATATATTTCTTTTTATATATTTTGGATTTAAAACATTAAGTATATTTTGAGCATTAAATATCTTTTTTACTGAGTGTTACATCTTGGCGCTTTATTAAATCTATCTATGTTTAATATATCTATGTTCTAGGTTTAACTACCTTTAAATCATTTATAAATTTTTTTTCGATATGTGTTGTTAACTAATGAGAGGAAACAGTTTTGGAGTTATTGTTTTCTTTGGAAACTTAAGGCGTAAAGTAAAATATTCCGTGTATCATTATCATTTTTTAATGTTCTAATTTGAGATGATTTTTTTACAATATTTTTGTTTACTACGTCAGATAGTTCTGGTAGCACCTAACTTCTAGAATGCTGCACTTTGGAAAAAAACAATTAATAACACTAAAAAAGAAATGTAAACAAAAAATATTTTTTAATTGTATGCTTTTATATAACTTGCAGTCGGTTGTTCTATTAGCACAAACTTTTGCAAATAAACTTTAAACCTTTTTCCAAAAGACATATGAATTTGACTTACACAATCTTGATGACAATGCAATCTTTAGCACAATAATTTTTACATAATACTTTTTTATAATATGATTTTATTATTTAAAAAAATTATTTAATAATTTAAATATTTTTTATTATTATTTTTAAAACATGATTTTATTATTTTTAAAACATGATTTTATTATTTTTAAAACATGATTTTATTATTTTTAAAACATGATTTTATTATTTTTAAAACATGATTTTATTATTTTTAAAACATGATTTTATTATTTTTAAAACATGATTTTATTATTTTTAAAACACAATTTTATTATTTTTTAAACATGGTTTTATTACTTAGAAACATGATTTTATTAATTTTAAAACACATTTTTATTAATTAAAAACATGATTTTATTAATTAAAAAACATGATTTTATTATTTAAAAGCATGTTTTTATTATTTTTACCACATGATTTTATTAATTTTAACATATGATTTTATTAATTTTAACATATGATTTTATTATTTAAAAACATTATTTTATATTAAATTAATTATTTTATCTTGTATTAAAACATTTATTATTTAAAAAGTTATCTCACAAAATATAAAAACGTATGAGATTTAACGACACAACAGCAGTGCCAGTTAATAAAAGCATGTAATAATAAAAATAACCTTTCTCAAGTAAAAGGTACTTCATGAGTTTATTACTAATATTGATTATAATGTTATCGGAAGAGGGCAGAGTACTAGTACCATTTCATATCTTAGTATTGAAATATTATTTTATTAGTATTTAACTATATATCTTAATTATTAATTTAATCTTATAATAAAATCTTGGTTATTAATAATTATCGACATTGTATTATTTTATAACCCTCCGAGGGGAGGGAAATATCGAAAAGAAAATTTATTTTCTCGTTTCGAAATTGTAAAGTTTAAAGTTGTTTCAGTTGAATTTATATTTTCAATACATTGTTTTAAAACAGAATACTATTCCGATCGAGATAGCTTTTAAAAAATACCTCATTACTTCAAATTTGAAAAATGTTTCATAATGGAATATTTTTTTTAATTTTAAACTTCATTGCTGTAAAAATTATAGTGTTTCTAGCGAGATAATAGGCAACACTATTCCCCCGAACTCTAATAATTATCAATAAATTAATAGAAATATTTAATTCAGTATTGATTATGATCTCTGTCTCAATTGTTATCTTAAACATATTGGAAGCTGTTGTCTTTTTATGTTCCAAAAGCTAAATGTGTACGTGTACCACACTATTCCATTCCAACGTTCCCAACTACGTACCATCAATGGTCAAGAGATGATGGTTTCTGATGCTCATCGGACCTAATGATTGTGATAAGGTCGATATGGACGAGCATCACTGTAATTACGGTTTCTACCGTAGGTGGCGCTGATTACCTACTGTTTTTTGTTCTCTTTTTTACCAAAGAACATAACGAGCAAGGTAGGGATTGTTGGTAGGCTTCCAAGTAATAATTCTGAGGAGCCTGGTGACTTGTTGATTACTCATCGCATTTGTTTTTCGTTGCCTTTTGTATGGGAATATATGTGTGTATCCCCTTTTATTCGTCTCTTAGTTAGGTTTAGTGTTTTCTGGTTGTCCATATCATATCTTTGATTGTTAGTTCATGGTAAATAAAGACAGTGTTTTTTTTTAGGAATGTCCATATTTCTTTGTAGGAAAAATAAATAATTTATTTTTGTATTGCTTCGGTGTGGAGATAAAAATGTGTAATATGTAGAAATAGATAACTAACATTAACTAATTACTAACATTAGTAAACACTACTTCTATGCAACATTATTATTCGAAGAATGACAACATTAAAATGTAGAAATATTGGGATTGGTATTGAATGAAGTAGGCCTATTATAGCTGTTAACTTCAGTATTTTATTATAACAAATTTATTACACTCCAAACGAATTCATCATTGCATTGATTGAATATTTAATATTCCTTTATAAAAAGCAATAACAGTTATCCGGATACGCCAAGTTGTATTTACGGCAATAAAATAGTTGGCATCTTTTCAAAGGTTGAATGCAATAATTTTAGCAGGAAAATCATATTTAAGCTTTAGCATTAATATAAATGTTTACATTTTTAATCAAACACCATATCTAAAAAGATAATTAACAGCCATCCTATAAATTTACACCATTTCTACAATACGATAAATTAATCTGCACTCACTACATCCAACTCTATCTATTTTTTAATAATTATTTTTGGGACAACTTTTACTCTAGAAACTTACTCAAAAGTAGAAAAAATAAAGTGAAAATTATATAAACAAACTCGCATTTTTCTGACAGGACATCAAAACAATGATTATTGGAATGGTCATGACTGGTCTAATTACGAATAGTAACATAGCCCCATACTCTAAAACTTTACATGCGCCTTACATTCCATTAGGCCATTGACCATTTCCAATGTAGACTCATCCAATGGCTTCTTGCAATCGACTGAGCAGAACACAACGCACAGAATTCATCGATTCGTGCCTTCGGGTATATCGGAATGCCAAGTCCAACTCAAAAGTCTGCGAAATTCAGGTTAATTGGCGCGCACTTTTGCCCATTAATTGGTTTTCTTTGCCTGTTAATTGGCTAAGCTTCAGTCCACCCTCCTCCCCCCCAGCAAAAGCCGATTGATTGAGACACATTCTAATGGACCCCCTGAACCAAATCCTCACGCTTCATCCGAAAAGCGCTTGTTAATCGATACCGTAATCGATTAATAGGATCGTTTATGATTTCGATTTGCGTCTTTCCGCCGTGGTATTTGCATGCTTTGAATGTAGAGGTAAAAATCGTTCAATGCAATTTTTTGGGTTTTTCTAAAGATGTGTTATAAATAATATTGAGATTGAAATCGGATGCAACGAATAAAATGTTGATAATTTTGACCGTGGCGCCATCTGTTGTGTATTTACTGAAACTTTATTTATGAATGGGAAGGCTTGTAATACACTGTTAAAAATAGGTATTCAAAGATAAGTAAAATGTACTCATTTTTGAGTACATTCGATGCTTATCATGGCTCCGAATAAATAAGTTTTATTTTTGAAAAAGACATGTACTCAAGAATGAGTAAAATTGAATAAAAAGAGTAATTGCTTGCCTACATAGGCTGCCTTCATAAATTTCTTTCAATAAATATCAATGAAATAACAACCAAGACTTACCAGGAATCGAACCCAGATCGTCAGGCACCGCAGTCCAGTGCGTTATCCGTTATACTACCAGGGCGACATGAATAAGTTATAAACAGAAGAAATGTTAAAAAGGTGTGCCGAAAGAACGGGAAGAAAGATAATTAAGTTGTAATAACTTAGTTTCCATTTCTGCAATCGACGTTAAACAATATGGATCTTCTGAATAACTATTTTAAATTTGTCAGGACACTTTGTTAAGATGGCTTGAACAACAGCTGAGATAGCAATACTCATGTTTGAGAAAGTACGAGTACTTAAATCTGAGTACGTTATCGCTTATTTACAATGTAATTGTACTCAAAGAATCACGAGTATGTTCAAATACACATATTTAAGCACTTTTTTTTGCAATGTGTAATGTTAAATAATTAGAGTATTTTATTTAAAATACAGTTATATGAAAGCTCCTCATACTTTTTTAATATTCCGTACTTCTCCTTCCGATTTTATGTATCTAAAGCCTTTGAAATATAAAGAAAGACAATATCTTTAGGTGCGCAAGGTTTTTACACTACGAACGCACATCATTCGTTATATAGATTTGATAAAATACAAACATAACTTTTTTTAGTAATTCTTTCAACTCTTTGGACTTGTCTACTTTTTTATAATTGTATTTCTCGTGATTCATTGACATCAAAGTGATCACGTCTTATTAAATCGGTATAGTGTACCTCGACGCAAGAATTGTATTTTAAAAACGACAAACGGAAAATCCTTATAACTTCACATGAAATCAATCTAATGGCCCCTTTGATAATAAATTACATACCATGGTGTAGAGAAAGGTGAGCCGATTCGAACAAGCCGATTATAAACATATTTCGCTCCCTGACCTTTGTACCAGGTGGGGGAGAAGTTTCGACCAACTGCAGTATACGATTCCGCTTCATAACTCCACGGGCCAATTATTCTCTCCCCCCGTTAACTTTTGCACCACTTGGGCCCCAAAAGGCTACAAATCTTGCGGTTACAATGCGGTCTGCACCAACCCGATTTTTTTAATTCGAATATTATAATTCCACTATCAAATGTACATGTTAAAGACATAAATACATTACATAGATTTACATATAAAAGTTGATATAAGGTAAAATTATGATGAATTTTAACTGTTTATACCATGCTATCTTATTTTTTGTTAAGAGTATTGATTAAATGAATCGGTTGTTATTAAAAGGGGACTGATGACCTGTGTGGTTTTTCTATGTAGAAGCAAGCAGAAGCCCCCCTTTTTAAATGTAATTCAAATATTTAGAAACTTTTTAAATGTTCCTAATGAAGACTTTACTAATTTTTTAATTTATAAATTATTAAAAAAAATTAAATGTATAATTTATTTATCATTTAAAGCAATCCACTTGTTTAAAAATGAATTATTTTTTTCAGCAATGGAGTTTTGGCTGCAAACACCACAATAGTTCTTTCTGTAGCAAACTTCGAGCGAATCCGAATTTTTCTGCCTGGCCCATCCTAGGCTTCTCTAACAGTTTTCTCAACAATTAACTTCTCCATTTTTCCGATTGCAAGTTCAAGCGTGGTAAGTTTTAATCCTTTTAAAAGTTTTGCTTTTAAGACAAGCCCAAGTTCCGAACATTCCACTCTGCCCCGTGTTTATTTGGCCATGTTGGCGGGAAAAAAAAGTATCGCACTGGAGAAGCACCCTTCCTAAATCTCACGCCATGTCATTAACTCGAACAAAGTGCAACAGCGCAAAGTTTAATCGCACTTTTTTTGTTTTTACATCAACAGAACTTTTTTTAGAGCCTTTAAGCACTATTCCTTCACTTGGGGCTTTAGCTCTTGTGTTTTTTCTTATGTAATAGGAGCTAATGAAGGGGTAAATATTCTGGCGCCTTTTTGGACTTTTAGCCATTTTTTTTATAATATTGAATAGCGCCCTTAATGTTTTTTTAGGGGTATAGCTTGTTGCTGAGCCGAGAAAAAACTTTAAGTGGGGGGTTTTGAAGTGCCGTGATGTTAACGTATTCATTGATGTATCTTTTCAGCCTTGTTCAAGTATTTTATAATAACAAAGTTTACACCTTTTTTTAAAAAATATGTTCCATCAACAACCTCAAAGTAAATTTTAAGAAAAATATTTTTAAAAGGGGATCCCAGTAACAAATTGAAATTGAGAATTACTCGAATCTTGTAGAAAGAATATAAATTAAAGAAAGAAACGCATAGATTATTTTTATTTAATTTAACACCAGTTTTAAACTTGAATTATAAATTCCAGTTTAACAATTTTTTTTAATAAAATTACCAGTTTATTTTTAATTTGTTGTAATTAATTTAAAAATTAACATTAAACCAAACACAATATTTTACTCTCTTGTGAATTAAAAAAAAAATAGAAAAATAATCCTCGCCCGTTTCAGCTTTAAATGCAGAAATTCGATTGTTTAAAGCAGTAAACAGAAGAATCTTGCAATCAAAAATGGTCTAGGTCCTGTAAATATAAAAATTAATATTTTACATTTTTCTAATATTATATGATGCTGTTTCATATGACGCTGGAAGCAATAAAGCAAAATTCCATGTGTTGTAATGATTTAAAAAAATATAAAGTTGCAATTGAAAACTATACCAAATGCATAAAAGAATCCGGTAATTTTGTATGGCTTTACCTAAACATCAATTTTGAACACACGCTCTTCAATCACATGCGTCGACAATTTTGAGGAAGTATTTTCCAGTAAAGTAGACCCCTCGAGAGGGGAGGGGGGGGGGGGTACCACTAAACCCTTAATCGAATCTTCGTCGAAATCCATTTCACTTTTAATTAGCATTCCTATTGTATGAAGTAAATCAATTAATTGACAAATAAATAATACTCGCCCGAAGAATTAATTATAAAGAATTTTAAAATTAATCTCTTTGAAGATTGTATGTAAAAAAAGGGATAAATATTGTACGTAAAAATAATACATAGTCTCGAGGTCGCTCTTATGGGTGTGCGACTCGTGCCACCGCACTGTGTCCTGCTCTTTGGAGGGACCCTGTGCTATTACTCAGTTAAAAAAAAATTATAAAAGTATTTTAGAAGGTTAAGTACTATTTTTTAAAATCCCATTAAGTTTGTGTTTATTCGTATATCTCTTGAAAGTTACAAATTAAAATTATTTTATTATATTACCCCCAACATAATCCATACATTGCGCTGTGGTGCAATTCTTCGCGTTTGTATAAGTAATTTCCCACGGAAACTAATATAAATCTTGAGATGATTAACTAGAAAAAATTGCGCTTTCTTTATCGAGGGGGAAGCGGGAGGGTAGCAGTTAAAATATTCCATTTATTTTAACCCTTTGCACTCCAAGATCTCTTTGCGTTTTCCGTTCTTTCTACGGAACAGTTATTCATCCTTATGTTCTTTACCCTATAATTTGTTATGCTTATAGAAAAAAAACCATAATCTGTTTTGGATCTGCAAAAGAACGAGTTGAAAAAAATATCGATGTTTTTTAAACAGAAGATCATGCTGTTATCGTTTATTTTAAAGAACAGGGAACCAAAAGAACGAGTCGTTATGTTGTCGCCGGAGCGGCGCCAACGGAGTGCAAAGGGCAAACATGCCTACTAAAGGGTACTACGGCTAGGTTCGCACAGGGCCCTGCGGCAGCTAAAACTGCATAACCCTGCATAGTCTTTACGATGGAAATGTGTTTGTGAAATATTTAATGGGGGCGCTGAAGCACGTTTAGCGCCCCTTACGGCTACGCTCATGTCTTTAATGATCTGTACATTTGAGGAAAACACCTACAGAATTCAATAAAGTCGCTTAACCATCATAAAGGCGTCCCACTTAAACTAAAGAGCATTTCCTACGCCACCCAGACAATTACACTTAACAAGAACCAAGGCCCATCGCCAATCTCATCCTCTAAACCAAAAAACAAAACACCAAACGACTTCCACGTGACAACTCAACTCGGTGGGTCCACCCACACACCGGTGCTTCCCAAGAAGTCCCCCTCCAGACGAAAATGACCACCGAATTAAAGTGAGGTGAATCAATAAACTGGCGGGGGGGACGGCTGTCTGGCATAATCGCGGTATTCCATGACAGAGGTCTTCATTAGGATGGCAGCCGAGGGGGACTTTGATTGGGCAGGTGGACCACTCCCATGAAGGGACTACACCCCTGCGTAAAGTGAAACCACACCCTTGGAAGGAGTAGGTGATCGTCCATTTTTTTTCTTTGTTCTACTCTGTTTCCTTGACATGGCATCTTGGCACGAGCTAAGCGATCCCTGATGGATGAGCCGTGGCGAGTTAGTTGCAGGAGGGCTTTTCTTGGTAACTGTGCTTGGTAATATCGGGCGTTATGGAATGGTGGTCTTGTCTGCAGATTTTTGATTTTTCTCAGATTCTGTATTTTTGTTTCATTTGATGTAACTAGCGGACTCCGCCCCCTACTCGGTAACTGTCGTCAACCCCTGGAGGATTGCCACGCAATCTTCATTGTTTGCTCACATTAATTCCATGCCTTTCCTGTGTTTTAGTAGAATTCGGCTCGTTTAACAGTCATTTTACGGTTGTTGAAAGTTTGAGATGTAGATGGCGCCACGATGATAAGTTTTCGTTGCTTTTTTAAAAAGCGTAATAAACTGATTAATTTATTGATATTTTATAGCTTTGGGACATACATAGTTCATTCCCTTTCAAATGACACCTTGATCATAAAAATTGGTTATATAGTTTAGCAGGAGTGACTGTAACAATATACGATCTTCCCTTTTAAATATATAGATTCACTCCAAAAGATACCCAGCTCAAAAGACGCCAAGTGTTTGGTGCATCCATGGCTTTCAACCATAGCATAGTCATTAGTAGGTAGATTTTGTGCCACTTAACCCAACCCTATTCCCAGAAATTATTTTGCGAGCACTCCCTGAGGATGGCGATACTCAGCTTTGCATGGGATTGGAGGTTTCTTAGTTCGTTTAGGGGTATGTCTAAGTGAAATTTTCCAATATCCACGTTAAATCAGTCGAGGCTTGAACGTTCTCATGGTTGGTCGTGGTGTGGGGAGTTACATGTCAACTCAGGCGTTATCCTTCACGTTTGAGAGTGATTCTGAATTAAGACGAAGCGATCCCTGTCTTTCCTTTTGATAGATGCCGGACAGTCGCCTAATAGAGATCTGGTAAAACGTAAACTCAACTTTGAGAGTGAGATATTTTTCTATCTGTATTCTAGTCTTTGGTCTATGTAACGCACAATTTTTTGTGAAAAGCCAAGAAAATACCTTTGACTTAAAAAAATGATTTTTATGATCCCAATCCAGGAATTTTTTATAAAAAATATTTTTTTTTTCAATTCACGAACTAAGCCCAAGCAGAGACCAACCTTTCTACTTATTTAACCTCTGATTATTACCCACTAAAAAAAATCTACCATTGAGCACAAAAAATAGGCAAGGACAAAACACTGGTAAGACCAAAACGATAATAAACTGTTAAAACAAATCTCTTCCATCACCTATATGTTAAAATCCAAGTCAAGAAGACATTGTACTCAGCTTCATAAGGTCGTCCATACATATTTTTACAAACACCCTTTTCTGCAGGTAACCCTATTAGGCACTCAACCCCACACTCCCCTTCTACAGAAACCATAAAAAACACCTTTCTGCTCAATCCCTTCTTTATCATGAAGAATAGCCCCCCGTATTTTTATATATTCTTTATAAATCCCTTCGGTACACCCCTTCAGCATAAGGGGCGACATGTAAAAAGGATCGTCGGTTTTGAGGGAGGGGTGGGGGGGGGGGGGAGATAGCGTCGGAATCCAGGGTTGTCACAGGGAGATTAATATTGTGGGGTGGAAAATACATAAAAAAAGTTTAAGTGACAGTTTATCGCGCTTTTGAAAGAAAAGGGGGTGATTTTTTTTTATCGGCTGCATTGATTTTTTGGGGGGGATTTTCCCAGTGGGGTTATTAGTCTACCTGTTATTTGGGAATTTCTGAATAAGTGGTGCTCTTCGGGTGGAAGATTTGAGATGGTGAAATGAGTCATTTGTAATGTCAATTACTTGTTATGTAGCAATACATGCTTGGATGATTTTAAAACATTTGAGGTCTTGCTCAAGCTGGACATTCAATTTCTTCAATTAAATTTGTTTAAAATGTATTTATTAAAAATATATATGTTAATCATGTATTTATTAAAAACGTATGTATTACAAAAGTATTTATTAAACATGTATTTATTAAAAACGTATGTATTACAAAAGTATTTATTAAACATGTATTTATTAAATTTTTTTTTTATTACAAATGTATTTATTACAAATGTATTTATTACAAATGTATTTATTACAAATGTATTTATTACAAATGTATTTATTACAAATGTATTTATTACAAATGTATTTATTACAAATGTATTTATTACAAATGTATTTATTACAAATGTATTTATTACTAATGTATTTATTACAAATGTATTTATTACAAATGTATTTATTACAAATGTATTTATTACAAATGTATTTATTACTAATGTATTTATTACTAATGTATTTATTAAACATGTTATTATAAAAAAGTATTTATTGCAAATGTAGTCATTAAAATGTATTTATTAAAAATGTATTTATTAAAAATGTATTTATTAAAGATGTATTTATTAAAGATGTATTTATTAAAAATGTATTTATTAAAAATGTATTTATTAAAGATGTATTTATTAAAGATGTATTTATTAAAAATGTATTTATTAAACATGTATTTATTAAAAATATATTTGTTAAACATGTATTTACCATAAACGTATTTATTACAAATATATTTATTAAAAATGTATTTATTAAACAATTATTTATTACATTTTTTTTATTACAAATGTAATTATTAATTTTTGTATTTATGTTTTTTTATTTATTTTAAAAATGTATTTATTAAACATGTTATTATAAAAAAAATATTTATTAAAAATGTATTTATTAACTCACATTCTGCCCCACGCACGCAACGGTAGCATGAATCAGCCTTGGGGCGGAATGGGTTAAAAATTCATCTCTTCATAATAACTGATGATAATATTTTCGTTATGTCAAAGTATGGGCTTAACCTTATTGTAATGCTTACTGTGATAATGATAATATTTATTGTATATATTAGTAACTGTTGTAGCATTGTTCACACTCTGCCATTTAAATTATTTAAAACCTTTAATATTACGTACAATTTTTTGTATAATTCATTTCCATAATCTTAATTTAGACTTGGTTATTCTAGAGCAAGGAAAACGTCAGGTCTGTTTTAGACGATCCCTTTTCGTTTTTTTGTGTACGCCCATAATAAATTACGGTTGAGACATGAAAATGAATCTTCCTGAAAATCGTAAATCAGAACACGTGTTTAAATGTTTGTATTCTATATAAAAAATAATTAATTATAATATTCTTTTCTTTAACCCTTTGGGTACATTAGACGAGTGAGACTCGTCATGTGCTTACTTGGGCGAAGTTACGGTGGACGAGTCTGACTCGTCATCTGAATATAAGAAGCAGGCGTTGATCTTTGGACCCCCGCCAGTGGGCGTTGATCACAAACAATTTGTTGTAGGGTCGGTCAAGAGTGGGATCAATTGAACCTCACCAAATCCGTCCCATGAGCATAAAAATCTTCAAATAATTCAGTACTCAAAGGGCTAATATGCTGTAAAATTAAAAAAAAAACATATTCAATTCATAACAATACTTTAAATGCGGTAAACAAAATATAACGTTTTTTATTTTACGAATCAAAATTCATGAATATTCTAATCATTTTCTGAAATAACTCGTAAGTAATGTATAGGATATGAAGGATTCAATAAATAATCAAAGTTATATTTGTTAAATTACTGTCAATTAAATACCTAATTTCACGTTCTTTTGAATCCTAAACGGCAATTATAAGCAAATAGCTGTATATGCAGTAAAACCTTAAAGTATTTCTCTTTGTAAAAAGATATGCACGGCATAGCCTAATGTAGTTTAAACTATCGTTTCCAAACCAAAACGAATTTTACAATTACCTTAAAAAGTATAATCAAATTCAAATCGTAACTGTTTTCTGTTTATTTATTGTTTAGTAAACTTTAACGGGTTTTTGTTGTTTGTATTGAACAGCAGCTCTGATAAATCCAAACATAAAAATGATGCTTTGGGGAAACTTTTATGTAATTCCAAACATACGTAAATTCAAAAGTATTTACATTTTTATTTCTCTCATCATCAATTTATTATTCATTAAGAAATTATCAAATATTTTTTGGTTTTTATTCCTGTAAGTTAGAAGTTAAATTTAGATTTTCATATGATATATAATTAAATATCATGTTAAATTAATATATCCAAAGATATATGAAATCGAAGTCCTTTAAAGTCCTTTAAATCCTTTCAAGTCCTTTAAGTCCTTTAAATTGTATATAATTTAGTATTAATTTAATGTATTTAGTAATTATATAATAAAATTCAATTTTTTTTAATTTTTTTTTTTTTGCAATGAAATAAAATAGTTGTTTTCGCTTTAATATACACTGAATCCAAATATTAGCTGAAAAGAAATGTTCTAAACAGGTAACTTTTTACATTACTAAAGAACTCCAAATCATTCTTACTAAAATATATTCAATAACCCTAACTAAAATAAGTTTGCTACAAATACTTGAAGGAAAAAAAAACTTTTGTTTAAATTTAGTAAAAAAAAAAAAATTACAACTTATTGTGTTGTTTAATCTGTTAAAATATTAGAATAATTAGCGTTTTAGGGGAAGAACGAGAATGATCTGTCCGATCAGAAAACGAAGTTTCACGTTTTTTATTCACATACACAGCATTCTGGTCTTTTAACGTTTCCTTTTTTTTTCGACTATAATAACTTTTTATCATCGTTTCACAACTTGGTAAAATTAAAGTATAGCTATATAGCTAACATATGATGTTGAGATATCTATTCCAGCAAAATATGGACCCTTATCTTTTTTCCCCTAAATACAGAGTGGCTTAAAATTAGTTCAAATGTTTAGAGGTATGTGTAGCTAAAATTAATGAACGTAATAACACCAAATTTCATGTTAATAATACGGAGGACATAAGAGGTAGATTGCAGGAGAAAAAAAAATAGTTCCAAAAATCACCACTAGGGGGATTTTGGCACTGTCCGAGCAAAAAACGGTATAATTTATAAAAAAAAAGTTTATATAGATAAACAAATTAATTTAGTGATTTAACGTAAAAGAAATATTTATTTATTCAACAGAATATGGGTTTCCAGAACCACGTAAACTATTTTCAATGTGCTTATTTTTCTTGCGTAAAATAAATTGTATCCGATGAATTCCTTTAAGTTTAATAATCAAATTAATTTTCTCATATTTCTTTAATGTATTATACCTGTTTTCTGCTTGAACAGCGCCAAAACCCCTGTCTGTGTGATTTTTGGTACTAAACTCTTATTTTTTTTATGTAAATCATTTCCCCACGCTTTCGATATAATTAGTATGAAATTTGGTCTAATTCCGTTCATTAATTTTTGCTACGGGCTTTGTTTATTTTATAATCACCCACTCAGTGCCAGATTTACCAATAAAAGCAGACTAGGCTGCAGCCTATAGCAGCAGACTCAATGAGCCGCAAACAACAGATTTTTTTTTTTACATAAGTTTATATTTTTTTTACAGAAGCTCGATTATTGTATAATAACCCAAATTTTGAAGGAGGACCTATGCTCACCTATTTTTTCCATGTGGATGATTATCTAGCGATTTTATCTGACAACAACGTTTTGAAGCCAAGTCAAATTTGATGGTATTAATCTGACATGAAGTGACTTTTGAAGTGCATATCGTCGCCTCAGGGCAACAGTAGGACATGAACAAAAACAGAATTGGCTATAAAATTGATTTTATAATGTGCTGTTTTTTCAATGCTGAATATCTAAGGCTGTAATTCTGGGATTTCAAAGAAAACATAAATGTGTCCGAGTGTTCCACTAAATAAAGGCACATTTGGTAATATTAGCAAGACCGAAAACTCATTTTCGTTATTTTTAGATGTCTTACTGTTGCTCTGAGGCGACGATATGTTATTTCAAAATCAAAGACGGAAAAGGGGAGTGCTCAGAAAATTTCGTCTAGGTTCTGAAATATCTTAAATCCGGCGATGTCTGTACTTCAAATGTATGTAAAGTATCCTTAAGAATGCTATTTATTTTAAAGACAATAAGTGATAAAACATTCAGCACATGCAATGTTCGAATTGATGTTTCATTATCATTTTGAGAAAGAAAAAGTGGTTAAAATGCGGACTTGCTTCGGGGGTCTTTAACACAAGTTCCCAACCATTCCAAACCAAATTAGCAGCATCGAAACGAATCGATGAGAAGCACCGGGAGGAAGACGACATAGTCGAGAAAGAACAAGGGGGTAAAAAAAAATCGAACAAAAGAGAAGTAACGGTATTTTAAAGAGGTCCAATTAAAGTAATTGGGGACACGAAAGTGCGCCAAAGCCCAGGGAATCAAAACGACTTTGGAAACAGTCTCGGAGCGATCATTTACAGTTTTATGAGCAATTTGGTCGCTGAGACAGCCGAATACTTGTTATTTTATAGGATGCTCTTTCTGGAAACTACTGTTTTTGTCTGGAAAAGTGCGGAGCTCCCCTTGGTACTGGTGTCTGGAGAGTCTAAAAGCTTGAGTTAATAGTCCCACGGGATGAGTTATTACCGGACGCTGGTTTGTTTTTTGTGTGTTTTAATAAGCATTATGGGGATATCGATTTGTTTTTCGTGTGTGTTCTCATTTCGTTCTAATTAATTTTTAGAGAGATGTTCTTGGCTTAGTTCGTTTTAACGAGCGGTGCTGATGGTAATTTTTGTTGGCGGTGAATGTTGAAGTTTGTTCTCATTATCGATATTTGAATTCATTGTTCTTTCTGTTTTTGAATGTTTCTTGATTATGGTAAAACAAAGATTAAATTGCGTTAGATTTTACTAGAATAATAAAAATTAAATGACATACTAGAATGAAATTTGTTTGATACATTCATCAAGAAATAACATTGCAATGCACGAGATTGTAAAAAATTCGACTAATCTTCAATTTGAGATGATATTTATACGAAACGCATAACATTAGGTTTAAATTCCATTGATTATATCTTTTCCCTCCTTAAAATCCGGAATAACGTTTTACGGAAACTCTACGGCAGATTTGACAAAAATGTTCTTTAGTCGGCTAAATTAAGCCGAAGAGATTTAATTTAATTTAAATCTGTGCGCTGAGACGGGGATTGTGATATGTGTGAAGTTTCGTTGGTCTACTTATACTACATAAGCTAAATTAATTTATTGTGCCAAATTGTAGTTAAAATTAACTGAACTTTTTGTCTCTTGTTTGAAAATGGAATATGACTTTTTGACGCCTGAATAAATTCATGGTCCAAAAACTCATTATGGAACAAACTTATTTGCTTAACAAACCCAATTGACTTTGAGATACGATTAAACCGAAGAATATGAATCTATACATTTTCCCGTATATTTTTTTAAGTGAATACGTTTTTCCTTTCGAGATTGGTATATATTCACTCTTCCCTTTTCGACCTTTGTATTGAGTGGGACCAAAAGTATTCATGAACCAAACCTTACCGTACAGTGCAGCCAGTACCTAGGCGATTTTTTTACAGCTTTTATGCATTATTTGAAAAATAAATCTTTTGTGGTTCATTCCAATTAACCTTTCAATTATAATAATTAAGCACATTTTAGTTGAGCTCAAGGTATGCGTAAATGATTTTTTATATTCCACATCGAGGTGTGTTTTCCATATTCTATCCAAGACCAATGAACGCAGCAAAATAAACATCCATCAACAATCTTTTCCCAATTTGTAATGACAAAACATTTCATTGCCAAACATCAATAACCTTTTCGACACAACCTGTGCGAATCCATTAACATCCATCATACCCTACAACTCATTTAAACTCGAACAAATTTCCATTCTAAAACAAAAATCCATTCAAGATCTGACTATAGAACAGCAACAACAAAAAATAATCACAAACATCCTGTACCACAGCCCCAACAGCAGAATCTTCCCTTACGACTACAGACACATCTGCCAAGAGTTATCAAAGTTCCTTTGTTTTTAATGCCATTTCATCTGGAGAGTGGAAGAAGTAATGCCATGGCTATACAATGACGTATCGCTGTTGCCACTAAACTCTTGCTAATATGGACGGGCGTGCACTCGGTAAGTGTTTTCACGGTTGTACACAATGATAATGGATGTGAAGTCGATGGGTCAGGTAAGGTGAAAGCCATGCGTCATAATCCATTCTTTTCTACAGATGGTTGGGAGTCGAACTGTTTGTCCTGCCCACTGACGAGGTTTTTGATCGTTCAACAATGAAGAGTCTTTTGCCATAAGAGGCCCTTGTCAGAAATGCGGTTCCATTTACAGACCATTGGATGGTAATTTGACATCCGAAGAAATTGATACGAAATTAATTGAGGGCGCAATCGGAAACTATTCAACGGATACAATGATTCATTTCTATAAATAGTAATTAAGAAAAGTATTAGGAAATATTTTTCGATGCAATTCTCTAAGAGGTTTAGGCGTTTATGTATCCTTGGATCTTTAGTTTCTCCGAAAAATCCCCTTAAACTTCAAATTCATAAAAATATTTCTATGTTAAAATATTTTCTAATCTAAAGCGTTGGGGTGTTTCCTGAAAGCTATATCTATTAAATTAGTTAAAATTTTAAAATACATAAATTACATGTATTGAAAATAAAGCAGTAAACTATATTTTTTTTTCAGGGAAGCACAACTTTAAAATTTTGTCATTTCCCTGACCTTTCAAATAATTAAAATATACTCTACAATGTGCTTCAAAAACACTCTTGTGATTTCGCTTTGTGTTGAACTATACGCATGTCTCCCATTTCAAAAACAGATGTAACAATATTTTTATAATGACAAAAATGTTCTAGTTTTCTGTTAGTTTTTTACTGTTGGCAACTAGAGGTAGAAGGGTATTACACCACATAAATTGAAGTATAATCAAACTATTCATAATACACTATTTCTTGACAGCGTGCTTTCTCGCAAAGTTGACCAATGTTTATTAAAGTGTCAATTATATTTTCTAAAATTGATAAATGACAAGAAAAAAAAACCAGATGGAATATATCTTTTATCTATATTGGAAACACTGAACTGAAATAATATAAACGCCGAGTGAGGATTCCCACAGAAAGAACGTAGAAATTTCTATGGCTCCACCTTCGCTTCGGACCATTGCGTTCTAATGTAATTCGTATAATGTAATTGATATATATAATGTATTTGCTAACATAAATTATCTCCAAACAATTATTTTAAAATTAAAAAATATTCCCGAAACTGTTATTTTACCACTTTGTTTTTATGAGCGAAGGTAAAAAAAAAAGATTATCGCTTAGTCCGATCTCCAGTGTTTACATTGCTTTAGCTCAGTGGTTGGAAATAAGAAATCCTTTTGAACCAAATCGGCATTTTTTTTAATATATATATATATATATATATATATATTATTTATATACATATATATATATATGTATATAAATAATATATATAATATATATATATATATATATATATATATATATATAATATATATATATATATATATATATATATATATATATATATATATATATATATATATATATATATATATATATATATATATATATATATATATATATATATATATATATATATATATATATATATATATATATATATATATATATATATATATATATATATATATATATATATATATATATATATATATATATTATTACATTTGTAAAGGATATTTACAGAGACCCAAACCGATGTAAGGGGAATACATAACCTAAAAAATATTCAAAACAGCTCCCACGTTGAAATCATCAGTCACGGTTATCAGAATGCCCCGGCGTGCGAACAATGACCCAAATGGTCTCCTTGAAGATTATCCTGTCATCTATCGCAAGCTGCGAAAATTTGCCTATCAGTAGCTCCTTTCAGTGCAACTCAAGCGAAGCTGTTTTTCATCCCTTTGAGAAGAAGTTTTAATTGCTCATCTCCTTTCACGTAACTCTTCACATGTGTTCACACTTTGCGCTTCGGGAAACAACATTAGCCTACCAATGACGTAATAAGGATGATGGCGGCTGACCTATACGCATTACAGTTGTAATTCGAATTTATTTTAAAAGTTATATTGTTTTATGTAAAGATGCGATTTGCAAGAGTATGTATGAAATGCAGTACAAACCGTATTCGCCAATATGGGAACGTATTGCTTATGCGTATAATGACCATAACGTCCGGACAGTTCGAATTTAAAGCTCACGTACGAGCTCACTCAACTATTAGAATTTTATATTATATTTTGACTTTCTTCCCAAGACCGTTCAATCGTCCATTTCCCGAAGTGTCCGGATTTTACTATAATAAATTATGGTCAGCCTACTTATGCATCTCTTCAAATAAGGTTGTTTGTATGGTTGAATTAAAGTAGCACTAGAGCTGATCAGCGTACTATTGGCAACATTTCGGTGTCTATCTCGATAGAAAGACACGGGAACCCTGCCTTTTTGAACCGCGGTCAGATGACGAAAACAACACATGAGCCTCCTCAAATTAAGACTATGATCGTTGTCTCTTAGTTGCTTTAGTTGTTGTTATGATCGTTGTCTTTTGTTTAGTTAGTCTTTCTGAATTGGTGGGCTATAACTGTTCTTGCAATTTGTTTAATTGTGGAGAATAATCTCTGTACCTCAGAGCCAGATGGGTCCAAGCCACACTTGGGCAACTTTACAGGAGAGGGGAAAACTGAATCTTACTCTCATTGCAAAGCATTGGACTTGAGCTTTTAGTCTTAAAATATTCTTAAAAATACTGTTTGAGTGAATTTTGATTGTATGATTAAAAAAAACGAACTTTTAAGATATAATTTGCAATAAAACAAAAACTGCCAAATTTGGACTTAGGTACAGATTTACATAGGTACAGTCTGGCCTTGAGGTACAGATTTATATCAAGACTCTGATTATGAGTTCGTAGCACTATCAAATCGAAATTCAAACTATAAACGTCCGGTTATAATTTCCATCCACAGGCATCGGTGGCCAAGCTATCGTCGGCCACGATGGGCCGATCATTGCTTTTGTATTGCTAGAATTCTTCTCGTTCCTGTTCAAATAGTTTTCTGTAGTCCATTTTATATGAACTGTAATCTACACTTCCAGATACTTTTATGGAGAGGCGCTTGTCCGGGGACCTCATTTTAAGGGGCTTCCAAAAGTGCAAAAAATTGTGAATAAAATTAAAAAGAATCTACTAACGAATTTTTTTTTTAATTATATTTTGCTACATATATTCCAATCTTCTCGTTGATTGATAATCTGAATTTAAAGTTATAAAATATTACATTTTCAATTATATCTTAAATGCAAAAAATAACTTAGTAGTATTTTTTTTAATATATAAGTTTTCCACAATATTTACACTTGCATTAAATCTGATTATGTTATTTTTAGTTGAGTGCTTATGCATAAATTTAGTAGTTTTATTTTAAGGCACTTCTAAAGGCCCCAATTGCTGTTTGCCCTAACTTGCTAAGCCTAAACTTGTACGTTGGTCCTTGTATACTTCTATAATATCTCTAGTTTTATTGACCATAACGAGCTTCTTGATTTCATCAATGTAAAATTTTATAATGATTCTGAAACTTCGTTCAACAAAGCACTATATAAATGGCCCCTACCCCTACCACATTCTACCACTTAAGAAACCATCCCCTGTTGATAAAATAACTCGCATTCATACATCAAAACCCCTAAAAAACATGTTACCGCTTTCCACACAAACCTCAAACTGATGTTATCCACTACCAGAAATCGTGGACTCTACGAAATTCGAATTCTAGATGCGCGCCGAATCCAATATTTCTGAATGTCACAATTGCATTTATTATCATTTTTCTTCGCTTCTTTCCCTCCTCCCATCTTATAATTCTTTCCCCCTTCTTGGTCTCACTGCAACTTCAACTTCATTTGTCTTCTGGTTGTTGATGACGTCGCTTTTCGAATTCTATATTTTATCTATTTCGGTATCAGAGAGAGAGAAATGGGTTTCTTGTTCTGTTCTGGCGATGGCAACATCAGATTGTTCTTGTGGTGGCGACTCTTGTCAGTTGCGCTGAAGGGCGAAGAAAGCCGTTGGACAGTGTTCCATCAAATTCGTGCTGGGCTCTTTTGAGGTAATGTGTTAATAATTGTCAGGGTCGGGAAATTCTTCGAACTAGAGAGAATTTCGAACATGACGACGCAGAGAAACGCATCGACTTATTTCTCTGGTGTTGGTTTTTATGTATAACTACGTAAGAATAGTGACATTTCAATTTTATGTCAGCAATATAAATACTCAAAAATATGGTGATGCTTTCTATTATTTTAAATTGCTCAAAATAAGTATATATATTTATATATACCTATTTTAAGCATTTTAAAAAATATACTTATGCTTCAAAAATTAACATTGAAAATATTTCTTTTTAATGAATTAAAGGTCTTACTATGTATAACTAATATGCTGTACAGTTTATTTTGTTAAAACAAGAATAAGAATACAGGAATGCACGGTCTATTGAGCGGTCTATTTTCAAACCCAGATCCATTTGTCTTTATTTTCATATTATGTCATTACATTTTAGTTTTCCTACAGATCTGTCAGTAGGTAAAGTTATAACATTTTAAAGCTGCTACTAGATACTTTATATTTAGGGTGTGAAAGTAGCGGTATGAGGCAAAACCAGATACGTAAAGAAATTAGTTTCGAAAGCACACATACACCGATAGATCAAGATGCGCGTAGGCTACTGCGCACTAGTCGAGTTACATCCCACAGTTTTGCTACACAAAATCAGATAGATCCCATAGCTAGGTTGCAAAAACGGATAGTCAAAGAGGAAAATACCTATCTGAAAATAGTACTTATGCAGAGCTGTGTCTATCTAATACATATTTCTTAAATAAAATCCTTAAATAATACAATTAATTCGGTTTTCTGTTTCTCTTGAAAAATTGGTCAAAAGGGATTTACCTGGTTTTGAAACTAGACGGCTCATTTATTCTATTCCGATAACTGAAATTGCCTGACGTTCAAGCAGAATTTTTATTTGGAAAGTTTTTTTCACCACGCATAAGACGCTACATTATTTTGTCTATGTAAGTTTTCTTATTAAAAATTTTAAATATTGACTTTTATTAAAGTATAACTGTCAAATTTTAAACATTAAACCAATGTATTTAAATATACTGAGGAAATAATATATGTTTTGTGAATAATTTAATGTTTGTTTTTCTGTGCAAACGTTTGCGGTTTCTCATCTCCTTATCACCCCCAAGTAGTCGGATTTGGCATCTCACTACCACCACTACGTAAAACCGTTATATCAAATACAAATTTATAAAAAAATTATTTAAAAAAAAATCGTATTTTAGGTTTAACACGGTAGACCATTTCTACTCTAGTGGATTCGAATCGGGAAATAATGTTTTTCTTGGATAGTTTTTAATTTTTAATTCTACGCAAAATGTTCATACCCATTTTCGAACGTTTGTATTTAACTCTACTTTATTGTTTGTATAATCACCACTATAATATTTTAAATTTAAATTTTTTAAAAATTTGGCACCATAGGTTTAACATGATAGGAATTAAGTATAGAATGACTCTTCTGCTGCAAAGGATTTTTCATGCACGAAGATTTGCACTTTCAAGAGTGCCTATCAGTGTATCTGCAGATTCACTAGGAAAACTGCAGATGAGTAAATCTACAGATACAATGATTTTCGAACTTACACTTTAACATATACACTGAAGCATGGCCAACTAGTTTTTACGCCACTAAGCCAAATCACCAAATCGCGCGCCAAGTCAAGAGGTTATAGATTGGACTGTTATTATTATTTTTTACTGAACTCTAATTGTAATTTCTGGAAAGCTCACAACTTGCTTCCTGTTGAAGCCAATGTGGAAGAAGCCATACTGTACCTCAATTTTTTTAAGTGATTTAATGGTGTTGTTTAGTACCATAGCATTGTAGAAATATTTAAATGTATATAAATATTATATTTTCTTCTCATAGAATAATTTTTTATATTGCAAAACAAATAGTTTTTGCTCTTGCTTGTTAATCACATTGACTTGCAAATGACTTTCCCTATTTTGATAGCTGATTGTATTTAAAAGGGGTTTCAAAAGAAAGTAGGGGAAAACTCAGCCAAAAGCAATACATGTCGGTTTATTTTAACAAGAAAACATACGAAACATTGCGCTAGCTATGAAAGTTGTTACCCCTTCCATTGGCTTCAAGTCAACAAAATGTCTTGCTCGATCCAGAAGTTTAAAGTTCACTGATCGTTCCCAATCAACCATCATGGACTATAAAGATGTGATCGATCCCAATCAACCATCATGGACTATAAAGATCAGTGATCGATCCCAATCAACCATCATGGACTATAAAGATCAGTGATCGATCCCAATCAACCATCATGGACTATAAAGATCAGTGATCGATCCCAATCAACCATCATGGACTATAAAGATAAGTGATCGATCCCAATCAACCATCATGGACTATAAAGATCAGTGATCGATACCAATCAACCATCATGGACTATAAAGATCAGTGATCGATCCCAATCAACCATCATGGACTATAAAGATCAGTGATCGATCCCAATCAACCATCATGGAATATAAAGATCAGTGATCGATCCCAATCAACCATCATGGACTATAAAGATCAGTGATCGATCCCAATCAACCATCATGGACAATAAAATAAAAGCGCATTCACTTGAAAAATAATGATTATCCCCACATACAGCTCAAATTGAATACTTCATCTACTACAATATTTCATAACTAGATTTCCATAAACATCTCCACCACCATAAAAACAAAAATTCCATTCCTTAATATCTATTCCACTCCTACTCTCGAACCATGAATCTTCGAGTCCCAACCATAAAAGAAAACCACTCAAGGATTCTTTTTCCATGCTTCAGCCACAGACAGAAATAAATCGACACATGAAATGAAGAATAGCTCAGAATTTAAGAGCGTAAAAACGTCAGCAGTGCTGACATTGATAGCTATCAGTGCTAATGTTAAATTATAGTTCTTTAAAAGATCCTTCCTTTCTTTTTATTTTCTTCTACCTGCGCTTTCTGTTCTTGTCCTTTTTTTTTATGAGGTGATGGTTTTTAAGTTATGGCTCTTTGATAGAAAGTTATGTCGGCAGATGGTTAAAGTTATTTTGCTTGTTTTCGGGGTATAACGTAGGTTGGGACAGTTTCTTTTGGTGCGTGTGCGAATGCGTTTATGGGTTTGTTTTTTTCGGGGTTTGACTGATATACGAGCGTGAGCATCGAATTCAGTCTGCGAATTTTTTAAAACTTACTTGTTGAAACGAGGAAGAATTTGTTTTACTATTGAAATAGATTCTTTGATTTATGGAATCGAGGATCTCTTGAGCAGCGTCGCAATTTCAACTAAAAACAAAAAAAAATATTAACAAACCAATAAAGAAACCGACAGCGTTTTAGATTTGGTTTGGTTTGGTTAATTAACGTCGCACTAGAGCTGCACAGTGGGCTATTGGCGACAATTCGGGTCTATCTCGGGAAAAAAAAGGAAGAAATACCCGGGAACACATTCACACACACACATTCATACATGCACCTCGTTATTTTAGAACCATGGTCAGATGACGGGACAGCGTTTTAGAAGTAAAGTAATGGATCAGAGCCGGATTTAGAGTTAGGGGCCCACTAACTCTAAATCCGGCTTAGAGTTAGTAGGCTGAATCCGGCTTAAAGTTACTAGTATTCAAATTTAGAGTTAGTAGGCTGAATAAGCGGTGCAGGACCCCTGTTCGTCAGGGGGAGAAGGTGGGTGGGGGGGGGAGGGTTGTAATAAAATCATAAGATTTTGACAACAATGAAATACTTTAAAATAAATTAATATATATTTATTGTTTTAAACAACTGAAAGTTTGTCTAATCAAAAATTGCTTTGTAAAAATAACTCTTTCCAGCAATTACGGTTTAACAGGAAAAACTAACGGATAAGCTAACATTCGGAGATGTACCCGGAGATGTCTGAACAATATACTACTTATTTTGCCTTCAAGAAAATAAAAGAGGAGGAATAAATGGGAAAAACGAACCAATCGGATAAAAAAAAATTTAACGCGTGAAACCAGGGGTAACAACTAGTGGTATATAAAGAATATGGCTTTAGAAATATTCATAAAACTTTTAAAATACTTTACATGGAAAATACATTTTCTGGTCGTCGTATCCTTCACATATTCATTCAATTCGTCAGTTATGGA
This sequence comes from Troglohyphantes excavatus, assembly GCA_963932185.1. Lineage (NCBI taxonomy): Eukaryota > Metazoa > Arthropoda > Arachnida > Araneae > Linyphiidae > Troglohyphantes > Troglohyphantes excavatus. The sequence goes on along the minus strand of OZ010666.1, from coordinate 58,737,987 downwards.
TGGAAAAGAAACTCGATAATAAACTCTTTTAGGATTAAATATATATATAAAAAATAATTTGAAATCGCGTGCGCTCTTCAAGCAGAGCCCGAAAGTTATATGTATATTTATACCTTCTGAAGGTATCACGCGATCTGTTAATAGGTCTGCCGAAAAATTCCTAATTTATGGCTTTTTAACGTTGGAGCACGCGCTTTTTTAATAGTTTGTCACTCTTGAAGAGCAGAAATAAAATAATAAAGAGTTCTTTCCTTTACATTTACACCTCTGCACGGGAGATCGGTTTTTTCAGAAAGTTTTTATGACTTTAAGAAGTAATAAAAAAATGGAAATGGAAGGGTTAGTAGTAACTCTGTACTTGTGTTGTTGACGTGATTTGATGAAATAAATAGGGCTTCACACGGAACTGTATGAATTATTTGGTTGTGGAAATATTTATTTGCCGTTTTATTGCTGTTCTTTTGTATGAAATGTTTTATTGGCCTCTGTTCGATGTATTTTTTTTAAGGTTTCGCAAATATGGAATATGCAACTTTTGTTAATTTTTTTAGAGATGCAAATAAATTATATATATTTTTCAGAGTTTTCACACAAGACTAAATCATGCACAAATTTCTTAAAGTTTGTTTTAAATAAGTAGAAAATGTCATACTACATTATATTAGTTAAATGCGGATATATAAATTTACATAAAACAAAAGTTTTTGGCACAAACTTTTGAACTGTTTTGTGTATAATGTAAGAGATTAACCAATTCCATTTCAAGAATTTTACGTTCCTTTTATGGACCAGTTATTGCCGTTTCTGTTCTTTATTCCACGTGTTTTAGAGTTGGATGTTTAGAGGCGGTGTCTTCAAATCAGTTCAAATTCTGCTGCAATATTTTGATGTTTTCTTCCTTATGGTAACTGATGCGATTTTTTTTAAATTTAACTCAGCTAACTAAAATTTTCACGTTTGTTTAAATCAGTTGTTCTATTGCTAGAGGGCCTCCAATTGCCCAGTGGATAAAGGCGTTCAGCTAGTAATCAGAGGATTGCTTGTTCGAGAACGTGCGGTGAGCTTGACAAAGAAAAGTAAAAAAGTAGTGATCTTGTGATCGGAGGGTTGCCAGCTTCGCTACAAAAATACTAGAAAGTCATTCAAAACATCCAACAAATGATACTGGCGTGCATATGGGACTGGTGCACGATACATCTGATCGGGGCCCAATATCCTAACGCCTACCGAGGTTGCGTCGGGTGCTAGCTCTTGTGTTGGTCCTCGTCATATGTGACCATGGTTCAAAAATACGAAGCATCGTTCCCGGGTCTTTCCTTCGAGATAGCTCCCGAACCGTCGGTAATAGGTCACTGCGCAGCTCTAGTGCGGCGTTAATTAACCAAACCATCTATTACTAGAAGGCACAAAAAAATCATAATTTTTAATGAGTTTTCTAACGATTCGGGGAAAAATACCTGGAGTATTACCTTAAAATTTTGAACCACAGTAATATAGCGAAGACACATAACAAGGCACCTCATTCTCTACATTTTTACACCATGGCCAACCTGAGGACATTTGGTCCGTGGTAGGTTTTGCCCGAAGTTACTCCCTCTGCGTGGTTAGTTTCCTAGGAACTGGTATCGAACTCGTTATCCTCCAATTCCAAATCCTTCGTCATGCTAGTTCCCACTGTAGGGCTGTGTCCTAATCTATTTAAGAACTACCCTACTTAACTTCTTTGCAATTAGGTTTATTATCGATGAAACGGTCCTCTGACCAGCACTTCGAGCATGAATGGTCTGTAGTAGAGAGAATATGACGTCATAATCGTGAAGCCCACATCTCAGAGCGAAAGGCCCATATCACGTGCCATCTCTTCAAAATTATGAATTAAAAAATACTCGCGATTGGCTGATGAATTGGGAAATGTGTAACAGTGAAAATTTATGAATGGAATGACGTCATTAACCACGTGTCTGAGGCCATACATGTTGGCCTCACTTTGATGTTAGCAAGAGTGACGTCATGACTCCTCTACTGCAAAGGATCCATGCTCGAAGGACCAGCACGAATGACCTACACAACCAAGGACCGACTTACAAGCTTAGGGGCCCAGGGCAAAAGAACATTAGGGGGCCCTTCGATGTAACTCAGAATAAAACTGCTAAATTATGTATAGGCACACAATGTGAAATAACGTAATCAATCAACTTTAATGCAAATTTTAATACTGCGAAAAATTTATTTTTTTAAAACTGCTAATTTATTTTCTTTTGAGAATTTGACTTAACGTTAATGATCGGTACTTCAACAGAGTTTCTTCATTCGTTTCTGTTTCTTTTAGCTTTTTTTTTAGTTGAGGCAGATTCGTGCGTTCTTCCCAATTTATAGTTAGAAAATGCCTATAATGATTACAATATCAGAAAATTTGGTATAGGAAAAAAGTATCCGTAAACAACTACAGATACTTTTTTCCTGTACCAAATGTGCAATTAGTAAACCCGGTTTGTTTATGGTCTTGATCATGAATTGAATTTTGCAATTGATCTTTTGACAAGCACAATGATAAAGACGACATACATCATGAAGGTGCTGAAAAATTCAATTGATTTAATTGGATGAAATAGTAGAAGTTTTGCAAAATAATTAACAATTGATTTAAAAAAATTGATTAAAACAATCTTTTTTTTAACTAAATTTAATTGATTTTTAAAAAAATCATTAGTAATTTTATTTTTAACTTTTCCACATATATTTAGCATTAAATCATTTTTGGGGGCCCCTTTAAAATGGGGGCCCTGGGCAAGTGCCCCGAATGCCCTGCCGTAAATCAGTCTCTGTACACAACCAGTCCGTTGCGTCATCTTACAAAAAGTGTTGTTGGGGCTGCGTAGCAGTGCCCCCTGGTGGTCGCTGCGTTGTTACAATATTAACTACTAATGGGATGTGAATCAAACACCACTGCTTCTGGGAACGACTTGAAGTCCCGACGTCTATTGAAGGCGTTGGGTGCCAGTTCAGATGTTTCCTCGTCATCTGACCATGGTTCTAAAATAACGAGGTGCATGTATGAATGTGTATGTGTTCCCGGGTCTTTCCTTCGAGATTGACCCCGAACCGTCGCCAATAGCCCACTGTGCAGCTCTAGTGCGACGTTAATTAACAAAAACCAAACCAAACTGGGAACGACTTGTATGAATAGAATCTATTTGGAATTTAGTGGTTAAAGGGCTTTCATCTTAATCCCTGATCATGAAACGAACCTTCTTCCTTGAAGGGTTAAAGCAATTTCATCCACTTTTCTGTGTTCTTTGACAACTTTACTCTGAACGCTTTTAAATCCGCATCCATTAACGTACATACTTCCTACACTCGTCCTCTCCTGACAGGACATTTCTTGAGATTCCCCATTATTTATTTAGTGTTGTCATTATTCGAAAAGGAAGGCTTTCAAAAAGGAGTAACACTTTGCAGTTTCCGAAGTATATTTACAGAGAGGCAAAAGAACTATTCAGAGATCGCCATTTTAATGACCACTTTTAAGTTTCATTGTTCGGATTCTAAGCCTAAAGTGGCCGTGTTTTCTTTTCAGTTTTGGAGAAGTGGGACATTGCGAGTGGTGTGTCATTGTTTTTTGGCCTTTGAACCCATTACTATAATTAGAATAACAATGCTTATATGTTGTGGAAGATGTCTGCAAGAATTTCTAGAAATAACAATATATTCATAATGGGAGAACAATTTTTCTTATATACAGACATTTTTCTGAGTTTCATAACCAGAGTTTTAGTTTTGATTAAATCTCTCTGTCTATACTATTCCCTTAAAAATAATGTCATTTTTAGAGGTTTATTTTATACGTCAGCCTTAACGATATAAAATCTGCATTATTTTTTGTAATGCTGAAACTATAGGGCGGATCAGTTCTAAATTACTTTTAAAAAAAAGTTTTTTTTCTTCAGGAAAAGATGAATAATGAAAGATGAATAATGATGAATAAATATTTTTAGTTATTGTATATTAATAGCTCTACAGCTTTTATAGCTAAGTTGGGCATGCCTTGAATTTTTAAAAAAAATATTGTAAACTAATAATCCTCTTCGGTTCTTTGTTGTGATCCTCAGCAGCCAAATGGACGCTGTGGCAAGCTAGAGACCAAGTCATCACTACAAAATACTAGGAATGTCGTCCAGAACATCCACAAGAATTATCAGCGTGTATACGGGACTGTTGCATGACAAATCTGATCGTAATACAAAGTCCCGACGTCTATTGAAGGCGTTGGGTGCCAGTTCAGGTGTTGTCCTCGTCATCTGACCATGGTTCTAAAATCGAAGGTATCGTTCCCGAGTCTTTCCTTCGAGATAGGAGCCCCAGTTGCTCAATCGGTAAGGCGTTCAGCTACTAATCAGAGGATTGGTGGTTCGAATCCGTGAAATAGACTTGACATAGAAAAGTAAAAAAGTAGTGATCTTGCGATCGGGGGGTTGCCAGCTTCGCTTCAAAAATACTAGAAAGTCGTCCAGAATATCCAACAAATTATATTGGCGTGTATACGGGACTGGTGCACGATACATCTGATCGGGTCCAAAGTCCCGACGTCTATTGAAGGCGTTGGGTGCCAGTTCAGGTGTTTCCTTGTCATCTGACCATGGTTCTAAAATAACGAGGTGCAGGTATGAATGGGTGTATGAATGTGTATGTGTTCCCGGGTCTTTCCTTCGAGATTGACCACGAACCGTCGCCAATAGAGCCCACTGTTCAGCTCTAGTGCGACGTTAATTAACAAAAACCAAAACCTTCGAGATAGGCCCCGAACCGTCGCCAATAGCCCAGTGTGCAGCTCTAGTGCGACGTTTTTTAACAAAACCAAAAAACAAAACAAAACTTGTAACTTCTAGATTTTCATCGCCAAACAATGGAAAACTCTATCAAAATGTGATACTTTGTCAACATTTCACGACACAAAAGCCCCACAAATTAAGAACAGGAACGATAATTTTCCTGCAACATCACCGTTGATAGCTCGCATGTCCATATTGATCATGCGTGCTGAAAGCCCCCACTTAACCACGTAAAATATGGGACTCGTTCCCACTCAACTTTATTAATTCCGCAAACTGCAAAAGCTCTAGTTACACCTCAGAGACCCGAACCTATTTGCTTTACACTGATCAGGAATCGTGTTGCCGAGCATCCCTGGGGGATGGACTAATAATAGTCGGGTGTGCGAGCCTTAGAGGTTATTATACCTGATCGTGGTATTTATTACTTCATAAAGGGTATTTCCTTTTATAGGGGATCCTGGTAATTTTTAGATGCTTTTTTTGTAGGTGCGAAAAGGACTTTTTAATGATGAAAGTTTCTCTCGTAGGTGAAAATGAGTATTCATTATTTAATGGATCCTGGGTAATATTAAAAACTGGGTTTGGGTAATGGAAAAATGAAAATTAGATTTTAGCAATTTTGAAGTGAAGGGTTTGTTGGTTCAGTTTTACGTGAGTGGTAAAGTAATTTGTGATTCCGTTCAAGTTCATATTGTAGTGTAAAGTACACAAATACATATCATTATAAAGATTGGTTGCTGTTATATGGAAACTAATCAACCAATTGAGAATTTTAGAGGAGATTGTTCTAAAGGGCCGTTCATTTGTTACTTCACACACCCTTAAGGGGAAGGAATCTATCATGTGTGACATGGGGAGGGGATATCATTTGTTGTGTGACGTAGGGAAATTTTGGAAAGAATTTTTTCTGCAAACTTTGAAATAAATCACTTTTTATAGAAACGACTATCTTTCTAATTCGATGTTTGTTAAATACATGAAATGGAAGTTTTAATGATTGATTTTGAACTGCAAAATTTTTTCTGAACCTGACATGGAGAGGAAAGAAAATTAATAATTGTTGTATTACTATATTATTGCGTTTCTATTAAAACTTACAATATTTATACTTGAAAATGCAATGCATAAACCAAACTCCTCCAAGTGTAACTTCAGATGCTGTTAGGTCTCGTATCGAAAGTTTCCAAACTGTATCTAATTACCCTTGTCTGCATATAAGGTAAACACTCATTAATATATGTAACATTTCACAAATAGAAATAAAACTTTCCTGCAAAACAAACTGGGAAATTTGACGCACCATCTGCAATTTCAAATTTGTGAAAGACCTTCCGCCGCATCGAATTCCCAAAGTGGAATTCTGCCATAAACGCTGACAGGTGAAAGCCAGAATCTTTCATGGGCCATCCATGAATACCCGATGTTTACTCGCTTCTCGAACTCCCGCAGAGCCACGAACACACCCCCTCGCACAATCCCTTTTCATTACAAGCATAAATACCAAACCCCAAAGATTTAGAACTGTGGAAGACCCATGCCCAACAAGACAGCTTCAGGTGGGCTTACAACTTCCGCCAAAAAAGCAGCGCCAAACCCATATCCCCTTGTAAATAACACGCAACATAATCTCCAACGACACGTAATTCCATACATGATTCTCAATGACATCTAATTCCATTCACGACCATCGATCATCTGCCTTGGCGACGGCGCAGCCAAATGGCGGAACATCCGACCAGAATGGAATTATGTATCAGGGGAACGCTTCGCCAATCTTGGTGGAAAAAAGGAACATGAGGACCATAAAAATCGTCTGTGAAGAGCACCCCCTGCGCCCTTTGAAATCCCGGGTCATGCGAATCCAGAATGGTCATGTTGCAGCACTGATTCATAAACCACCCTTTGTATGTGGGAACTTTCCACGGCCTTTCTTGGCGGAAAGAAAGGCGAGCAAACTAACGCTTTTCACGCGCTTTGTTGGCGCTTTTGTCGTCTAGGGGGGGAATGGGGGGGTTATCAAAGAAGGTGGGGAAATAAATAAATAATAAAGTGGGGGACGGGAAATAATGGTTTCGTTGTAAGAAAAAAAGAGCATGCAAGTTGGTAGACTTCAGGTAACAAGGTGGGGAGCCGCTGAGGATTGGATAAAGCGTGTCGTTGTGGTTTGCGAGTTGAATTGATCGCCAAGGTGTCAACGGAATTTGAATTTGGCAGGGAATGGTGGTGAAAAAAAATAACTGCAAGGTGTTCCTCTTATCTGGCTTTGGATAGAAACTAAGTATGAATTTCTTAGCGTCAATTGGATAATATTAGGATGTTTTAATCAACAGGCACACTATTAACCATCAAATTATGAGTTTTCGAAAAAAGAATGATAAAATGCATTACATTTATATATTTATGATGATATAGATGAGAGAGTTTTAATAATAAATTAAGTTCATTGATATTAATACTATTAGGTAACTACAAAGAAATTTCACTAAGGACTTTAGAGTAATAATAAGGATAAGCAACGCTGAAATTGTGGATAAATTTTGCTACCTAATGAATTCACTACAATTTATATCATTGCAAGTAACTTTCTTTAATTCAAATTACACTTCAGATTATTTTTAAACAAAATATGTTATTGGAATAACCTTCACTAATGTTATTTCTGTTAATAATCCCCCAAAAACCTTAACTTAATCTTAAAATATTTAACTTTTATAAGAGTGACATGTTTTCTTAAAATTAATTTTTTGTACGAATTAACCTTCATGTATGGGAAATGTACATTTTATTGCTATTTAATATCCCTTGATAATATAAACAACATTTTATTTTGTTTTTAAAACCCACCCTTTAAAATAGATTTTTTTTTTAAAATTATCTGTTAATTTTTTTTCCACACTATGAAATAAAAGATTTTTTTTTTCTAAAAAGAGCATTAAGAACGCTTTGGTATTCTTTTGTACTTTATCAATATGCTAAAATAGTAAAGTATTGAAGTTTTTTCCCATAATGATATTTCACCATATTTGTATTCCTTAATATGACATTAAATGAAAATTTAAATTAAATATTTATACTGCAGTGGTATTTCACTTCTAACATGTCAGAGATCCATCGAAACCTTCCCATAAATGAGCAACCAAAACACCGGAACGGACGCTCCATTCATAAAATAAGAAAATCCAACCGACAACATCCCTCGTCCACAAAATACTACTGCCCCCCCCCCCCCCTCTTATTGTACAACTTTCCAAGGACCAGATGGCTCGTGTACGACAAGCCATCGTACAAGAACCGATGCACACCAACAAAAAGGACATCAGAGAACTCACCTTAAAAGCCGCCCAAAAAGGGAACCAAAATATAATAATAAAAGAGCAGTCTTCCCCCTCCTTTGGAACCCTTTTGTGAACAAGTTGCACTGCGCGCTTCCTGTCCCCAGACCCAGAGTGGCAAATCTCGGATTTCATGTTCTTTTTTTTTCCTTTCTTGTAGAAGGTAAAATATGTTTGCCATTTTGTTCGTCCCGCCGAAAACATCTGTCCGGCTTCGGCACCTGACGCCTTATCGGACGTACATCTTGGTCCCTCCAGATGGTATCTCTGCCTGGTAAAAGTTTGGGCCACTGATATCCCCACAAAGTCGACGCGATACCGAGATCTCGGCCGCAGATACGCAACAAGTCAAAAGCTATCTTGTGTGCGTAATTCCAGAAGTGTGCTCAGTCAGAGAAAGGATATACAAGGGGCTGTTATAAGGGGCTTTCCAACATGAACTTGACGTGTGTGCCATCATTAAGACATAAATCTTCCATCGGTTTGATGGCTAATGCATCGCACTGACCGACTATAAATGTCACTCGGAGAGGTTGATCTCTTCATGTGAGCTTTTTTTATGTCTGCTTCAGTGGCGTTTGGGGAGATTAAAAAGCGAATAACATTCCCTCAAGTGGGATTGCAATTACTTTAATGGTCGGAGGAGAGGTTAATGCAGGGTTTTCATAATTGCCCAACGATTACCCCAACTGCCCATGAGATTACTAAATTTTTTAATTAAGAGATTAAATTCTTGGATTTAGCTGCCTTTGGATTGACATCTCCGCTTCGGTGACTATTGCATTTGGGATTTGCGTTCGGATGTATTGGATTATTAGAGAAGGCTGATTTAATATTTTTGAGATTGCATTTGTCATTAATGGCGTTTTCTTTTCTTTGAATTAATCTGCAGTTAAGAGGGATAATACGGCGATTATTTTTTATTAATACAGACAACTAGCATCCTTTTATTGCAGATTGCATGGGAATATCATAAGTCCGTTAAAGATAATAATGCCTGAAATAGATTTTTTCACTGTTCTGCAATTAAAATTTTGTATTAAATTTTTTATTGAAATTCTGACATAAAATTGACTAGGATTAACAGAATATAACAGCTATATACCAACGGATATAACCACATTTAATTTGAAAACCCAAATATCCAGTTGAACTTTACCTGGAGGCGTTTCATATTTTTAGCAATATTGATTCGATTGTCAATGAAACATTTGCGGTCCCAGTATTTCGCGCTTGTTGGTATACAATAGTTAACTCCAACCGATTGAGATAGTTTTTGTTCTTTGACAACACTTTCAATTCTGGATTTATTTCCATTTTATTTTACACACAGACCTTTCATTTCTGCTGATGAAGGGAGATGTATCTCCCAAAACATGTCTAGCTCTCATGAATTTTTATTGCGTATTTTAACGTTGTATTTGTATTTTAATATTATTAACGCGATGTTCTATAAGACGAGTTTTTATCTTATATATATACCAACGGGCCAGGTAATTAGAATTCAGGATAGAACATAGAAAACAGGAACGTTTTTATAATTAAAAACAAATGAAAAGTAAATAAAAAAATAAATAAGGCCAAAAATATCTTTAAAAATATTAAATAAGTTTTCTGTTACATATTATTATTTTTTTAAACACATTCATAACGCTCTAAACAAAATAAAATCTTGCATAAAAATAAGAAGGATTTTAAATTTTACAAAAAATACTATTACATGTAAGTACTATTAGTAGAATTAGGTCATTAAACATTTAAACACTTTTTTTGAAAATTCATTTAATTTTAAATAATAAAAAAATAACAAAATTCTTTTACAAATATATATGACATGCAAATCAAAATAAGCAAACACATTCAAAAATTGCATTTAAAACTCACACCGCCTGATACATCTATTGCAAGCGTTATTTCATGCACTGCGAGATTCAATTTCCGTCATCTATTGTATCACATGGATTCGGGAATCTCGGCTGTCTGAAATATAACTTATACGTGAAATGAAACACCGTAAAAGGAGCCTCAAAGATATCGCTACGAGATTTAAATGTTGCCTCGGGTGCGTTAAGTTTGATGCAAGATATATCGCAGATATCTCGGAAGCTCAAAGCTGAAATGTCTCGAGGGGAAAGAGACACATTTTCGATTAACCAATATCGTGGAGACGTCTGCACGATGTCTTAATTCACATTTCAACAGAAGTCGTCTTTCAAAAGTGAGATATAACTCATTTTAAGCTCAGTTGAAGACATTTTCTTGCGCTAGTCAAATAATTCAGTCGTATCAAATGTGCCTGAGGTAGTTTCAATTATATGAGTAGTGCATTTTTTTTAGATGCTATATTTTTGAAATTTAAAAATGAGCGAATTTAATGTGTTTTAAGAATATAATCAGGGTAATTATAAATTAAAGATTTTACAATTTTTTTGCGAAAGAAAATAATACCAATGTGTACTAACAGAGCTATGTTAGTTACTATATCCTACATAAAATAATAAGTATTTGACTATAGTTCACAAATCACTAAGTTCAAAGCGCAATATAAAATAATTTTTTTTATATAAGAGATTAAGTAAACTATATTAAAAAAAAAAATCTCAAATATATTTAGTCATAAAAAAACAACGTGGCTCTATTTTTTATATATATATATAGTATTTGAAAATATGATACAAAATTAACGTCATATTAAAGAGAACAGATATACTTAAATTGAGCCAAATTATTATTTTTATAGGAGTAAAGCAATTTAACATAGCAAGTTGCACTAGATCTTTTGCTAACATTTCCCAAATGTGGTAGGATGTTTGAAGATGAAAATTAGTTAAACTTTATAGCCCCTGTGGGAAAATTGTTGTACAGGCAGAATACATGCCACTGCCATATATGATCCTCGTTTTGATATTTTAATGTTTTTATAGGGACAGTCATCGTTCTTAAATTACACAATGACAGTCCAGTTATATAGCTAACATAAGACGGCGAGATATCAATTTTAACAAAAATAAAATTCTAATATTTTTTTTTAAATTGAACAATTACGTGAAAATGATGAAAGAAGAGTGAACAATGATCAAGATTCAAGAAAACAGGTAACATTATGTTCATACCTATATCGGTATCTGTAATAATAAAACAAAGTGTTTGTCTGTGGATCGCAGAACACCTACTTCCCATGAGTATAAAAGGCTGAAAATATATATATTCACCGAGCCTGATTTAGAAAATTCAATACTTTAGGCCTAATGGCACTAATATGGGCCTCCTCTAGTAAAATCTGCCTCGAAGAATAAAAAAACCATCGCATTTTAAGTTAATTATGCAATAATAAAACAAGAAATATAACGATTTTTGAAAAATTTCTGAAAAGTTACGAAAAATTGCAAGAATAATAACGAATATATCAAAGTATAGCTTACTTTTATACAATATATATGTAATTAAATAAAAGTTGAGGCCCCTGAAGTCTGAGGGCCCTAGGCCCGGATTTAACGTGCCTAATGGTAAATCAGGCCCTATATATACATATAAGTACTATTCTACTATTCATCCTCGAGGTGTGCACCTTCGGCTCGGATTTCTAAAATTGCATTTAGTTTTTTAAAAATTTTGTTAAACATTTTAGAAATATAGCATGAAGAAACATCTTTAAAACATATTTCCAAGACCTAGAACTGAGCTTAGTCGATAGCGCTCTGAACTTGGGAACTATAGGTCCTGGTTCGAATCCCGACGAGGTTTTTTTTTAAGGTATGTGCCTTAGCGGGTGCTCTAGCAACGCGAGGCCAAATAGCTAGTATACCATGTAGGATTAGGTTTATACATCAGGCTTGAATAAGGAGACAGGAGGAAATATCCTAAAGATGCCTCGATCCCTTATTCTTGTATCTCCTTTTAAAAGAATGGCGATAAGAGAGAGATATATAAGAAAGAGCGAGCATCAAGACTGGCAATTTAAGAAAAATCCTCCGGAGTAGAAACCGGAAAATCGTCCAATTGTTGGGCCTGCAAACGGTCTTCCATTGTCGATCCCCTCTTTTCGAATGCTACCTCCACAAAAGATGGGGGGGGGGGGGGGGGGCGGGGGAACTAAACCTTTAATCCGATGGACCAAATGAGACCCCGTGTATTGATCTTTTGCTTGCTGCTGCTTGCAGGGGCAACTCCGATGCTAGTAGTCCTGCGCCCTCTTTTGATTTTGTTTGAACCTTCCTCGCCCCGTGAATGGGCCCTCCCTTATCGTTGGGCTGGCAGTCCGACACATAATAAAAGGGGGAGGGGGGGGGGGCGATCGAAGAAGACGAAGGGTGAAGGCTTTTAGGAGTTTGTTAGACTATTTGGAAGGTTTCTTGTGAATGAGGGATCATGAGAAATCTGGTTTCTCACGTTGAAGGTGGACGACTCTAGGTTCTAATTCTAGAAATGAACGGGATAGCATTAAAGTGTTTGGTATTTGCAAGTATCCAATGGTTTTCTTTACTTGAGCAAATACAATCTGACAAGCTTTCGTTTTTATGTCTTTAAATCAGTAATTTAATATATGGCTTTTTATTATTAACTTTTCCTAATGCAGACAACTCTCGTTATCTCGAACTCGAAGAGAAGTGTATAAAAATTCGAGATATCGAAAATTCGAGTTATCGAAAATCCTATAAAAAAGCTGTTTTGGTAAAAATAAATACAAGTATACTTACACTATTTCATTTTAAATTTCTATCCAAAATAGTTTGGTGGGTATTTCTATTTTTTCGGAATCAATTATATATTCCAAATTCACGATTGCTTGAAATGTATCTGATGTTTTCATTTAAGGCCTCGATTCAATGAATGCACGCATAGATTTTATAGAAGATAGAGCTTCTTACAAAGTTATCATTGGAGGAGGTTCGCATTCTTCATTATCATTCTTCTTCTGAGAGCGATCTCTCATCAAATGCTGCTATAGAGAGTGCATTGCATTTTCGTTTTGTCGCCATTATTCATAGCGACAAATCAACATTACACGAAAGCCTAAACAAAAGTGAGAAGGGGTCGAGTTCGAGTGTCGTCTTCATATTTTTAGTGAGTTGCTTTCTGAACGGTCGGTATAATGTTGCAAGAAAGTGACTCACTTTACCGAAAACGCCATCTGGCTTGAGGGACGATAAATCATTAATATTCTTTGTTGGACTGACTGTGTTACAGAGGAGGGGATGCAGCTCAGGGAATCCAGTCTGGCGACATTCAAACAAAAGGGTGAGGCACAGGTAGGAATCCATTGTTGTGTATCCCCTTTCAGTAATGCACAATAAGAAAGAGAACTGATAAGAAGAACGTGTCAATTATATATGTGCTAAAGGTTCTTCAAAATCCATAGTTTTAAGAGGAAAACAAAATTTTGAGTTGTGAGGAAACTTCGAGTTATCGAAAATAACGACGAAAAACTTCGAATTAAAGAGATAAAATTACATTAAATAAGTAATGAAGGTGCAGGGAAATCGATTTTTTTCGAGCTATCGAAAAATTCGAGTTATCGCGAGTCTACTGTATAACATTATGCGATGTTTTTTAGTTCTCATACAAGGTGTAGGAGAATTAGTTTTACAACTTTAACACGCAATAAAAACAAAAACAAACAGAAAGGATAGCTAACTTATGTTTCTTGTACATATAACAGGCCACACATTTGTACGCCGGTTTTTTTTACAAGAAGCGCACACAACATGTGAAGTTTTGATAGTAGGAAAAGGATGTGAAAGTTTCCCGGATACCACGAAATGGCATCACATTACGTCGATAACAACGTGAGACTAGTAGAAAGGCAGTCAGTCGACATGAATCCTTATGAGAAAGCTTAGTGCTTAGTTATTGACGCGTTAATGGTATTGGAATGGTGCGTTAATTGTTTAAGAAAAACTGCGTACAAATAAAACTTCATGTGTTGCCAATACATATACAAGCAACATAATTTAGCTATCTTATTCCTTTCAGGTTTTATTGCGTGTCAAAATTCTAAAAATAATTCTCGTACACCATGTAATTCTTATTCTTAATACATATGTTCTTAAAGTTTTTATTCTTAATATGTTCTTAAAGTTCTTATTCTTAATATATTCTTAAAGTTCTTATTCATAATATTTTCTTAAAGTTCTTATTTTTAATATGGTCTTAAAGTTTTTATTCTTAATATGTTCTTAAAATTCTTATTCTGAATATGTTCTTAAAGTTCTTATTCTTAATATGTTCTTAAAGTTCTTATTCTTAATATATTCTTAAAGTTCTTATTCTTGATATGTTCTTAAAGTTCTTATTCATAATATTAATTTTATAGTATCGGCGAACCTCACAATTTCCATGGACTTTCACTTTTATCCGACAGATGAACTAAGCGAAGGAGTACAAGTTTTTTTTTTTAAGGGTGCAAATAGGCCCTAGTGCCATTGTCAATTACTCTACCGACAAATAATTTATAAATTCAATTATAAGCTACCGATTTTAATTTCTTATATTTGAGTAATTTGTATTGCATTGCTTAACAGCTCTGTCTGTCAAAATTAAAAATATACCATACTTTGTTAAATTTCACCCGTTTCTTGATGATATTCCAATTCTAGCATTTCCTTTCTCATTTTTGGTAATGAACTATTTAAAGATTGAAACCCATCTACCTTTCATTAACATATAAGGTTTAATAATAGAGTACATTTATGGCATCAAACTAGTTTAAATGAAGGATTGCCTTCCGCAATCAGTAATGATTGCACAACTCAACTCCACTTTGGTAATACAAGCATTACAATGTCCATCGCTAAGTAACTTTGCTCGTCTTCTCGACTATAATGGCGGCAATTGAATTCGAATAAGCTCTTTAGAATACTCAATAGGGTCAAATGACGAACAATTCCGCGGTATTCGATAAATTAAAGCGTATTGTATAACAATTAATTTTATTGTAACTAGAATTGAAATGCTTTTACAAATATGCTCGAAGTGTGTTTGTTTTATTATATGGAAATATTTTTGTTTTGTTTGAAATCATTTTTTGTTTGTTTCATTATCGTAACTTAAAAATTAGATATAGAAATTGTATTAATTTTTTTAACTTATTACAACCATTACATTGCGTAATGCATTGCCTCAATGGCTTTTCTTCTTTTTAACATAAATGTACGTATTTACTTATTTTCCAACAATATGCGCTAAATATTTCCTCTTCATTTACGAAACAAAAATATTTTATTTGTGTTCAATACTCGAAGAAGCGAAACTCTTTATATTTCTCAGGTTTTATTGTTCATATTTTCTTATTGAAGTATACAAAATAACAATTGAAAGAACTTCGCTTATGGTAATTTTTTTACATAAAAACGTAATGCAATTATTTCAAAACTACAAAGTAAGAAAAATCTCCTTAATATATATGTTAAACTCCCTTAAATTGTGCCACTCGTTTAAAAAAAACTATATTTAAATATAAAATTAAACACAAAACCATATTACAATACTTCGATCTCGTTTAGTTCTTAAAGTCGCCAAGGCCTGCCAAGTAATATTGGCGCATAAATGAATTGGTCACACAGAAAATTGTGATTTTAATTCGAAAATATTTTTTTTCAGTTTATTTTTTTTTAAGTAGGAAGCATTTGTATGATAAAGGTATTACTTATAAATAATAAATAAAATAGAATAGAATAACTACTTTAACTGGAGCTCAATATAATACTTCAAATTTCCTTCATGTTCAGCAAGCAATTTGCTCTTATTTTTGACACAAAGATCTATGTTTGATGGATGACTTTCAAAAAAATTAACATTTTGGTTCGAAAGAATACTCTTCTCCACTTACACAAACATCATTTCTCCTTACAGATTCGAATCTCTTTCGCTAGATAAGGGCTGATCCATTTAATCTGGATTCAAACCATCTCGAACACCAATAGTATTCTAATCGAATATCAAAATTCCTCCGGGATTTAAGAGATGGACAAGATTTCATTTCCGAAATTAAAACAATCGCCAACGCAATTGAGTCATTACGCATATCATTAATCTTTATTAGAAGATATCCTTATGACTGGTATATGCATATTACAATACCCAATTACCGATTTTATTGTGTGCAGAAGAATGCTTATCAGATTCTGCAAATTGCTGCCCCCTGATTTTCACCTGCTATATCGAACTTGCCTCATGATTTTAATCTTCACCGTTCTTCTTCCCTTGAGAGTCTTCGGGTTACCACTCTCCGATTCATGTAGACGGATGGTCTATTGTCTACTTTGGAATAGACGTCACTGCCCTGGTTTATTTTGATTGAAGACGCTAGATGAATCTTGTGCCAGAAGTCTTGGGTGTGGAGTAGGCACCTGGTGTGTGTTCTATACTTAGGAGGAGGCATGTGATACGTTAGTATGATTGGATTCAAAATGGTTATATATTGGTAATTGGTCGCCAAGTGGAACAAAATCAAAAATTCGAAAATTAACTAACAGCATTTTCCATTACTAGGCAGCCGGATCTATTATTTGATCCAATGATGTGGAAGGGAAGTTCAATAAGTTGCCTAATAATGAGTTGAAACTTATTCCACTTACGATAATAGCCAAGTTAAGTTGCAAATTTTAAACTCTCTATCCCAAAACTCCGTTTTTGGACTTATAGGATTCGGCGGATAAGGCTTCCAATTGACAAGACCAAACTAATTGAAAGCCTTAGTATAGTGAAATAAGCATAAAGTTCTAACGTTGAGAAAATTTCACTTACCTGTCTATTGATAATAACATAGTCCCAAAATATGTATTTAATGTATTTGGAACAGTGCCGTTACACGAGTATCTAATCACGCTTGTAGGTTGTCGTATATGTGAAGACAGCGTGCTTCTATTGCTTTTTGTGACCCCGGAGCGTTATTCCATATGTGTGTGTTTGATGTCATGAATACAGGAGTTGGTTTTAGATACTCGTCCCAACTCAACAGTTCTAAAAATTCCCAGTTCCAACTTATCGACATTTATTATATTTTTTATATATATTTTTAGGTAATATCCTCTCACAAACATTAATTTGTTGCACGCATATTCCAATGCAGTGTCCGTTCTGAGGTCTAATTTAAATATACTCACACACGTTGGGAGATTTCTAATCTTCCCTAGCCTTCATTTGTTAATAATATTAATTTTCTGCGTGGATAAATTTCCACAACTCGGGGTTTTTAGAAGTTGACATTCCCAACTTTCAAGGTTTCTAGATAATTGGGGGGGGGGGGGGGGAAGGGGGGGGGGGCTGGTGTTATGGGCCTGGATGGTAAGACTGAGATGGTTCTAGACTGAGAGTAACAAGCTGTTTATTAAAAATTTTATTAACCCTTTGCACTCCCTTGGCGCTGCTCAGGCAACAACATAACGACTCGTTCTTTTGGTTCCCTGTTCTTTAAAATAAACGAGAACAACATGATCTTGTGTTTAAAAAACATCGATATTTTTTTTCAACTCGTTCTTTTGCAGATCCAAAACAGATTATGTTTCTTTTTTCTATAAGCATAACAAATTCTAGGGTAAAGAACATAAGGATGAATAACTGTTTCGTAGAAAGAACGCAAAGAGTTCTTGGAGAGCAAAGGTTTAAACCTGAACGGTCATGGAATGGATTTAAATTGAATGAAAAATCTCTATTGGCGTTGGAGAACTGCAGTAAATTGCTTTGTTTAAATAATACATGATTTTTTTTGAGAAAGTTACTTTTATTGAATTTAATTTTTAACTTTTCCGTTCTTTAATAATTTTTCGTATTTTAATAATAATAATAATAACAATATACATGGTATTGACATTACTTGTGCTTCGACAATGTACAATTTTCTGGTAAAGATTCATAAAAGATAATTTCATTTAAAGGGAATTAAATCATATTATGTTTCTTCAAATTCCTTAATTGATTGTGTCATTTACACAAAGTTATTTTTTATACAAACGATGCAAATTAAATATGAAACACGTATTTTCAAGTGATATATATCACTAACTTTTTTTTAATATTCAAATAAAAGTTGGTAATTTCTTTCAGAAATATCGTTTATCTTCCTTAAACGGTGTATGATTTTTAATCGTGTCCATTTATTATTAATGCAAAGAATAATTTGGAAACTTTTAGCATTCTAGAATTAATAAAAAATAAATAGATAAACATATTTCGAACTTTTAATGAAACAAAAATATATATTGAATGCTTTTTAAACTATGATGAAGACATATTTTGATCCCTTCTCTTTCCTCGAATTCTGTATAAATTTAACCAAATATGTGAAAACAGAGTCTTTATGAAATCAATGCCAGTTTAAAATATAATTTCAACATCGTGAATATAATCATAGGTGTTCACCGTACAATATAGCAATACACGTAACGCCATCTACCGGACAGGAGCTGCAACTTAATATATTGTTAGATTCCTTGATCTTCATTTATAAGTGAGAAATGGCGGTACAAAATTTTCAGAAAATTAGGAATTTAAATATTGAGGTTGGGAGAAATGTAAATAATGACATTTTTGTACCAAATTTGCACCAAACTAAAATCTGACTCTTAGCCTACGTCTAAGGGTTACGATCTTTAAAATTGGAAATTTAGAAAATACAGAAATGTAGTTTGAAATGTATTCGTTATTAGGATAATTAAAAGAAAGTGAAACTTTATACGCATAGCTCAATATAAAAAAGTCCCTTAATTTTTTTTAATAAACCATATAAAACGGTAGAGCAACTTTTTTCTATATTTAAGGATTTTTTGAAACCTTGAATGATTGTTGACATTCTCTTTCTAATCTGCAGAAACCAATAGCGTCTACAGAATTTAAATTAATGAACATTAAAAAAAATATTAGACATTTTCTAAAAAGGTGAAGCTGTATTAAAAAAAACCTCAAAAGAGGGGAAGTTTGCAATTTAAACGCAAAAGAAACGTAGGGAGTGAATTGATAAAAAAAATCACACTATTAGTGGTGAACTAGGAGGGGGGGGGGGGGGGGGGGATGATATAAGAATTGGGCGTATACCCCGTTGGGGATGGATTAAAAATGCGTTCCGAACTCCCCTCTGCAATCTTCAAATGGATTAGGGGGCAAGTCTTGAATTTTTTTGGTCATGGAGGGAAAATATTTTGCCTGAAGTTTCTTTGATTGCTAAGGCTAGATTAAAGAATTGGAGAGACCATTTTTTTTAGCGCTGCCAGATGCATAGTTTTTTAGTTGGTTTAAAATACTTTCTTGTTCAACTATATATTTTTTTGCTTTGAAAGATCATTGCCATTTTCTCTGATATATTTTTTTTTATCCTTTTTGGTTTTAAGTCCCCATCGTGAGTATAACAAAATGTTTGGCTAAAGTTCGGTTTTAAATCAACTGACGATCGCGGGAACGTGGAATCGCATTGTGTGATCACCAATATTTCCACAGAAATTTTTAATCTGATAAAAATAATATGTTTTACAGTATTTTTAAAATCTTTTAGATTTAATGCAAGATCTTAAGTGTTACAGCCGTGTTTTTCTTTCCATGCATCTATAGTTTTACCATTTAGTGCCTACAATTTATAGTTTTTAGATATATTTAAGGCTATATTCATAAAAAGTATAATTTTAAAATTAATTTATATATATATTGTGTAATAAGTTAAACCTTTTTTTTTATTGAAAATAAATAAACGTATGATTTCTGTATTTCATTGCAATTTAAATGATTGGAAGTATTTTTTTAATCCATTAATGCTTTTAAAATTCTAAAAATACATGCGCTAGAAAATAATTTAAATGTTACAGTGGAGTGAACAATTTTTAAATTTCGATTTTTCCAGGATTAGTAACTTAAATTACTATTCATCTAATCCTTTATTACAAACATTTTGCATATTGATAAAGCACCAATCTTCAAATAGCCGTTCCTGCGTCCTCAATTACTGCAAAATATGTGGCATGTCACTCCTGATCACTGAACTCTAACTGCAACTTCTGGAACGCTAATCATCAGTTCCTCCTACGAACGCGGTTGATGCCATACCGTAAGCAGCCATACTGTACCCCAACTAATTTTTAAAAGTGATTTTGTAGGATTTTTCCTTCTCAAACCGTTATAGAAATGTTAAATGTGTTTAGATATTTTATTTCTATATATAGAATTAAAGTGTATATCGCAAATAATATAGTTTTTCTTATTGCTGCTTATACAATTATGGGTAAAATGGATTTCAAAGAATAGGCCTTCAGAATGGGCTTCAATGGAAAATTTAAAATAAAATATCCAATAGCACTACAATTTGGCATATTTTACATTAACAATATATGGAATATAGAGGTATAAATGGAAAAGGGGTACAGTATTTTAAGCTTCAATTTGTTTCGAGTCAACAAACTGCCTTGCCGTATCCAGAAGTTACAGTTAGAGATCAGTAGTCGTGTCACGGCACTGATCTCGTGGTTGGAGGGTCCCACCATGCGAAGATGCTGGTGCACGTGAAATCTATCGTAGTTCAAATGTTCTCATGTTGATCGTGGTGTGAAATTTTGAGAAGTAAGTACTAGGTATAATCATCGTCATAAAGACCATGGTTCAAAAGGTCCTTCAGTTGCCCACTGGATAAAGGAGTTCAACTGGAAAGAGGATTGCTAGTTAGAGCCCGTGCGGTGGACTTGAGTCAGCTTAGGTCTTGTCCTCGTCATCTGACAAAAATACGAGGCAGTGTTCCTCGGGCCTTCTATTTGGGATGGCCCCGAACCGTCGTCAATAGCCCAATGTGCAGCTCTCGTGCGAAGTTTTTTAAACAAACCCTGATTCAAAATTAAGAATCAGCATTCCAGGGTATTTGGATGAATCCCAAACCGACGTCAATAAACCCTTGTGTATATCTAGCGCAACACAAATTCAATTAATCAACATTTCGTGAATTAAACGAAATAAACGCGTTACCTGGCATTTCATCGAAACGAATTCACAGTGACTTATATTAAAAACTGCATTTAACCCCCAGCGTAAAAATATAAATCTTGCGTTTCTGCTCCATTATCAAACGCAGGTGCGCTGATTAAAGACGGGGGAGTTCAGTTGTAGGTGGAGTTTTTCTGCATTTGAGGACCACACACACCAACAATTTGAATGCGCTGACCGCTCTTGACCTGTGCGCTTGTCTCTTTTGTGTAATAAGCTCTCACTCCGCGCGACTTGGGACCGAGTAATGTGGTTTTAATTTGGTTTTGCATAACGGTTTAATAGTCCTGTTTGGAGATTTACGGCGGATGAATAAAATTCATCTTCTTCTTCTTCTTCTTGACCTAGACTTGGTTTAAATTGAAGTATAATTAATTTATTTAAATTTTCTCCCTTAATGGATTTCATTTGCGGAAGAGTTTTGCTGTTTTTTTAAAGAATATTCTGGAAGAAAAGGTTTTGTTAGTGTTTTTTGTTTTGAGTGAAAAATACTTCATTTTATATTTTTTTTTATGGAATTTATTTATTTAGTAATTAATTTTTTATTTATTTTTATAGAATTTATTTATTTAGTAATTATTTTTTTATTTATTTTTATAGATTTTTTTTTATTTTTTATTTATTTTTATAGAATTTTTTTATTTTTTATTTATTTTTATAGAATTTTTTTTATTTTTTATTTATTTTTATAGAATTTTTATATTGTTTATTTATTTGTATAGAATTTATTTATTTATTAATTTATTTTTTATCAATTTTTATAGAATTTATTTATTAATTAATTTTTTAGTTATTTTTACAGAATTTGTTTATTAATTAGTTTTTTATTTATTTTTATAGAATTTATTTATTAATTTTTATTTTTTTATTTTTATAGAATTTATTTATTAATTTTTTTATTTTTATTTTTATAGAATTTATTTATTAATTTTTTTATTTTTATTTTTATAGAATTTATTTACTAACTAATTTTTTATATATTGTTATAGAATTTATTTATTTATTTATATATTAATTAACTTTGTATTTATTTTTATAGAATTCATTAATTTTTTTTTATAGATTTTATTAATTAATTTTTTTTATTTTAATAGAATTTATTTATTTATTTATTAATTAATTTTTTATTTATTTTATAGCATTTATTTATTTGTTAATTTTTATTTTTATAGAATTTATTTATTAATTAGTTTTTTTTATTTATTTTTAAGAATAAAATTGCTATAAAAACCCTTTGCAATAAAAGTAAGTTTATTGATTGATTAAATTAGCATTAGCATTTGATAATTAACACGATAATGACTCCTGGGTGGTCAATCATTGTTGCGTGATGGTCATTGTTTGGCTGTATTGATATTTGGGTGCATTGGTATAATAAAAAAGAAACATTATATTTTGCCCAACTATTTCGGAAGTCGCTTAGCTTTAGTAGCAACAAAAAAAGTAGCTAAAATATAACAAACAGAATGATTTATTATGTGCAATTATGTACAGTTAAAGCTAAACAATGACCATCGCCTAACAATTTGTGACCACCCACTAAATTATTAAATGTAGCAGTAAAATAAGGTTATAAATATGTAATTAATTAAATAAATTACAGGTTAAATATACTAATAACCAAAATATTTTGATGGAACTTTATTATCCATTTATAACTTAAAAATTAAAATTTATTTTCAATTAAAAAAGGTATTTTATTAATTAAGTTTTTTAAAAATTATCACCCACCTATCCCTCTTAATTAATAATCTTGTATTCCCTCTTCAAATATTTTTCATTTACAATTTCAACAGCGTTAAAGTTAAAAAAAAACACACTAATTAAACTGCATTTACTTTTTACTTTTAAATTGAAAAAATACTAAAGTACAACAAAAAGATCATAAAACATGAATTTATATAATTTTTTATATCTAGTTGTATAAATTCATGATTATCAAGACGAATATGTAAATAAAGGAATTCATGATGATTCTAGTGTGAAATAAACTATCCGATTTACGTGATCTAGGAATGATCGAAGTTATAAATTGCTTCACGATAAAGAAATGTCACCTGGTGCAAACGTTTGACATGTTTATTCACATGACTTCTCAACTCCCAGGCCCTTCCCCCTTTGGGGTCGAGTGGTGATTCTCGGGCACGGCACCACTGTAAGAAATTCAATAAACAATGCGAAAAATCGTCTCGAGTTTTGCTGATTCGCCAAATAAGGCCTCGATAGCAAAGGGTTAATAAATTTTCCTATCGAATTGGAGATTAGACAAATTGGAAAGATTCTTACTGGAGTGACACCACTTACTATTAGGGACCGTCACTTATTACGAATGAGAGGCTCGCAAGGGGACTTCACTTATTTAGCTCATAGGGAGAAAATTGTGACCAGAGGTTCGAGGAGTTGTTGGTTTATTTTCTTTAAAGTTATTGATCCGCTTGGGAAAGTAAGAATTTTGTTTTACTTCGAGTGAAAAGATTTATGAATATTAGACAATAGCCTTTTGCTGTGCAATATGTAAATATATATATATGTGTTAAGTTGATCGTTTTTTATTATTCTCTATTCGAAAGTGTGCTGTTATTTAGCAGGGTTTAATGAAATAACCAAAACGGATCAAATCGCGATGCGTGGCGTAATAACTGAAGATCCCTAACAAGAATATGCCATCCTAGTCCTTATTTTACAATTTCGCCCCACTTCCAATTCGATTCTATTTGGATTGTGTCTCTAATAAGACACATTGCGAGCTCTGTTGTGTTAATAATCATTTGTTGTTTGAGGTGTTAGATATATATTTTGAGCGAAATATATTTTGTGAAATCTTACAATATACGAAGCCATTGAATCCCATAACATTTTTTTATCAACGTAAAACGTTTAAATAAACATTCGTTTCTATGGCCCCTTTCTTTATTTTCCTAAGTACGAGTAAAAAAAATCTAAAGTTAGTACATTTCAATCCAAAAACGAGTTCAAAACCTTCTTTACATTAAAAAAGACCATTTCTGGGAATTCCATTCCAGGGACTCTTTAGAAAAGGGCGTCCCAACTCTCAAATGACATCGCCCCGGGCGCCCCTTGACCCCCCCCCCCTCTTTTTATATATATAAAAAAGAATCTTTCCCCAGTCCCACTAAAAGCATGGGTGCGTCGCAGAAACTTTAACGTGCAGCACTCACTTCAGAACGATACTCGTCCCTTTTATGTGCGGAAGATCTCCGTAGTTCTTGATTACAAGGTTCTGAGCTCTCAAAAGAAAGTTTCATTTAATAGAAATGTAACCGAGAATTTTCTAAAGGCGCAGAGAAAAGATTGTACAAAAGGGGGGCTGACTTTTGGCGAGGCAGAAGTGGATGTAGGAGAGGTTGGAATTGTCGAGGTATTGTGTTGGTGCGGAGGAATGCCATTAGATGTGTGGCTGGGGTTAGTTGATTTAAATGGCGTTCCGTGGTGGGTTTGTTGTCTGTAGTCATGGGAATTATTTTCAGGTGAGTTGGTTTTTGACGTTAAATTAAAATGAATTGTCAAAGTAATAGGGGATTTGTCTGTTAACTCGCTAGATAGCTTCCAGAATAAATGGGTTTGTCTATTTTGGAATCTATAGCGAGTTATTCCAAAGTATTACCACACACTCACTCATACACTCACTAACACATTAAAGTAATAGGGGATTTGTCTATTAACTCGCTGTAGATTCCAAAATAAATGAATTAGTCTATTTTGGAATCTAGCGAGTTACTCCAAAGTATTACCACACACTCACTCTCACTACTCATACATTTACTCACACTCGCGCACTCACACTCACTACTCATAAACTCACTCACGCACTTCCACTCACTACTCATGCACTAACTCACACTCATGCACACTACTCATACACTTACAACTCATATACTTACAACTCATACACTCAAACTGATACACTCACTCACATACCTGTACACTACTCCGACACTGATACACACTACTCATACACTCACATACACTACTCATGTATTCACATACACTACTCATACATTCACTCACACTACTCATACATTCACACTTATTTTTCACCCACTTACTCACACTCGCACACCTACTCATACAGCCCTTCCCACTCATACACTCTCACTCACACTATCATATACACACTCACACCCTCACATACTCTCTAGTTCGCTTCACAAACTTATACCTGCCACACTTGCTTCAATGTGAGATACATTTATAGTGTTCAGCATAATACTTTTGGTGATTACTAAATTACGGCATACATAATTATGGCTGTGTTATCTGCTAATTTCTAGTTCTCGAATTTGGCTAAAAACTTGTATACATCAAAAACCCTTTTTTTATTTTTAAATGTATAGCGCTAGTGAAGAGTTACATAATCTTAAGGAAGTTGTGCTTCCTACGGATTATTATTTGAACTAATTGCGTAACTTAGCTAGTACAGCCGCGGGAAAAAACCGAACCATTATTTCGTTAGTTTTTATAGAAGAGCTAAACTTAATTTACCATTTTGTAGGGAATAAAGTCTACTATACATTGATATACAAAAAATTTGTATAGGGGACTACCTTCATACTCGAATCCGCACCAACTTTAAAATTTTCAATAGCAACACCTACTTTTGATAGCGCAGAAATGTTCCTCGCCCTCAAAATAATCTAAATATAAATTTTCGTTAATTTCCTACATTTATATGCAGAGATATTAGACGATATGTATCCATCTTTTTTGAGGGGCTACTTCCACATTGGACAAAGTATTAGTGAGACTTCGAAATGAAGTACGCTGGTAGAAAATGATTTGGCGTTAGCCGTGGTTCTTCTTTTCCCGTGGTCATTCATTTCCCCCACTCCCGTATACCCCTCGCCTTTATATAAGAATTTAGATTTTAATGCCAACGCTATCACAGCGCTTTTAATTCTCAAAATTAGTAGATTTCTGTTAAGTTCTGCAGATTTTAAATTTGTGTATGACCCCTTAAATGATCATTTGATGCACATTTTAATATGACCAAAAAACTACAAAGAGGAATATCATGAAATTTTAGATATGCACATAAAACGTTTTTCTGAATCCATCACTATCAAAATATAGCATGGTTGCTATTCATAAATTTTATGAATATTAATATCCTAATTTAAATAAAATTAAAAAATATACATATAAGTAATGAAAGTTAGTGTATTTTATTTGGGTTGTTTAGATGTAACACAGATAAAAATACGTATCAGCTTAATAAAATTATTATTTCGAAAGATATGATTAAAAGTTTAAGAAATTCATTTAACATTACGAGTTCTAAACTTTCGATATTCATAATTAAAAAACTACCTAACGAAATGACTTGCAAATTGATTTTCAACGATAAATTTTTTCGTAGATTCTAAATATTGAATAAAAATTGGGTGTTGCTATTGGAAATTTTAAAGTTGGTGCGGATTTTAATATGAAGATAGCCCCCTATGAAAATGTTTTGTATATCAATGTGTAGTAGACTTTATTCCCTACAAAATGGTATATTAAGTTTAGCTCTACTATAAAAACTAACGAAATAATCATTGGTGGTTCGTTTTTTTTCCCCTCGGCTGTACAACATGTACTCACGGTGGAACTCAGGAACTGGAGACTCTGGAACTAATTTCATTAATAATTAGGAAAGTTGTATCTTGCTTGTCATTCATTAATTTTACAGAATGGAAGTTCGTTATTTCAAAGTTACAAATTGAAAATTTTGCATTTAAACCCTGAGAGTGTGAAATGAAAGTGCAAACTCTTACCAAAAGTTCAAACCAAAAACCTTTTTTGACTAAATAAATACATACCATTTACTAAAGTCAGTTTCATCGGCTGAAAATATTTCCTTTAATAACATTAGGCGCGGGTCCTTTGATCATTTGCTCTGGTCTCTTCAGAAGGTGTACAATATAGAGAAGTGTACCAAAATGATCTCGTTCATTCACCCACTATAATGATAGACATACATACAAATCAAGCGAAGCAATCCCGGAGCGAAACTTATTACAAATTTTAACGAAGTTGCCTGGGCACCGGAGAGCTCGATTTATGGCACGTCGCGCTGCGAGCGGACAGGCAGTCGTAAATAACGACGCGTGCAGTCGGAAATTATGCCCGGCGCGGGACTCATTCGACTTTCAGATTGCACGGCCAATGATGATAATCATAGGAATTTCGTGGTTGCAGCCGAAATTATTGTCCTCTGCAATTAATGGGATCCCTCTCCGAACAGGGATGAATTCGCAAAGGAATTCAATGGGATTGTTCGTGGCAATGGACGATCCTATTTGTAGGCTAGTGTCATCATGTGTTATAGATTTATTTTAATATGTTTTTAAAAATAATTGGTGATTGATATCTATTTTAGATGATATAATAAACTTTCTGTTGTTTACATATTTTAAAAATATTTTTATACTTTTTAAAAATATATATTGTTCTCTGTGGGGATTCTTGGGTGACCGGAAAGACATACTTTATATTTGAGCTATCATTCAGCGCTGATGTTCGTACTTTATGTGTATTTCATTATTCGAATCGATTGGCAAGGTTCTTTTGTATATTACAGCGTGAATGTGAGGTGACCTGAGGTATTATGTAATCTTCCTTCTGGTGCTATATGTTAGCATCTGGGTTCGGGCGGCATGTGCTTGATAGGACACGCATTAACTCTTAATGCTCGGAAGGTTGGATTGGTTTGTTAGATTTTAGTGGCGCAAGGGCCAGTTTTGGCCATGCTGCGCCAACTCGGAAGGTTGGAATTGTGTATTAATGCAATAGAAATCGGAAGACTCCTCTAAAAGGACATTTCTGTTATCTCTTAAAAATATAAATAAATTAATCGTTTTTATAATGTAAAATTGGTACATACGTAAGTTTACAGAGCCCGCGATAAACGCCAAAGATTGTCGCCAAACGGCCGGCAGTCAAAATAATCAACACAAAAAATTCTTGGGACTTAAAGAGTTAGCCTCCACCTCTAAATATCTTAATATATATTATAATAACCAATCTCGAAAAACGCAATAAACACCTAATTATACAAGTGCCAAGTAATGGACATCATTGTTTTGGGTGTCAAAAAAAACCCACGTATTTGACATAAAATTAGTTGAACAAATATTAATAATATTGCGCGCGCAGGCGTCGTTGTGTGTGCCTTTCAGATTAAATATGCCGGACGAAAGGTTAAAAGTTATGTAAAGTATGTTCGTTTGGTGTAGACTGGGGGAATGGACATCGGCGACCACACTGCAAAAATACTTTAAATTGTACTGTTAAATGTTTGCAGAATGCTAAAATAACAATTGTCATTTTGCAAACATTTTATATAAAATTTTATGGCGATGAATGTCCTAAAAAGTTTGTTGGTAGAAATATCTTCTTACTGGAACTGATAATGATTCGGAATCTGAACAAAAGGGAAAACCCGAGAAAATTGCCTTGGTGACTCTGAGCCGCGGTTAAATGATGAGAACAACACCTAAACTTACTGTATATAAAAATGTAGTACATGCGAACTGCCCTAAGTCCATTTAAAGAAGAGGTCTACACCTCAAATAACAATGCCATATATTACGTACAGTTCGTCAACTTAATGATATAGATCTCTTACCCTAAACAATGTTACCTTCTCATTATGAAATAATATCTTTACCTGTGTAAAAAGTGGAAAACACCTTTTTGAGGCATTTTAAGCACTTCCACTGAAATATTTAAGCAGGGTTGTAACATAAAAAAAAGATTGCATGTTTCAATCCAACAACAACAAAAAATTTCTAGTTCGTGAGTAATCACTTTTCAAGAAGCAAAACCAGACTACCCACAAAGATCTCCAAAAAAAAAAACTTCATACCAAAAGAAAAAAAAAATGGCCAATCCAACTTCTCAGGTAACCGCCATATTAATGCACATACAGGTCTTCGTGTATTAAACAGGGCGTCTCCGCCATTTATGCCCGGGCCATTAGGTCGCCAAAAATATATACTAGACTTTATTATTATTATTATTTTTTGTTAAAAGATTTTCCATGGAAGATGTTCAGTGCAAAATGTGTTCAATATTGTGGGTGGACACTGTGAACAAAAAAAGGCCCTCTGGACGATTGTCTGAATGGAAATCGGGGGAGGTTAATTTGATGGGATTACGTGAATTATGAGTTGTGTAATTGTTTCTCTCTGAGGAATTTTTTTGTGACGTTTGTTTCCGGGAAAGTTCAGAGTCGGGGAAGGGTGTGAGATGACACGATGGAGTTTTTTTTTTGTGTGTGTATGGAAGGGTATTGTTCGGTGATTTTCCACGGACATATTTGGAACGGGCGTTGTGGTGTTTTGTTTGGGTTTGGCGGTCTTCTCCCCCATCCTTTGGTGGTGTTCTTTGAGGATAAGTGACTTTTTGGGATGTGCTGTAGAATAGGTCATTGATCTGAGGATGCTTAGGTAAAAATCAAAGCCCAAAGTAATCATAGGTATCTGGAAATATTGTGTTGGTTTAGTTTCATTAATTAACGTCGCACTAGAGCTGCACAGTGGGCTATTGGCGATGGTTCGGGGCCTATCTGGAAGGAAAGACCCGGGAACGATGCCTCGTATTTTTGAACCATGGTCAGATGACGAGGAAACACCAGAACTGGCACCCAACGCCTTCAATAGACGTCGGGACTTTGGACCCCGATCAAATTTATCGTTCACCAGTCCCGTATACACGCCGTTAATTTTTGCGGATGTTCTGGACGACTCTTCTAGTATTTTGTAGCGAAGCTGGCATCCATCCGATTACAAGATCACTACTTTTTACATTTCTTTGTCAAGTCCATCGCCTGGCATCGAACCACGAATCTTCGTATTCGCAGCTGACGCCTTTAACCCCACGGCCACAGAGGCCCGTGATCTGGTTAAGAGAGCAGCGAGTTCATTATTGGAGGGTTGTGAGTTTGATTCTCTTCGTCTAAAGTTAGTGCCACAGTGAACAGTCTGGTACGTTCCGAGTTTTGTTATGGGTCAGTGTAGCGTTGCCGTTCAACCATTGGTAATGATCGTCAATTGTTGGAGGCTGGGAGGTATTGGAAGGCTGGTCGAAGAAAACGACCAGGAAATTCCAACCGCAACCCTAAGTCAAAGGAAACACCTTCTTTACCGGTTGTTCGAGCGGGCCATTAATCAGCGCCCCTTGTGCACTGTGTCCTTTTCCTCCGATTAAATATCAAAAGATTTATGTTGTGTTCGTAGCGTTTGTGTTATGCAAATTTTATGACTACCGCTCCTACATATAGCTGGCCTTGAGGTAAAGGCCAGTTGTCGTGGTTGTGCTGTGGGTCAATAAAGAATAGACGACTTTAGGTCTTTTAATAGGCTTATTCCCATTTTCCGACTACTCTGGCTATTCCCAAATACAGGTCTTCCGCTAAGGAACATTGGGCCAGGCTGGGTCAGTATGTAGCCAGCCTATGTCTCTGGTGCTTTAGTGCAGCTGGGGGAGGGAAACATTGGAAGCAAATATTCGCGAATGACAATTGAACCATTTCGTGCTGGTTCTGTGAGGAATCGTTCTATCGAGGGTCTACTGTGCAAGTAATTCATTATCCAACTAAGGAGAAGGGATTTAAGTTGTATAAGTATGTGTGTATCAGTGGTGGATACAGAAAATCTTCTAAGAGAACACAGATCTTAGAATCTAATAAAATTGGGAACTTGGCGCGTTTTCTAAGTTCTTTGAAATTAATATGTTCATATTTAGAAGTTTAAGAATGTATATTTATATAGTTCTGGTAGAGCCGTTGCATAAATATGCTGTTTTTGAGATGCTATTTTTGTATTTACATTGCATTTCTAAACCAATTGGAAATTTTTTAATAAATGTTGCAAGTTATTCTGAAATATAACCAACCTATTTATGCAAATTCACATAACTTTCATTGTTATTTTATTAAACACTGCATGTTGAGTGTAAATATGTTCAATAAGTTTTCGAGTTATTTTTTTTTTCGGAACGCTCTCTTTGATATGGTGGTAACTACTATTTTAGCAAAATACATAATTAAAGAATATTTAAAATTTTAAAAGCTCATTTATCTATATACATGTAGAAACCATTTTGTACGTTCCTATATTTTAGTTGATAATTGTAAGAATAATTTTGCAATTCATTACATATTGTAAATATTTACATCTTTTAGATAATACTTCATGGAACAACTCAAAAGTTGATCACAAAAACAGGAAAAATAACTTCATTAGTCATTCTTTAAAAATATTAAACATTTCATTTTTCCACTATGAAAATGAAATTTGTTTATCCATACGGACCCTTGTTAGAAAAGATAAAACCCCTCATTTTATTTCTATCTCTGCAAGCTAAGTAAGGCAATTTAGAGGGTAAACGGAATAGATTAATAAGAAAACTAATGATATAGCAATAGCCGAAATTACAATACCAATCGTGCTAATCTAAAAGGAATCTAGTTTTCTAAATGATAGATCACGATAACTTTTTCTCTCCGTATTTCCCTGCAGCGTTTGCCAATCTTATGAAGTCGCGTCTTTCATCAACAAGTGCTATTGTAGTATTTTATCAAAAATTCTCTTAAAATTCCCACTAATTTAAAAACATATTTTATTTTGGAATAAATAACAAAAACCTACATCCTGGGTTGTTTTCGAAATCTTTTAACCGAATATCTACAAAAGATATGGGGGTTTGCACGGGTGTTTACAGCAACTCAACCCTTCCCTACCTGTCATCACAATTGACAAGGTAAGCGAGCGTAATCGTCGAATGGCTGGCTTCAAATTACGGGTTTCCTGGCAACAATTACCGCCAGGTTCTCCGACCAAAAGCTCGCCGTTTTCCACACCTTAATTACGGTTTCGGTAACTGCAAATCGAAGGATAAAATACGCTCTTCCACGAAATGTCCTTAATTTAATATCAAGGGTTCGAGTGCCCGGGCTGAAAAGAAATCAAATGTGTTTTGGGATTCCGCCTAACGTGGAGGTTAAACTGAAGCTCGGCTTTTAATAATTAGCGTTTGTCATTTGGCTTTGGGTTATTTTATTTCTTGTGGAATGTGGTAGGCTGACTACTGTGACATATAAGATGTTGTTTGGGTGAACTGATTGAAAACGGGGTATTTTTTAAATTAAAGTTGTTTCGGATTATTTGGAAGAAGAGCTTGAACTTTTGTGGGATTTCAATTTTAATTTGCTTTTCCATCTCAGAGGAAATTCTTATTAAACAGTCATTTGTTTAGGAGAGTTAATGGAAATGACTAGTTGTAATGAATGGGAAATCTTATTTTAATTAAGATGGCTTTGTTGGTTTTGAAGGAGATAATCTTTCAATGCAAGTACGTTATGTCTGTGTCTATTTTTAATATTGAATTACACGGGATTAAATTGATTAAATGCGTAACCTGAATGTGTGCGCCTGAAGGCAAAGACGACTGTGGTTCAATTAACCAGTTTTAATGGAGTGTTAAATGAGAGGTTAGGACAATATAAACCTTAGCTGTTTGTTTACTGGATTGGTCTGATTTGTATCAGAGGGTCATCGCAAAAGTACCGTTCGGAAAGTTGGATAAACTTAGTTATTTGTTGTGGGTCTAGTTTTTATTTAAATAAAAATTATATTTTTACAAAAAAAAATATAATTTTTACAAATTAGTTTGATTTTTCATTGTAAATCACGAAAGAAAAAAAATGCTCCCCCCCCCCCCTCTTTATTGAAAATCCACAATTTGATTGCGCATGATTTGACACTTCTTGTAAGATCATAGTCTTAAATTAAAAAAATTAAGACTTCTATTGGCTTAGGAAATATATTGGTGTCATTGTGGCAAATTTGAAATTCCGGTGGAAATTTACTCGTTTGAGTAACGCAACGCATCATTTACCTACACTATAAAATAGTAATTTGCGAATAAAAATGGAGAATTAAATTATTTAATTATCAATACATATCTGGAAATAAATGTACATAAATGTTAAGTATTAAAAATTAGACTGACATTCTTAGTCAGAGGGATTTCGTACCAACAGTGAAGATTTAGTATATGTTTAAAAACTTTGATCATGCCCAGCAATTGACAATATGAGGTTTAACCCTTTTCACTCTACTGTTCATCTTTTAGATCAGTAGTTCTCAATTTTTCTGTTCTCTCACCTTCCTTTAAATAAAAGTTTTTATTTATGGATACTCTCTTCTCTCATAGCCTTTCTAACTCATCCCTCTAAGCAAAAGAGTGTGTTTTTGTTAGGCAGTAATGATTAGCAGTAGATAATATTGTTAGTAGGTTTATTAGGCAGTAATGGTAGCAATTTTCTAGGCTAAATGTTATGTTAACTGGAAAGTAAATAAAACGACTCAAATTGATGACACTTATAGACTTTAATTTTAGGCTTTACTTATTGTATTTATTTTAGTTATTCTCCGTCATTACTAATATTATTTTCGCGTACCCCATTCCGAATTCCCCACGGGGTACGTGTATAACAGATTGAGAACCTCTGCATGATAAAATAACAATATGTTCTTTTGTTCCTTTGTTTTACAAAATTTTCGGAACAGCATGTTCTTGAGAGTATAAATATTTATCTGTGTTCAGGAGCACCAAAGTTTAGGGGTAACTAACTTTGAAATTCAGTAAAAAATAATATAAAAAAATTAAAAAGAACAGAATTCAGTAAAAAGAAAAGAACAAAATTCAGTAAAAATAAAAGAACAAAATTCAGTAAAAAGAAAAGAACAAAATTCAGTAAAAAGAAAAGAACAAAATTCAGTAAAAAGAAAAGAACAAAATTCAGTAAAAATAAAAGAACATAACATTAATGAAATACTAAATAAATGTATAGACATATTTGAAGTCCAATGGGTCAAATAACCAAATATGAATTATCTAATAATTCCAAAGACCAAAATATTCTTCCAAAAATCATTCCAATTCCTATCATACCCCTTTAATTATTCTACCCATTACTAATTAATTTGATACATTCGAAATCCAGATCATGCCTAATCTTCACGCATTTTCTCCAGAACTGCGATTGACAAACTAAAGCCATCAGCTCTCTTTGTCCAGCTCTTCTCAAAATCACTCAATATCATCTCAAGTAGGATTAAAGTATTTAGAGGAGAACCATCTCTAAAACCCTCGATGCATCACCTTGACTAATAGCTAAGCGTTCTAATTATGGCCCTAAATCGTACACGGAGGTCTTTTCAGCCTTTTCAATGAGCCCAAATCCGCCGTTGGAGTGAGGTCTTGCCTGCACAAAGAGACCAGTGCTTGAGCCCCGGATTCATGGAGTTTTGATAAGTTTTGTTGGAATGAATGGCATCGGCTTGTCCAAGCGTTTGGGGTTCATGTATGGAATGAATTTAGCGATGATTATGCCTTGGAATTAATGCATGTCAAATCGGGTTTATGCAATGGATGCCTGCGGAAAATTCGATGAGATTTTAATTTTTGATATAGTTTGCAAGTGTGGGGTTTGTTAGGCATCTAACATTATTTCTTTAGCTATTATTTGTTATTGTTGAATTGTCATATAATTTACGGGATATATGACAGTATTGAGTCAAAATTGCGATGTTGGGATTTCACTGCTTTTATACTAACTCAGCATATTCGGCGCTCGTTACGCCATATGAGTTATTTTTTAAAGAGAATGTTGTAAAATCTTAATGTTTTGAGCAAAAATATTTCAAGTTCAATAATAATTTAAATTTTTAAAAATCATGTATTTTAATTTTTAAGGAAAAGCAAAAGAGGGCTCCGGCAAATACTATGAAAAGCTATGAAAAGAAGTAATCTCTATACAATATATCTAAAGAAGAGTATTCAGGAATTTGCACCCTTGTACCAATAAACCATAAGCAACCAACTAATCAGGAATTTGCCTGTTTTTTTTATACAAATCTAGTTTTATTCCCGGCTTATTTAAATTTGATACACTTGACTTTCAAAATAAAAGGAAGGTCACTGTCTACATGCGATTTCGAAAAATTACTTTCCATCCCCCTTTTCACCTCTTTAAAGCAGAAATGACTTCTTACTAACACCGACAGATGGCGCCATGATAAAGAACCCGCTAATTTCCCGGGAAACGCCGGACCATATACGAGTATCTAGTGTGGTATAAATTGTATTCTATTTTATCTTCTGGAAATTGAAAACTAAAACTTTTCTACTGAACCTATAGTCAATTCAACGGAAATTAAAAAGAAAATCAACATTAGGAAAAAGAAATTATTTCATGTTACTTTTAATTTGATAAAATTATATTACAATTAGATATAGAACAGATATACATATTAATTAATAATCCATCAAAAGATTTCGTCCACAAAAGAGCAATAAGCAATAATCCCTCCCTCCACTCAAAAAATAGAATAAAAAAAATTGAAATAAAAACCAACATCAAAATTTCCATGTAACTCAATGATAAACCACTTTTTATTTCACATCAAACACTTTGAAATCGAAAGCGATTCTCTGAACCCAAAAACCCACCAAAACCACCATTTAAATTGCCACCCAGAAAAATCTAATTACAATATTAAGAAAAAGAAAAAGCATCGTCTGAAAAGAAAAACGAAAATCCACCGAAACATTCTATCCACGACATTCATTTTCCTCAAAATTCTAATAACCAGCCACAAGCAACATAAGAAATAAAACAAAAATCGGGGACATGGTGCTAACCTCATGCCTCATTTTTCTCACTTCGAGTCCGGCAGGAGCAGCCTCGAAACAACTCAAACCGACCAGACGATTTCGTGGTCGGCGTGTGTGGCGGGAAAGTGACCACCCAAGACTCGCCAATTGGCATTCCTGGAGTCCCGCCCCTGGGCCCTCGGCTGATTGTGAGGTCTCGAGAAACCGCTCATCAACGGCGGTTTCATAACCATATTTCGTGTCGTGGCACAGGCCACACTTGTCTAGAAAATCGTCTGCTCAAAGAGATGACTTCATTTCAGTTCTTTTTTTTTTGCTTGTAGGAGTGGTTGGAGTGAATTAAGAAATTTTCATTTCGTTTGAGGTCACATTTCGGCTTTTTTCTTTAAATGGGTTTAATGACAGCTTTTTAAAGTATCCAGAAATAAGGGGTTAGGGTTTGTGTGCATTCTCCGTTCGAGACAATTGTAACATATATATATATATTTATCTAAAAGTACTAAGTGAAGTTTATCATTTTAATTTTGATCCATCTATATTTAAGAGCCTGCTGGCACATCCTTGTATAATACGTAATTTAGTCTTGAAAGTCTTGACAAGCGAAATAACAGAACAATATAAAATAACAAATTGGAACAAAAACTTGTGGCGCTGTGTTTATTTTTGAATCGCTCCGCCTACAATATTGTGTGAAACTCGTAGAAAGAATATTGGGCTAAACATGAATATTACGATTGAAAGCCGTGGCATGTCGTTCTGGACAACAGTGAATAAAGGTGGAGAACAAGTCTTCGTATTCTTCACCAGCAAACGCCGCGTTCGACGTCCGAGAAATTGGATTGGTTGATTTCAATTGGATCCAACCAGTTCAATGTCGGAATCCTTGACGGACGTTAAAAGCGATGTCCACGAATTAAAAAAGAAATTGGACATGTTCCTCACCTTAACACGTGCCAGGTTCGTAGTTTTTCGATGGGCCTCAACGTAAACAAGCTGCGAATTGGCTCGACGAGTAACCGACTTTGCTGTTGATTATGGTACACGCTTCCGTCGTAGTATCCAACAAATAATTTGAACTAAGTTAATTTTGTACTTTTGCTGTTATATAAAGTGTCAAATCGTAGCTCATGTATTTTAAACTTTGTACTTTTGGGATTGTAACTGTTATAACTTTGAACTTGTATAATGGTGCTTGAGTCTCTGAAATGCTGTAATGTCTTTTCCCGGGCTGACCTGTATGCTCACGTCTTTTGATGGGTTCCCTTCAGAGGGGCATGTTTTCTTTTAGGGGTACAAAGTTGGGTCAGCCTTGGGCTTAAAAAAAAAACACCTTTCCTTACAGCCTCATAGGCTGATTTCCTTGGAGGTATGGGTCTTTGAAATATCAACTTCTTTGGTGTCGCTCAAGTTTCCGCCGATGACCGCTGTACCCGGATTGATTTTAAAGACGTATTCTCGTCGAAATTACAACCCACTAAGTGGTCGAACAAAAGACAACCGAAAATTGCACGCATTGCCACTGGCTCATTAAGTTGCACCAACCACTTTTTTTTCTTCTTTTTATCACCCCTTCTAACGACCACAACATGTGGTCAGTTAAATTTATCGGGCTTTTCCCTTTCATTCCTGATGGTTTGATTAGTACAGATCCATGTAAAAAGGAACAGTCAAGAAAGAAGAGCGGTCATAAAAGTGGCTGATGATTTAATTGGGGTCCATTTAGATCACGGATTATGGCAGCAGTGATTTGTAGGGTGGAACGGGTCTTATATTTTTTTATTGCTGTTTTGTTGGAGTCGTTTTCGAATGATGCTTAAAAATGAGTTGGAAGTGGGGTATGGGTAGTTGAATTATTCGGATTTATCTTGTTCTTTTACAGGTGTGTGGGACGGGTTATGAAGCATCAACTTGCTAATTTTAAACTTTGTTTTTGTGTAGTGTTTACAGACTGGTTTGAGTTCGAAACTGTTTATCGCAATGGATTGTATAGAAACAAGAAATTCAGTTTTGGTATAATTTGTGCTGATTTAAAGTTAATATTTTTTTGTTTTCGGTTTAAGTGTAATCAAAATTTTAATGGAAATAAAATATGAAGGGTAACAAGGGTTATATTGATAAAGGTGGAAAGTCAATTAAAATGATTCTGTCGGGAAAAACGGGTTTTTATTTTTAAAAACATACTTTTTACTTCAGAATAGATAAACTTTTCCCGTCAACAAATCATCATAAAATTGATTAAAGTAAAATGAAATTTTGCCTGTATCAACTTAAATTTTTTCTCAGAAATACATATATACAAGCAAGGTTGTATGATAATTATCGCATGAACCCCCTCCTTCTTCATCCCACTCCAACACGCACACCCATTCGATATAAGGACAAAATATATTAGCCTTCTCAAAAATCATAAAAGTTTAACGCTTTTTCTCATTTATAGATGGCAGCATTATCAACGGTTTGTTTAAAAAACACGTTTAAATGAATTATTTTAAACGCATTTAAAAATAAAAACGTTGATATGTATGAGATGAACATACGATTCGTCACTGCTCCTGACAAGCAGTCAGGAGAAGATCAAAAGAAGAAAAAGCAGTTTTTCTTTTGAAACCTCATGTGTTAAGTCATTGAGTACAAAGGCCGTAATAGAGATTTTTACTACAGAAATAATATTTATGATTTTGAGGCTATTTTGGTGTTTTTAGTTTTGTATTGATATGACCTTTTAACAATATTTTGCATTTTATTAATTGGAAAAAATATTAGTGCAGTTAAAATATTGCAATATCTCGCATTATAAATGCAATTGCACAAAATGGTTTATGTTCGATGTGAGTTTATATTCTTAGAGTAATTTTTTTTTATAATAATAAAGAAATTTAAATGTCCGTTATTTTTGTATCCTATTTATACATAAGACTATACAGGGTACATTGTTGGGCGACGATCATTGTTTGGCTGTGTCACATTTAGCTGTATCGGCATAATAAAACATTATTTTTGCCAAACCGCTTCGTTTATATTTTAAATAGTCGCCTAGCTTTAGTAGCAACAAACAAGGTAGTTAAAATATTGCCAAAATAATGTTTTATTATGTGTAGTTAAACAGCCAAACAATCACCATTGCCCAAAAAATTGTGACCACCCTGTATTTTACAGGAATACTGAATTGTCGGATTTTTACAGGAACTC
Organism: Troglohyphantes excavatus; assembly: GCA_963932185.1. NCBI lineage: Eukaryota > Metazoa > Arthropoda > Arachnida > Araneae > Linyphiidae > Troglohyphantes > Troglohyphantes excavatus. The sequence goes on along the minus strand of OZ010666.1, from coordinate 58,698,995 downwards.
GGGGACAACCTAAGTTGAACGTGAAGGGGAAATTATGATATGTATAAATATTCAATTGCTTTTGGTTCAATTTAGGATGTCCCTGAGTATAGCACCGTTATCATTTAAATTCAGATGGTGTTACGAACCGACATGTATTTCTAAAAAGAAGACGTCCATGAGAATTGTTAAATATTACTTAAATTACTAAATTTCAGTTCGGAGTTGATAAAAGATGAAGTTAACCAAAGAACAACGTTTTTTAAGTTAAAAACATGCTGTTTTCAATCATTTTAAAGAGATGGGCAAAAATAACAACTAGTTTATTTATCACCCGATAGGGGAACGGTGGTGAACAAAGAGCTAAAGCATTGTCCTGCTATCTGTGACCAAACATGTCTCCCACTACCAACCTCAGCATTCCGCAACCCTTCCACAAATTGGACACTCAAAGGTGATTTGTTTTCCCTTCTTATTTTCATTCGATGAAAAGAACAGTTTTCCCTTTTTCCCCTATAATGCAAAACCAATACCCGATGGAGGGGAAGTAGATTTTTTTTTTATTTCACCACCCCCACTTTTTTTTTACCTCTTACCGGACTCCTATATTATATAAGAAATTTAATCTGAATGCCTAATCTATTAGCTTATATCTATCGGTTTCTTTCTCGGCGCAATAGCGGTTGCACATGTTCAGAGTCGCTTCCTCGAGGAGAGTTCTCGGATCAATCTTTGCTACGTGAGCAGCTCTCTGTCAAAATGGACCCCACATCTTTCAAATATGAAAATTGAGATATTGGCAGTTTGGGATAATAGAGCGTTCCTGCTCAATATTGAACGAATAGTTAGGGTTTTGTTCAGCTAAAACTGCGAATTGTGACGAATATTAGTCGTAAATATGACGGATTGTAAATTTTGAGAATTAAATTTTAAATTGCTTAAGTTCTCTAAATCAAGATTGGAACTGCAGCGTACAGCTACCAATAAGGAAACGAAGAAGATAATTTTTTGACAATTGCAAAAAACATTTTATATATATATATATATATATATATATAATCTCTCTCTCTCATAAACAAACTTTGAAAAGTTGAATATGTTATAAATGCTATTTAATTGCTTGTGACAAAAGTAACGGTTTATACTTGGGGAGCGAACATTAAAAAACATACGTGTCAAAATATATTTAAAAAATAAATCTAGCATTGAATTTTATAACAAAAGATGGCTTCTATACGTTTTTACAACAAAAAAAAATTAAAAAAAATATTGTTTTATATTAAAACTTAAAAAACTTTTCGACACTTTTTCGACCTGACTGACATGTTTGTTGTTACTTGGCGGCTCTTCACTTATTACCTTATTTATTTTTTGCCTTGATGTTTTTACGGTACTGCGCCATCTGTAGACCAAATTTAGAAGTAATTTTTTTATTTGCTTCAGCAAAACCAATGGAAGAAGCATTTTACTTAAAACCGCACTGTCAGAGACACCAATTACGTGATTTTATATAAAATTTTAAAATGTGTCTGGGACTTTTACCCCCCCGTGCACTACATCTCGAAGCGATCTACATCTACCCGAAACGAAAACACACACATCTCCCCTTCCAATGCTCACGGCAAAGGATGCGTATCATCATCCTTTTAAAAGAAAGGCTTAAAACGATTCTCGATCATTTGTCTGGCCATTGTCTGTCGCTCCTCCCCCAAACAGGTGGCTGCTCAGTGGCGTGCAGACAGCCAGCCCATGGGCCGTCCCGTGTCGGGATGCAAGGGGCGGAATCCTATTCCAGATGTCATTAGGCGAGACGTCCCACTGCGCTCATTTAAAGGAAGGAGGAGGCGACGGGAAGCTTACAGTGGCTGTGTAATGGAAGACTCTAGAAATGGGTGTCTCGAACATTTGCTGTTTTAAGGGCAGTGGTCCTCAAATATGGATACGGACCACTAAATTAAAAGTTACGAAGTGCGGACCACCACTTTCGAATACAGTTTTCGGAATAAACTATTTTAGAATTATTATTTTATTCAAGTTTATTTTTACACTAAATGTAATTGAAGACTTGGGTGCTATAACACGGCTGCTTCACTTTTTTCTGATTTATAGTTTTTCACTTATTACTATAAAAACAAAAAATCACCTATCGATCAGTGAAAGAACCAGAGAACTCTAAGCAATAGCTCTAGAGATATAAAGGAAATATAAAGACAAAAAATCACCTATCGATCAGTGAAAGAACCAGAGAACTCTAAGCAATCTAGAGATATAATTCCTCTATTTCCTCTAGAAATATAAAGACAAAAAATCACCTATCGATCAGTGAAAGAACCAGAGAACTCTAAGCAATAGCTCTAGAGAAATATAAAGACAAAAAATCACCTATCGATCAGTGAAAGAACCAGACAACAGCTCTAAGCAATAGCTCTAGAGATATAAAGGAAAAAGGATCTGTATTTTTATATTATACGATGCAAGAAACGTATTCAGTATTTTTCGTTCTTCCTGAACAATTTTGAAAACTGGAGCTGCCTTGTTCTTGCCCCTACGTCTTTAATCGAGTTATTAAATATTGCATTTACGCAAATTAATTTATTAATAAAAATTTAATGTAATTTAACTTAAATTTTAATTATTTAACGTATTTTAACTAAATGCTTGGAAAATTATTAATCCTTCTTTAATAAATAAAGAGGAAATTTGAGCTAGTATCGATTGTTTTTCGTAGAAGTAGAACAACACACGTATATAAAATAGGGTAACCAAAATGACACCTTTTTAAAGTTGCTAGTGAAAAGATAAAACTATATTTTTCTTCCAAAAACACACGTTAAAATTATAAAACATATCAGCAAACTAACAAGCATGTAAAAAAAATAGATTTTTAAGCAAAATATAAATATACATCATTAGAGAGTATTTTCTATAGTAACCAAATAAATGATGATTCCTTATTTGGATGTTTTGTAAAACAAAAGAATAAACGTCTAACAATGCCTTTTAAGAAATATCTCAAAATATATTTTGGGAATTTGGACAACTTCAGACCACTTTAATTATCCGTTTGGGAACCACTATTTTAGGTTTTATTTAAACGCTCAATTCCAAGTTTGGGTGGCAATATTTAATTCAAAAAGAAAAAGAAAATTACTCCTAATCAACAAAAATCGGGTTTAACTAGGACAAGGGTTTTATGTGAAACGTCATTTCTGCAGATTATCGAAATACGAATTAGTCGCCAACAAACGCATGGTCTCCTGGATGTACGTGATGGAAAATGCTGAACATGTAGCACAAGACTCCTACCAAGAAGGAACCCCAGTTGCTCAGTTGGTAAGGCGTTCAGCTACTAATAAGAGGATTGGTGGTTTGAATCCGTGCAATGGACTTGACATAGAAAAGTAAAAAAGTAGTGATCTTGCGATCGGAGGGTTGCCAGCTTCGCTACAAAAATACTAGAAAGTCGTCCAGAATATCCAACAAATTATACTGGCGTGTATACGGGACTAGTGCACGATAAATCTGATCGGGGTCCAAAGTCCCGACGTCTATTGAAGGCGTTGGGTGCCAGTTTAGGTGTTTCCTCGTCATCTGACCATGGTTCTAAAATAACGAGGTGCATGTATGAATGTGTGTGTGAATGTGTTCCCGGGTCTTTCCTTCTAGATTGACCCCGAACCGTCGCCAATAGCCCACTGCGCAGCTCTAGTGCGACGTTAATTAACAAAAACCAAACCAAAACCTACCAAGAAGGGGTTAATTTAATATTGAACGAGGACAAACTTATCACAATCGTGCTATTTTACACGGAGTTATAGTTTCGAAATGAATCACCCTTAAAACATAAATTGATGTTCTTATATACTGATACCCCACGTAGCTTGTTTTAATAAAGTTTCACGTTAAAAAAGTATAGATGGATAACCAGAATATAGATCAATTATTTTTTGTACTACGTCACGAAATTTATATAATAATTTTGTGTTTTTATTTGAAGATTGGTATCGATAAAAAATCTCTAAGTGTACAGTGTCTTATTTTTAAAAAAATATTTACTTTTTTTTTTATTCATTAAACTAATTTGTTTTCTGCCTTCAATTTCGAACCCTTAACAAATGTTATGTCGACTTGAAACCTGAAATACTTGCGTAACCTCGACGAACACACTACAAACTAATTCCATTAAATAATGAGTTTATTTCTATATTGAAAGCTGGAGGCGCGTTTCAGCACATTGCTCTGAGATGCGTCTTCGAGGAAAACTGATTTACAGAGAGCATGGCGAATGAATACCATAATTCACATATTCATATTTCGAAATAAAATTTCGAAACCCATTTGCGTATCAAATTTCTTCCTCGAACTCCACCGCAGACGATATTCCAGACATCACCAAGCAACAAATCAAAAACTTTCATGGAAAGTTCCAACAACTCGTATTTAATTCCGAAAAACAATTCGAATCTGCATAATTCCAACACTGATTCACCCGAGCAAGACATCGCCACGGTTTAATTTGTGGGAGGTGTATTCCTTCCCCTGTGCTTTTCCAAGAGGTAATTTTACGGCTGGCGCAAGGTTCGCCACAATTAGAGCTGTCCTTCGATTGTTCTTCAAACTCCAATGATGATGTATATTTCGGAATCTGTGTCTGGAGACAGTAGAACGAATCGTAAATGATAGTTTTGGCTCGAGGCATCTGTTTTGGCGCGAATTTGCATTTTCCTCTCTAGGTGGCCTTCATGAAATGACTCTTAAGTTGTATTAATCCATAATCAAGAAGCAATTAGACTGGGATGGGAGATTTTTCAGGAAATGTATTAATAATTTAGCTCAATTTTGCAAATTATTTCAATTTTGTGGTAATTGCCGTCCATTTTAATACACGCGCCGTGACGATTTAAATGTGAGCTTTTTCTCGTAATTTTTTTTTATTTATTTTACTTTAATTTGGTATTTAGATTTTTTTTCTATGGCTGTGTTAAAGTGATAAACGAAGCAAATTTACTGCGATTTTTTAAAAAGGTTACCCGCATATAAAAAAAATCCTCGATTTTATAGCTTTGAACAGTTTAACCGTCCAACGCTCACTCTTGATGTTTGAAACTGAAAAGTTGTTTCAACTGTAAAGTTGTTTCAACGGTAAAGTTGTTTCAACGGTAAAGTTGTTTCAACTGTAAAGTTGTTTCAACTGTAAAGTTGTTTCAACTGTAAAGTTGTTTCAACTGTAAAGTTGTTTCCACTGCTGTCAAATAATTTTTCCTGGTCATGCTATTTTATATTGTTCATTTTTTGTTAATTAATTGCAACGAAATTGCTTGTACATTTTACTGCAACCCTTTGAAATAAAAAATATTGTAACATAAAATATTTTTACGAATTTAAAAACTGGGTGCATAACTGGAGATTCCTGAACGGCCTTTAGAGTTAGAGGGTTTAATATATATATTTTTAAATTTGGTTATTATTTGATGTGATATCTTTTAAATTAGAACCCCCGATTAATTCTTCACGAAAAAGATTTAAAACTAAGTAATTTATAAATTTAAATTTAGTGTTCATTGTTTAAAAAACACCCGGAGTATCCGTGTCAAACAAAATGATATATTTCACATTTCTTGAGTTCAATCTTAAGAGGTCTTAAAAATACATATACATAGTTTTAATAAAAAAAATGTCACAGGTACACTCTTAGAAATAACACTACCGTTTTGGTGCATTCTGCGATCGTCAATTCTATTTTCGTCAATTTTATTTTCGTCAATTTTATTTTCGTCAATTCTATTTTCGTCAATTTTATTTTCGTCAATTCTATTTTCGTCAGTTCTATTTTCGTCAATTCTATTTTCGTCAATTTTGAAAATCGTTTCGTCATTGAATCCCGTGACTTTTGACGGAACAAGAATCTTCAAATTTTTAATGAAGGTAGTTTACTCCACTTTCTTTCCAGCGGTTTCGGTTCTTGTATGTATATTGCAGGGGCTTCGTCGATATCACCCCTGACTTCGGACCAAGAGATCGGTGGTTCGAGTCAAGCTATCGACTTTTATTGAAATCGTTCTCATTTTTGACGAAATAAATTTCGTAAAAAAAACAAAAAAACTCAGTCAGACGATATATTGATTCGGTGCATTTAGCACTCGTCTGTTTCGTCAAAAGTGACGAAATTTTCTCTAAAAATGAGCATGAATTTTTAACAGTGCATTTTCAAGTAATACATAAAAAAAACGAAATACAAAACATGGAAATATCCAATTCCGAATTTTTGATTTTTACACTTGGCTATTACACACTTATAAAATGTGTGCCTTCTTTGGTGCCATTATCTATTCTCTTTATTGTTTTAATAGTTTCTACACAGACAAAATTATTAAATCTTTTATTTAGACCTCAAAACTTATAGAAACGCCAAAAACCTGACAACAAATTCGACAACATTGTTCGAAAGCATTGGTTTCATTGCTGTATATTTAAAATAGAGTGATTGGAAATTAAAAAGGGATTTACGGCATTTATATTGTGTTTTTCATTTTCCAAATCAAACAAAACCCTTAAATAGAATGACAATGAATTTTTCTTGTAAAGGCTTGGTGAAAATACTTTTGTAAATTGATAGATGTAATTCAAAGTAAATAGCAGAAAGTAAATATTTACTATTTTTCACTTTTCTCGGTAGTTTGTAATCAAATGCAAGGTATTTATTCAACAACCTTTCTATTTGTAAACACCAAACATTCGCGAAGTGTTGTTTGCATTCGAATTTCGTAGAGCAAGGTGTTTGCGGGACAGCATACCATTTTTCAAACACATATTTTTCAAACTCAAAAACAAAATAAACGATACAATCAATAAAGCCATGGTATACTTTATGTCATTTGATGTTAGTGTAATTTCTTTTGACATGAATTTGTGTCTTAAACATCGGTCCCATGTCAAATGGTCATTTCTAGAAACATACGCGATATAAAAAGCGTTGATACTTCAAAGCCCTATAATTCCCGATGGATTCCTCCTATGAAAATAAATGATATACCATCGTGTAGACTTCCTCCGACCAGGTTGGTCATTAATCCACTCCTCTCTAAGACCGCGCGCATGGGGAAAATTGAGTCAAATTTCGGAAATAAAAGTTAAGTTTAAACGTAGTAGCTTCAGTTCTAATGCAAGGGTTGTAGTCACTGAATTCTAACTTTAACTTCTGGAAGGCTGAAAACTTGTTTCCTCTGTGGACGCGTTGAAGCCATTGTGGAAGCAGCCATACTTAACCCCAGATTTTTTAAAGTGATTTATTGTTTTTTTTAATACCACAGCATTGTAGAAATAGTAAATGTATATAAATATTATATTTTCTTCGTATAGAATTAATTGATTTTTATATTGCCAAACAAATAGTTTTTGCTCTTGCTTTTTAACTACTTCGACTTTGAATTGCAAAAGACTTTCTATTTTAATAACAGATTTTATTGTTTATAAGCCGTTCGAACATCTAAAGAGAAGTCAGGATATTACAATAATCTTTAAAAACTTTAACAGAATTCTACGAAAACCATAATCGCGTTTAGCGACAGCCACCTAGTTTAAATTCCATAAAAAAATATTTTTATTTTCCTGCCAAATCCTATGAATATAGATAGCCTTTACAAGTTCTTGAAATAACAAAGCAACAGATAATTTAAAAAAAATTCTATTACATACTCCAAGAACCTTAAAACATCCAAAAACAGTGAAACTCAACATTGAAATTTGACAGGAATATTTACACTACTCTATGTTTACTAATGGTAGGTAGGAAAATATAGAATACTAGCTGAAACACCCGCTCTACGCACGGGAAGGAAATAAGTTACAAAATAGATACAAATACAATAATTATAAGCGAAATAAATAATATTCTTAATTTTTCCCTCATCAGGGGGAACGAAATAAAGTATTAAAAGTTCCAATTTGCAGCGAAATTTTATTAGCAAGGTCCCGCAAAGAACTGGAAAGATTGATATTATGGAGAAATTGACTGTACAATAATATGGATATATATCCGTTACCCCCGTTGATTAACATCCATATTTTAACCTTTAGTAACATCCCAGAAATTTAAAGATAAACAAATCTTATAATTGTGTAATAATAACTATTATAAGAAAGGCGACATTTTTATTTATTTGGCGATATTTCTTATTTATTTGGCGATATTTCTTATTTATTTGGCGACATTTCTTATTTATTTGACGACATTTTGGCGATATTTAGTCATCAGCCAATCACAATGCTCCAACAATTTACATACTATTAAAATTTTCCATGGTTTCAATACCGAAATATTGCATTGTTATATGTTCTCCACGTTAATCCTATGGAAAGGTTTTTTGCAAAATTCGCTATATTGGCAGTTCGAGTTCGAATTTTTAAAAATCCTTTCGCAGTATTGCTCTACGGCCCAAAATAAATCTGTGCTGCACATTTCAGCACTGTAGGTCTTTCGGATCTGTAGATACCCAAACTAACGTCGCTACAAACATCAAAAAAGGGGTTTTACACCCTCTTAAATACGTTCGATCGGAACAAAAATAGCTTACTTTTCCTATTTAAGGTATAACTAACAACTTTGCCAAATTTCTTCTCCATAGGTATACTGGACGTTGGAGAATTAGTGATGAGTGAATGAGTGGGGTTTTTCGCTTTTATATATATAGATAAAAATAAAAATGGGAATAATTTTAGTTACTTTAGAAATGCTTCATTACACTAAATTGTTTCTTCGCTGAAACCAAATACTATGCTTTTCTGTAAGAAAAACACGCGCACACACATGTATATATATTACCAAAATAGGATCCTGTATTATATTTAATTAGAAAATGGACTGGCAAAACAAATTTAAATGCAAAAATAATGAACAAGGCTCTGGAATACATACACCTCTAAAAAAAAAAACCATCCAAATTCCCTCCAATTATTCATTTTCTTCGCATTACATATCCCCGTCCGCATAAAAATAAATTCCAATTTTTACCCATGCGGTCGCGTATATTCATTAACTTTAATGAACCACTTTAGATGGACAAGTAAGCTCGGGGGGGGGGGGGGGGGGGGAAAGAACAAGACGACAACACGTAAATGAATAGAGTATGAGGGGGGAAAGAAAAATACTACTAATAAAAAAAAGACCAAGAAACTCGGAAGAAAAATCGTATCCTTTTTCATATGTGTCACCACATATTTGGACCGTGGTCTTGTACAGTAGTTGTTCCGAACCTGATTCTTTTAGGATTTTTTTTTGTGTGTGTCATTTTTTTTTTATGTCTGCGTCGGGGATCATAATGTCACACGGTGGGGTCGTATGTCACAGGTGATGTCACATAAAAATGCTTCAAAGTTTCGTGGTTTGGGTTGTTGAGGAGTTATGGTTTGGAGAAGAATGTGGGATTGTTCTTAATTCTGTGTTCTGATTTTATCATTGGTTAACTATTTTGATGGTTATTAGATTAGATTTTTAGGATAGTTAGCGGCATTTACTATTTTATTTAATTGGAAATTTAGAGTTGGAAAATATGTTTTTTATGGTAACTAAGGCATTTCATTGTATTAAATAAAATGCTTTAGAACTAAATAATAGAATGATTTGGCATCGATAAATTTAAATATTTGTTTAGGAAAAAATAATGGCAATCGATATACACCAATTTTTTAAACTAAATACAGTGCGAATTTCAGAGAACTGTACAGGGTCGGAGGACAAAGTGACGAACAGATTTCCAGTTTTTTATTAGTTGTATTCAAGTAATGTTTACAAATTTACTATAGCTTAAATATGTTTTGTAACAATGTTTTTTTTTCTGAAGGTTTGCTGATAATAATTTTTTTTTCTGAAAATTATAAAAAGGTTATTATTTAAAAACAAGAATATATAGACGGAGAGGCGAAAACTTTTTTTTAAAATTGTTAAATAGCAATATCGTAATTCATAAAAAAAATGGTAGTGTTATGCAAAATCCCCGACAGACGTCCAAGGTTTGATAAAGTCTGACAAGAGTTTACTTCTAATTTTTCATGCAAAATATAAAACTTTTCACATTGAAGTTGAAAATGGCTTTGCAAACAAAAAAATTCCATGTACACAAATTTTTTCTCACTATAAAAAACACATTTTGATTGTTTGCACTTCGACCGAAAGTCCACGTCAAAAACATTCACATCGCTTTTCTTCAATTTTTCACAAAAATAAAAAAAATAAAAATCATCTTGTGTATACTATATATTCGGAACCACACCGACAAAATATACTCTCCCAGAAAAGCAAGAAATAAAAAAAAAGAACTAAAATTGTAAATAGCCACCCTTTTACGTCGCTTTCAGAAATTCTTTCCCATTATCGTCAAGCACCAAGCCCCGGGCGGAAAACATGTTTAAACACGAAGCGAAGGCAAAGTACAACTCACCTCCACTCTACAGAAGAAAAAAAACTTCACTTTTTCGTTCGTCCTCTCGCTTGGCGATGTACAAAATCGCATCCATTAGCTAAGGAATAGTCTATTTGCCTTCCTGTTACGATCCTGGACTGGGAGTGTATTTTGTGTACGAAAGGCACTAGAGTGCTAAAGGCGCGTTTTGGGCGATCGTAGAAGTGAAATAAATGGCGCAAATGGAACGTTCGAAAGAGTTTCTGATTTCATTTGGAATCGGTTTTGGCGGGAATTTGATGGGGATCCGAGTGGGCAATGGAAATGGAGTCTGGAAAAAGTGTTTTTCTTGTAATTACGCCATTTTCCGTGGTGTAAGTTGATATTATCTACAGTTTTGAAATTATTTTATCTAAAAATAATAACAATGGATTCACTATTATAATTTTTAATTTTAATCAAAAACGAAAAAAAAGAATTGCAAGATAATTTAAAAAGTTTAAAAAAAAAAAATCAATGAACTTTGTCAACATAAAAAAAAAATCTCTGGTAAATTCCTAGTGTACGGTGCCCCCTTGGCGCGATTCTGAAAATTGGCGTTAAGTTCTTGGCAAAAACAACGTAAAACGGTACGAGAAAAAAAAGTAGGGTTGCCGTACATCAAGATATTGCTAGGAACGTCATGAAATAGGATTGCCAAACTATAAAATTTATCGCCCACCAATTGTCGCCAAAACACATTTGACGGGGGCACCGTGCACTAGGAATTAACCAAAACACTTACATGGTGTCTATTCAAGTCCTTTCATGACATCTTAACTTTTAAAGTTTATAGTTATAATAGTTATTAAACTTGTGTTTAGATATATTAAAGTGATAATGCACCCGTTACGGAAATATACGGAGTTAGGGTACGAACCTCTAAAATTATAATACATACATAAAAGTAGTGAATTACAAAGTTGCAGAACAGCATCAATTTAGTACTAAACTGCTACAAATAGAACGCGTACGATGCTCATTTGTTAACTCGCTATTTCTTCTGTTATACTATTGAGGAAAGGATTCGCTGTCGGTAGGTATAAAAGAAAGCTTCGGGAGGGTAACGTATAAACTCGCATTCAAGAAGGTAAATGTACCAATTTCCAACCAGTTTAGAGAAATTTTCGACCAGTGCCAAAGATAAAAAAAATCCCTGACTACTAAATTCACATTAGACTGTAAAATGAAATTTACCTAAATTTTAAAAGCCTTTGAGTAACATGGATTCAACGGACTTTAAAAAAATAATATGTTCTTATTTTTTCCACATGGTTGGTATAACTGGTGCATTCACCTTAATTGTTGTTTGACAGCTGCTAATAAAACAAGTGTCTTTCGTATCAATTGGCTCTTTGAAAGAAAATTATTAAAAAAAATTATTAGAAATTAGAATACGTGTAATTTCAACATTTCTTTGTCTTAATAGTTCAGTGAACAGCTTGAGACATCTAAAATTAATTTTCAGCTCTGTGAATAAATTAATAAAATGTAAGTAATATTCGGTCATGTTATTTTCTTCGTAGGCATTTCGGAATTAGAGATATTGATTAAAATAGACACAGTACAAATAGTTCTTAAAAATTGAAGCATTTTTATAAACTGCTTTGTTTATAACCAATCCAGATTTATCATTTTTTCAAAGCACGGCGACGAATTAGGAATTAAGTAGCCTTCAAACCCTTGCGGAATATACTATTATACAGCGATTGCAGAAGAAGAATATGTAAATGACGCACATGAAGTATGATTTGTAACTATTCTACAGAATCTCATTTGCGTACATTTCAAATACATCTAGAGTTTAAAAGGGGTGGAGAATATCCAACCGAAATTGAAAAACAGGAATAACCCAACTCTAAATAGATCTTTTATTGGAATGTAAATTGTCTATTTACTAGTGGGGACTTTTTCCTTTAAAGTAAACGTTGAGAAAATTGACGATTTTTTCTCAAGTTTTCGTTTCTGATACAAAGAAACAAGACAAATGTTTCGAAAAGAACTCTTCAGGATATTCAAATTCCATTACTACTTTTCATTTTCGAGTGAGTGGCAACGAAATGAAATTTATATAAAGCAGGATTTTGATTGATAACTTGCTTGAGAATTCTTAGGAGGGTTATAGATCGTTGCTTGCATTCCAAAAATACACGTTCGTTACGCCTATTCTTTTCCAGAATTGAACAAACATCGAAAATTTAAATAGTTATAAAAAAACAGTAAATGTTTTTTAATTTATAGGAATGTTTTATAATAAAATTGGAATTTAATATTTTCTTTTAGAACATTTGTTTGAAATGTTGTCAATGCGAAGAGGATTTGCCGATGATAAAACGAAAAAGATTGTCAGATATGCGTGTTGGTTGAATTAACGTCACACTAGAGCTGCACAGTGGACTACTGGCTGCAGTTCTAGATATATCCTGAAGGAAAGATCCTGTCGCTGCGAAGTAACAATACGTCGTCTAAACTTATCCTCTAATTTTTACGACGTGTGTACCGGACTAGAACACGTTAAATCTGATCGGGGTCCAATGTTCTGATGCATATTGAGTTTGCGTCGGGTGCCAGCTCAAGTTTTGTCCTCGTCTTCTGACCATGGTTCAAAAATACGGGGCATTGCTCCCGGGCCTTTTCTTCGAGCTAGACCACGAACCGTCGCCAATAGCCCAATTTACAGCTTTATTGTGACATTAACACGTTCGCTGCCACTGACGCGCTGGCGCGTGATACATTCTTTAAAATAACACGTAAAAGGCAATAGTCAACTTGCATCCTTTTAGACATCGGCAGTGAAAGTGTTAATTAACCAAACTAAACCAACCAAAGATTCAGAGAATACTGCCACGTAATTAAGATATTATTGTATTTGTGAAAAAATGCAGCTGTTTTAAATAACGTTGTAGTGTTTGGAATATTCCCGAGCATAGAATGAAGGGTATATATACGAGCTGCGCAGGGGTATCTGCGCAGAGTAGTAAGTTTGAGAGTTCGGGAGGAACCCCCGAGGCGGACGGTTGTGCGTTTAGACGCGTCTTAAGAGCTCGGGTAGTTATTTTCTTATTTTTCTTTATTATTGTTTATTTTTAAGTTATGTTTTGGTTAGATGTGATTGTCTATCTTGTGCGTAATAAATGTCTGTAGTTTAAAATTGCGTATCTTAATCATTATCTACCCATTCAGTTAAACTCATTATCAAAGAAACGAACCGAAAACCATAGTCCCGACAAATGTCTTATGGGTTTTTTGATCAAAGTTGGATGCTCATACTTACGAGCTTACATAAAAATAATTAATGTATACGACCAAAACTGATCTTTATCCTTAAAACAGCTACTTGTTAGGCTATGAACAATTGCTATTGAACAATGTGGCAGTGAGTGTTATTTATAAATAAATCGTAACTTTAAATACAGTTTTAATATGCTTTTAAAAAGCGTAGGAAGATCAAAGTGTTAAATTTGCTTCTAAACAAAACGCCATACAGAGATATTTACGTACATTTGTAAGACATTCCGTTCCCCCCGTTCTCCCCAATCGGAAAAAATGAACAGGTTAAACAAGATAAGTTGAAAAAATAAACGATAAATTGGAATAATTGTTATTTTAAAGGAACGTAAATATCCTTAAAGAACGTGAATATGTTTAATACCATTTGACCTTGATCTGCTCCCTTTCACAGAATGAAACGAACAAAATGCCTCATAACTAAAAGGCTAAAATCCTATCGTTTATTCATTTTGGGGAGTTCCCTTAATTCGTTTTGGGGAGCTGCAAAATATACAGTTCATACAGTTCTAGAATTTTATCCTCCGCACACACTGGAAAGCTATAAGGCAAATTGACACTCACACTTGCTAAAGCAATTATAGTTAATGAACGATCACTCTGAACAGTTCTTTGTTTAAATTTAATTAATTCTGTCCTACAATAAAACTTTAATAACTTAAAAATAAATTGGTGGCAGTGCCGCAGCTCTGCAGCACCTTCAGACAAGCAGACAGACACCACCTACACGTGTTTGTAGTGGAAAAAGGGTACAAATAGCACCGAGTAAATTTACCAAAGTCCATTTGACCATTTCCTCTCATATATAACACTAAAACCCAATCATTCCTGAACGGATAAAAATCATCTTCTAGATAATGTAGTTCATAAGCAATAACAACAACGAAGAAATGATTTTCACACGTTTTTTTCCATCTAGTTACAATCCCGACGTACTCTCGGCAGCAGCGGATTAGCACTCTCGATCCAGGAACTAACTACTCGAGGAAAAGATCAATACGTTTGATTCCGAAGGATTATGTTCCATGGAAGAACTATTTCTGTGATAGAAAAGTAAAAGAATAACTCTTTTGCCACCCTTTTTATGTTTCTTGGATGCCGAAGAAGGGTGGTCAATGTTTCATCTAGAGATTAATAAGGTCGTGTGCTTTTGATGGAAGGTTTTCTTGGAGCTTGATCAAATTCACCAAGTTGCAAATATCTGGTTAAAGAAGAATTAACTACAATATCTAAGTTGTGCAATGATAGGTTAGATTAACTTGGAAATATGTAAAGGTGAATTGAGTATATATACATTTTCTACTATTCAAATTTGTATTTCAAATATTGAACTTTTCTAAATGGAAGGTTCGTTATTTTATTTATTAATTTCTTTTTTATATATTAATACCATTTTCTCACTTAAATGTTAAAGAATAGTATTATAAATAATGGCATGTGACCGAAAATATCAATGCTAGACACATTGCAAGTTAGTCTTAGGCCGAGCTTTTGCATATGGCTCTGTGGTTCTAGCATACAAACAACGTGGTTTGCATCCACTAATCGTACAGTCATTTGCTTGCAGGGTTCCCGCGCGTTTATCTCGTCCGTATTGAATGAACCTTACGCCAGTTTTAAACGAAATTCAACAACTAACGTTTTTTTTAACGGTTAAAATTAACGAGCCCTTAATGAAATCATGATTTTTCGATGCGAATTTCTACACAATCACTTTACTGATCTTCTTCACAAATAAATTATGCACCTGAAAAAATTCGCGTTTAAACGTCCTTGTAAAATGATCTTGAAAAAAACGCGCGTTAAAAGTTCATTTTAAATGAACCTTAACTGCAACGATCGTTTTTTCCCCCCTACGGAAATTAATTAGCCTTAAGAAGAAGAATGATTTTTCATTGCGAGTTTCTACACAACAAAAATCTGAAAAACCAGCATCTTCTTTAAGAATCAGTTACGCATCTGGAAAATAAAACGCGCGTTTAAACATCCTTGTAAATGGAACCTCGCCTACAATGAGCCTTTTTATATATGCTAATTAAACCAAACATAATTCGGTGAAAATCCCCAGAGAAAGCGTATTAAAGCATCCTTGCCGCAACTATCACTCCAATCTCCATTTCTCCAAACAATTAGAAATAATTTAACCGTAAAATATATCATTAAAAAACATCGATCCACCATCCAACTACCACCAACTATTCATAGTCAATTTGAACCTAATCCTCACTCATTATTTCCCCGATCCTTGGACGCATATGAATAATAAGGACGTGTCAAGGGACCACTATGGACTATGATGGAAGGCTGCTGACGCGGATTAATGCACCACTCTCTTCGCAACCAAAGAAAAAGATTAGCCATTAGCAGGGGCAATTTGTCAAAGCAGAGACACGTATTAAATCAATTAGGTTCGTATGGTACTGCATTTTAAACTTTTTTTTAAAAAATTCTCTCTCTGGAAAAATTATCCATTTTTTTTCTTCTTATGAAAGTGGAGTGCACTCGATTTGAAGAGTTGGGGCTTTAAGTGGTGTCTAATGAGTTGATTATATCAGGCCCCTTTTCCCAGTTATGTTTGGATTGGGAATTTCAATGTTTGGCTGACCTGTCTGCTTTCGTTGGGTTAATTGAAATAGATGGAAGTTTGTGTGATGGATGTAGTTCCGGAACGACCGTGAAAGGTGATTTTTGTAACTGCTCGTGTATGTGTGTAAAATGTGCAATGATCTTGAATGCGTTGGGCACAGGGCTGCCTTTAGGGGTGTGCGATGAGTGTTACAGCACAGGGCACCGCGCTGCTGTAGGGGCTCCGCGTTCAAATTAAATAATAATGAGAATATTAAAAATATAATAAATTTCTTATGTGTTTTCTTTTGACGTGAAGTAGCTTTAAAATCAGCTACATGGTATCAGGATAGAAACAATGCATTACACTTTTAGGGTGATCTATAACTCCGTGACAAATAACACGGCTGACATAAATTTGGTTTCCTTCGATAAGAAATCAGGCTTATTTTTTAATTTTCAGTAAAAATAAAAATAACGTAGACATTTTAGGTAAAGAAATTACCAAATAAATATTTTATGCATGTATAATGTATACACATTTTTTTAGTTGTTTGTTAACTACATTTGTAGTAGAAAAATATTCCGATTGACTTTTCAAAAATGACAAATCTAGTCATTAGTTTCAAAATGTATAAGTTTCATTTAACTTATTCATAAGAGTTTGTGTGAGTGAATAAAAGGAGTCCGCTACCATAATCGCACTAGATCCCGCATTTTTAAGGGTGGCCCTGCTTGGGCAGCTTGTTTTCATCATTTTGCGTTCCCCTTAAACTTTTACTTGAATTTTAGTCACTTTAACTAGCATATACGATTACACGATCGTTATGTTCATGAGAGTAACGCATATGGCTATGAAGCAAAAGATTCTGCGCTCAACGCCAGATTAGCAGAGATAATTTCAATTGGTGACTTCTGGACAATGGATAAACGCAAACTTCCAAAACGACTTGTGGCGACATCTTCATTCAGCCACCACAACTTCATTTGAGAACACGCAAAAGACTGACTGCCCACTTGATACGCTTTCACGTGCTTCATTCGTCTAATGAATAAATACGCTCAAATGAAGAAAGGAAAGAAAATAAATTAAAAACGACTAATAATAACCGACTTCTTAACTCTCACTTGCACATCCCCAAGTCTACAATTCGATTGTTTTCGAAATAAAATACTTTTATAATTAATTAGTTTAAGGATTGGAATTTAAGTATTCATTGTATATATTTTTTTAAAAAATTCTCTGATCTCATGATATTCCTATTGATGTTAATTTTCATCCGACGATGAAAATAAACTTAACTTTAAATTCTTCCCCATAGAATATTCCAAGCTCTTAAACTCTTCCAAACATAAACAGTCATAAAACTGATGCCATTTTTCCAGTTGATTAAAACCTCTTGTAAATCATCCCAGATCAAGAGGGCTCTGGTAGCCCAGTGGATCAGCGTTCGGGTAGTCGCCAAAAGATTGCCCGACTGAGTGGACTTGACAAATAGGTGGGTTTGATTAATTAACGACGCAGTAGAGCTGCACAGTGGGCTATTGGTGACGGTTCGGGACCTATCTCGAAGGAAAGACCCGGGCCTCGTATTTTTGAACCATGGTCAGATGACGAGGACACCACCTGAGCTGACACCCGACCCAACCTCAATAGGCATCAGGACATTGGACTCCGATCAAATTGATTGTGCACCAGTCCCGCATACACGCCAGGCCTCCGTGGCCGAGTGGAATAAGGCGTCAGCTGAGAATTCGAGGGTTTCCGGTTCGAACCTGTGCGATGGACTAGACTTCAAACAACCCACACCACACCACAAGAGCCGAGTGGAATGGGGCGTCAGCTGGGAATTCAAGGCGATCCCGGTTCGAGCCCTTGCGCAGACTAAACTAAAGAATAGTAAAAAGTAGTGATATTGCGATCGGAGGGTTGCCAACTTCGCTACCAAAATACTAGAATGTCGTCCAGAATATCCACAAAAATTAACGGCGTGTATACGGGACTGGTGCACGATAAATCCGATCGGGGTCCAAAGTCCCGACGTCTATGGAAGGCGTTGGGTGCCAGCTCAGGTGTTGTCCTCGTCATCTGACCATGGTTCAAAAATACGAGGCATCGTTCCCGGGTCTTTCCTTCGAGATAGGCCCCGAACCGTCGCCAATAGCCCACTGTTCAGCTCTAGTGCGTCGTAAATTAACCAAACCAAACCAAAAACCTAAATTTCCGCGTGCCATCAAAACTTCCAGCATCTCTATAAAGTTAGATTTTGACAGTTGCTCGTTGGCCACCTTTTACAACTTCGATACGTTTTAATATGCGCAAAGCAGATCAGCTTTAAACCAACACAACACGAAGGCGTGGTGTTATTGGTCGATCGAGTTCGAGATCTATTCAGAATATGCAGAAACTGCTCGTTTATGCTACCTGTAAGAAGGATTTTGTTACCATGGAGGTTGAAGATTTCATTGTCTGATGGTGCTTGCAGACGAAGTTATTATGTTATCCGTGGATCGACATTGCTAGATCTGCTTCTATTTTGGAACTTTGTGCGTATCTCCAGAAAAGATCCGACTGGAACTTTGAATTACTACGAAGGGGGTACCGTGGTAAGTTTGAGAAAATATATATTTATATTGAAAAGAGCTTGTATTAGTAAATTGGAGTGTCGAATCAAGCGAGTTGCATATTCCAACAAGTGAATAGTAAAATGCAATAATTCTCATAGAGCTGTCTGTACTTTGCCTGTAAATAACGTATTGGAAGACAACGATTAGGCGTCCATGTTGGTTAACTACTTTGTAATATTAAAACATTGTAGGATCACGAGATAGTAACTCTTTTACACTAATACAAGCTCTGCGGGGGCGACCATGTTTTAACTTCCAATGAAGTTTCGGATTTATTAGTTTTAAAGATTTTGTCTTTTGAACTAGGTGATGCAATGCTTTTAAGAAGTTGCCAACTACCCACATGCGTTGCATATCTCACGTGAGTGCTTTTTCACTTACAACTTGCATTACTGTACTAAGTTAGTTTATTTAAACTAGTTGCGATAATAGTAGCACAGGCTTCAATTTTCGTTATACTAGCTGAGCTAGTAACTAGTTAGCTTACCAACACCGAGCGAATTCAATAACTGTTAGTAAATTTGCTTATGAGTGGCTAGTAAACTCTCCCAAAAATAGTTGAAGCTTTTGCTCTGAGATATAATTCAAATGTTATTATTGTCACCTTGTTCTAACTACTTTAAAACATGAATACTTTTTTTAGATAAGAACTGCGAATTGAATACTTGCATGGTTTATAATAAATTTCTTGAACCTTAAAACAAAAAAAACAGCATTGTTCAATGCCCAGCCTCAAATATCAAGGCCCTCACTTTCAATTTAAAAACAGTGTTTGTTCTGAAACGCACCTGAAGATTGACAGATTCGATAGGCATCACATTTACGACATTACATTCCGACAGTAGACCATACAATGTCGTAAATAAGACATGGACACTAAACTCCCAGCCATAAATCCCCCGCCGCTCCACCCCCCCCATTTTACTTCCGTCCTGTGAGAGACAAGACAAAATAACACACTCCGCACTACAACCCTGCAATTACGCGACGTTCTCCCGACGTCGTCCCAGCGACGTTTTTACGACGATTTCATAACCGGCCGTGGACCGAGATCGCGTCTCGTAAAAACGGCGACAGATAAATCAGGGGCTTTTCATAATGCAAACACGACCCGGAACGGTTATTATACGGTTCCGGAAGACACTTCGAATTACATAGGAACCCCCCTCCACAAAACTGGCGGTTTTTACGGTGTTTTCCGGCGAGGAATGAGGGTCGGAAACCTGTCAAAAGCAATGTCGGAAAATGCGGATCCTAATGAAATTTAATGATTTAATTTTCGTTGGGGTTTTTTAAGAGGTTGTCGGCGAACAAGAGATAGAATCGTAAAAAACCAGGTTGTTATGCTCGAATGAGTGCTTCGGTAAATGCTGTACAGGATGCTACTTTATGGCCCGGAGAGCTGATCCAAGGTATCAATTTGTGGGCCGTTCGGATGTTTTAAATAATAGGGTCTCATCTCTAAGTAGACACTTCGGTGAGGATTTGGCGACTTTTATTTCGCTAATTCCGTAACCATGAGAACCTTAGTTTGGCTTTGAGGGTCGTATACTTTTATAGGCTTCAAATGAAATGCCTTCAGAGTCTTTTAACTTGGGAACCGTATCCGTTGAGCTGGGACTTATTAAATATTTAGCTTAAGTGTTCTCGCGAGATGTTTTCGCTAAATTATTTGTTTTTTGGGGGTGTAAAAATTCCGCGAAAACGCTATCGTGCTGTTTTTGTTTTTAAATTTGAGTACTAAAAGTCGAGTGTAATTATGTTCTCTGTATATTTATGTTTTGCGAAGTCATCTAGAAATGGTAATATCGTTTTTCATTGTTAGATATGCGTAATTAAATTTATTTAGTTATCTATTACTTCCTCGTTTTCCTTTTTTCCAATTAAAGACATGGGCGCTAGAACAAGACAGTTGCATTATTTTTCTGATTTATAATTTTTCACATGGTGGCCCGGTAGCTCAGTGAATAAAGGCGTTCAGCTAGTAATCAGAGGATTGCTTTCTAGCCCGTGCGATGGGCTTGACAAAAAAAAAAGTAGTGATCTTGTGATCGGAGGGTTGCCAGCTTCGCTTCAAGAATACTATAAAGTCGTCCAGAACATCCAACAAATTATACCGGCGTGTAAACAGCACTGGTCCACGATAAATCTGATCGAGGTCCAAAGTCCTGACGCCTATTGAAGGTGTGGGTGCCAGCTCAAGTGTTTTCCTGATCCAACCATGGTTCAGAAATACGAGGCAATGTTCTCGGGTCTTTCCCTTGAGATAGGCCCCTAACCGTCGTCTCTAGTGCGACGTTAACTAATCTAATCAAGCCTATACTTCTATTAAAAATATCCCTTATCGAATAGTGCAAGAACCAGACAACAGCTCTAAGCAATGGCTATAGAGATATAAAGGAAAGGGAGCTGTATTTTGTATTATACGATGCAAGAAACGTGTTCAGTGTTTTTCGTCCTTCCTGAACAATTTTGAAAACTGGAACCGTCCTAGCACCCACGCCTTCAATTGTTATTTTCAGTTATTTCACGTCATCAATTGTTATTTTCAGTTATTTCACGTCATCAATTGTTATTTTCAGTTATTTCACGTCATCAATTGTTATTTTCAGTTATTTCACGTCATCAATTGTTATTTTCAGTTATTTCACGGCATCAATTGTTATTTTCAGTTATTTCACGTCATTAATTGTTATTTTCAGTTATTTCACGTCATCAATTGTTATTTTCAGTTATTTCACGTCAATTGTTATTTTCAGTTATTTCACGTCATCAATTGTTATTTTCAGTTATTTCACGTCATCAATTGTTATTTTCATTGTCCGTTAACGTTTTGAACTATTGCAGTACACATCAATTAAATTATTTTTTGACAATATGAGACGTTTGTAAAAGACTAAGTCATGTCGTTTTGCACACTGAATTTTTTTTTTTTTTTAAACCCGATTTAAAAGAATCTTTAACTAATAAGTCCTCCATAGAGAATCATGAAATTCTTTCAAACATCGCAATTGAGAATTCTAATGTACGTGAAAGTATGCATTTTCGTGAGTAGGCGAGGGGTAGATAGTGACGGTTGGGGCTAGTCACGCCTAAATCGCTGTTGTGCGTGGACTTTTGTAGTAAAGGGTTATTTTGGAAGGATATTTTTAATGAATATTTTATTTATAATTAATGATTGGTCTCTGTTTTTGTAACGTATAGGGGAGGCGATAAGGTTTTAAATACCGTTTGATTTTTTTTAAAAACCTATTAGGTGTTTTGGCAATTATTAAAACTTTTTTTTCTGCACCTTTTTTACAACATTGGTTCTTAAAGTGAAAGGGTGGAGTTGTTTAGATTGAAAGATTAGTGGAAGTTTAATGAGAACATTGATGAGCATTTTTATTCAACAAAAATTGTATGTCTGAGTGAAACGATGGGACTATGTGGTGCAAAAAAGAAGGGGGTTACAAGATTTAAAAACAAATCTAGAAGTTTAAAGATTTTGACAATTTATGAAGTGAAAGTACAGTGTGTAGAATACTTATTTTCAATTTAAAGTCTACGTGAAAAACTTGATAATCGTTTCTATTCTACCATCTAGGGCATTTACTTAGTTAATAAGTGCAACCATAAGAAATAATTGACAAATTTCAACAATATAATTTTATGAAAAGCTGGAGAATTATGAATCTCTAAGTTTAGAATTTGTCACTTCTTCAGTGTGCTCAATCGAAATTCCAATAGCTTATTTTTTTATTTATGGCAAAAGGGACAATTATGCCAAGATTCAAGTCCCTGATTATAAAGTGAGATAATGAGTGATGAATGGTTGCAAACTGAAGTTTTTATACGTAGATGCTCCCATTGGGTTGTCTAATTTGTATGTCGGACGGGTTGGAAACACTTGATTTGTGAACTCTAAAATTTTACTTTTATATAAAAAAAATTACTTTTAGATAAAAAAATTTACTTGTATCATTTAAATATTTACAATTATATCGCACCCCTGTAAAAAAATGACAAGTAAAAAAATGGTAATTTTACAATTATGTCATTGAAAAGTATGTACGAGGTGTATATGTATTACTATTCTATAGAATACAATAGAATGTAACGCTATAAATTCTTACCTGAAATTTAAAAAAAAAAAGCTGATACTATTGCAGTATAAGTGTTATAGTATTCTCTAAGTTGATTTTTCTCAAATGCTGCCTTTTTAGTTATATCACTTTTCTTGCCAAAGTGTGATATGTCTAAAGATTTATCATGGATGTATTTGGGACCTTAACACTGTTTTTATTCTCGCTTTAAACTTTGCAAATCAAAAATTGGTTTTAATTGGAGCCTTTATATATATTTGCGTGTTGAAATAGCATGTTAGAGATCTTCAATAATTATCTAAAAGTATGCAAAATTAAATTCAATTTTGAGATGATGGCTGTTACATAATTTCATTCATTCATTTATCTTTTCAC
Source organism: Troglohyphantes excavatus (assembly GCA_963932185.1). Taxonomy (NCBI): domain Eukaryota; kingdom Metazoa; phylum Arthropoda; class Arachnida; order Araneae; family Linyphiidae; genus Troglohyphantes; species Troglohyphantes excavatus. The sequence goes on along the minus strand of OZ010666.1, from coordinate 58,675,639 downwards.
GGTTTAATTATCTATTCCTTTAACTTTTTTATTCATTTAATTTGCATATTCAATCTAATTTTTTTAGCCCTGCATTTAATTTCTAGTATCTAATTTCATTTTATGATTTAATTGTTCATGGAACTTAACACCACAAGTTCGCACGACATGTTAATCACCCCCCTTTATCGCGAAATTCATTTAAGCTATATATGATCTCATTTCCTTTAATTTTTTCAATTATTTTATCGGGGATAAAATGTTTCTCATTCTCGGCTTCAGGAAGGTTTTGCTTGTTTTAATGGATTTATTCATTTCTCAGACTGTAAAGCTTGTTAATTATCCTTCATTTGATTTCAGAAATTCAAATTACGTTAATATTTTGCTGAGAAAAGGGTGGTTTGAAAGATTGAATTGATTTTCGTAACTTATGGGGATATTTGTTTTATTATAATAGTTAATTGATCTTAGAACTTTTTCTTAAGTATTACTCTTATGTATTTTAATTATGTCCAGCTTTGTATTTGACTTATTTTTTACAAAAAATAATTTATTTGAAAATGCATGAAGTTAACAATCTGGAACAACAAAGACCAATGTCATAAATGACGGTTTTAACCCTTTGCACTCCGATGTCACCTCTCGGGCGCCAACATAACGACCCGTTCTTTTGTTTCCCGGTTCTTTAAAATAAACAAGAACAGCATGATCTTGTGTTTAAAACATCAATCTTTTTTTTAACTTGTTCTCTTGCAAATACAAAACAGATTAGGATGTTTTTTCCCTTTATGAGTATAAAAAATAATCCGTTGAAAAGAACGTAAAGAGGAATAACTGTTCTATAGAAAGAACACAAATCGCAAAGTGTTCTTGGAGTGCAAAGGGTTAAGAAAGTGGATTCGAAGTTTGAAGCTCAACTTTTTTGCAATGTTACAGAAATCACGGAATTGTTTGGTTTGACGTGTTAGAGAGGATGCATGGCGACATTGATTTCCATTTCATTTAGAAGTTTAAAATTAACATATTCAATATAGTTTTTTTTTTTAAAGATCAAATTGACATGGGTTGTTCTTGTTCAATTTAACAATCAACAGATAATTTAAATTTGTTTGAACTATTTATGTTCATATAACCTTCCCTTTTTTACACACCCGTTTCACAGTTGATAAAATAGTTGATAGTCGGCTATGAAGGCGTTATAATTGTTAAGGCCTGCAATTCAATACACTTCAAACATATTAACAGCCAAATTTCACAAACCCAGGCGTGCTTAAGTGGATTTGTTACATGGATGACAAGGGGCGTCACATACTTAGACGAATTTCTGATTGTACCATTAATGATCGTGTTGGTGTAGAGCTTTGTCGGAACCAATATTGCAGGCTTTAAACGGTAGTTGGTGACTAATCTCTCCTTCAAAACTTACTTTTACAAATAATCAAGAAAAATTGCCATTTCGATGTACGCTTCTGGAACGGTTACATAATTGAAAGTAAACAGTAAGTCTATAAAATAAATAAATCGGCGTCCGACTCGCTTACTCCAATCGAATTGAAGTCTAATCGTGTATGACATTTGAGAAAAGTGTGACGATATATGCTCTTGTCAAACTTTTCAACGAAGTGACCAAATTTTTCACAATTTCCAAACGTCGAAATATTTTTCAACTTTGGTGATTTAAATTTGCTCTACAATTACAGTTTTTTCATTTTTGTTGAAAAGGTAAATCGGTACTTATTTTACAAAGCTTTAATCCAATAAAAGTAACCACTTTCTACAGTGTAATAGAAGGTTACACGGTGTGCAATATAAACTTTTAGAGTGCAACGCTCGCACTTCTCGGTGCAAGGTGAATGGAATTGGTGGCGAGACGAAATGGAAAGATTCTTACTGGAATGACATCCCTTTCTATTAGGGACCGTCACTTATTACTTCCGAGAGGCTCGCAAGAACTAGCAAATGGTATATTTGACCAGATGATTTCGCTCATAGGGTGAAAAGAGGGACCAAGAATTCGAGTGGTTGCTTGTTTATTTTTTTATGTTATTGTACCGCTCAAGAAAGTAAAGATTTTTTTTTTTATTTCGAGTGAAAAGATTTAGGAAAATTAGACAATAGGTTTTTGCTGTGCAATATTTAAATATATTTTTTTGTTAAGATGATCGTTTCTTACTATACTCTTGTCGAATTTATACCGGTCTTTTGCAGGGTTTAATGAAATAAAAAGCGGATCAAATAGCGACATGTGGCGTAATAAGTGACTGCCCCTAACAAGAATATGTTATCCCAGTCTTATATTTCTAATTTCGTACCACCTCCAATTCTATTCGCCTTGGATTGTGCTTCTCATGCACAGCACGAGCTCTGCAGCGGTAAATAAACAATATTTCAATTTCTATACTCGCGGACAAGCTAAGCCTAAAGCAATTGAATATTTATACATATCATTGCTTCAGGTTCAACTTAGGTTGTCCCCGAGTATGGTATAATAACAGGAGTAGTGTAGTACCACCTAAATCAAAAAGTATACTAACAAAGAAAAAGCCAATGAAGCAGCTTCTAATGAAAACCTGCAGTACTACAACTTCACCTAGTGTGTTGACAAACTTAGGTTTCTCAACCCCCCCCTCATTTAAAACTAATATTACGGAAACCTGAATATCACACAACAATTGTCGCCATTTCCACGAATCGTATTTAACAGGAAATCTCACGATCCATCAACAGTCTAATTTGAAATAAATAAAACCCATTTTTATAAACAACAACGCTTCCTTCCTTCCAAATATATAGTTAGCATGAATTCCTCGAAACAAGACGACGCATTCCATACCCCCCCCCCCCCTTAAAAAAAAACAAATACTCCCTCCAAGGGACATTTGTTACTACTCTCAACCAATTACTTATCTTCCTCCCAACATCTTCCTATCCTAGCAACAAGGTCTCCCTTTAACATAATTATCGGGTGAATCTAAAGCGCCCTGAGAAAGCCCCTTTTCAAGAAGAAAAGAGTTATTAGTCGATTGGAATTTGATTTTTACGCTACTCTTCTTTTTGCTTTTTATGTGCACAATACTTTTGATCCTTCTTTTCGATCTTCGTTAGCGTCTGCAGGAATTTAATTATAAGATCGATCATTAAGAGCTGTAGGGGGTAGCTGCGCGCAGCGTCGGCTTATTTGATTAACTGTCGCACACCGGACTTGGGGCTGCGAGAGATTTTATGGGTCCCCTGCAAGAAAATCGGTTATTAATGCTCGGGTACTGAATGAAACGGTTCGTTTTCGATGGGATTCAAAAACAAATATGATCTTGTAATAATGTTACGTTTTCGAATAATTTTTTTTTTAATTTTATAGACTAACATTTTTTTTTAAGTAATCGAATATACATTATTAATGAATAGAAAAATGAAGATTCGGATACAGATTTAATTTCATTACGCATTTTTTTTATGTTTTAACAAATTTATCGATGTAGTTTGAATCGGAGACAATCAAGTTATCCAATATTTTTTTTATGTTTTTAGAAAATCTTGAATACTTTTTTTTATTACATATCTAGGCAATGGTTCATTTCTCCTCTGTAATTTTATTTATAACAAAATTAATTAACTTATCATCTAAAAGGGAACGTTAAAAAGATAGATGTTTAATTAATTGTAATTTTTTGTTTTATTTTAAATTTAAAGGAACGAGTTTAATGTAATTTAACGACTGAATAGTAGCTGTAGAGCCGATTAGGGTTTTATATTGCATATGTAAAATTCTGAGACACATTAGGGCTCAATAGTTAATAGGGTTTTGTATACCTGTGAAATAAAAGCCGTACTTTCTATAAAAGATGTTTTATGGAAGGAAGAAATTAACGTGTAACTTAAATTATTTCGATAGTGACTTAAAATAACAATATCTTATTTGTTTGTGGAGGAAATTTTATAAGCGCATTTTAAATATAAATTGCAATAGAAGCCGTACCTTTAATTGCAATTTATATTTAAAATATGTTCCTAAAACTTCCTCCAAACAAAAACAATTTCATTGTTATTTTAAGTCACTATCGAAAGAATTTAAGTTACACGTTGGTTTCGTTACATTTTTTCGTTAAAGACAATTTTTTTTATTTTATGCATTACAAGGAAATTCCTATAAACAATTCCCACTAATTATGTTATTCTTCTCATTTCACAACAATCTTAGGTTGCGTCGGGTGCCAGCTTAAGATGTTTTCCCTGTCATCTGACCATGGTTAAAAAATACGAGGCATTGTTCCCGGGTATTTCCTTCGAGATAGGCTCCGAACCAACAGCAATAGCCCAATGTGCAGCTCTAGTGCGACCTTAATTAACCAAATCAATTATCTCGAAATTATTAAAGTTGCATCGGGTGCCAGTTCAGGTGTTGTCCTTGTCATCTGACCACAGTTCAAAAGTACGAGGCTGCTTCGTTCCCGGGTCTTTCCTTCGAGATAGGCCCTGAACTGTCGCCAATAGCCCACTGTGCAGCTCTAGTGCGACGTTGGTTAATCAAACCAAACCAACCTTATTTCGAAATTCTAATTTTGTAGTTATACCGCTTGACAACCAAGCCACCCATTTATGTCGATACATTAGAACACTTTTTATTCTGACAATCTACTTAAAAAAATAAGACGTTATTCATTGAACAGGACGATTTTTTAACCGCTTAAATTCCTATACCCATACACAGGATTTATGTATATCCAGAAAACAGACATCCCCGGAGAATCTAGAAACCATGCCGACTTCCACATTCTATCAGTGGTGACTCAATCCATCTCCGTAACGTTCCGTTGCACTCGCGCCGGTCGGGGTCTCTAATCACGTCTGACTCACGAAATGGAACAAGAAATCGGCGGATTACTCATTGGAGACCACATATAGAATCTTTTGGCGGGCGTTTTTGCGTCCCGCTGCTCGGACAATCGCATTGGATACATTATTGCACATCTCGCCAAACTGTTCCCCTCCCGCCGGGATTACTCGGCGATTATAAGAGAGGCTGGTGTTTGAGAGTGAATCACTGCGGTTGCAGGAATGATGGGGGTTTGGTGCGCGATTATGATTGTTTTTCTCACCTCTCTGGAGTGATATTAAATGCGGTTCCGTCTGGTGTTGATGGATGGGGTTGGGTGTATCGGGTCGGTCTTTCATTCAGAGTTGGGGAAAAGGGGTGGTTGATTCAAGAAAATGGAAGATGTTGATTGGCATGTCTTTTTCGAAATTAAAATATAGTGTGCACCGTTGTGAAACTGTTCTTTACATCAATCCACACTGTTGGAAAAGCACGTGGACAAAACTCCCACGCATGAGACGTCCAATCAGATGGCCGGAGAAAATTCTTTTTAAAACTAAGCATCTAAATCTTTAATTATTATGGCAATTAATCAGAAATAAGTCCGTGCTCTCGGTCACGGCGTACTCTTTACCTTTGGGTTGTACCTGCTATGGCTCAAATGCACCTACATTGATTGTTTGTGGATGATTGAATTAACGCTGCACTGAAGCTGTACAGTGGGCTGTTGGAGACGGTGCTGGTATATCTCGAAAGGAAGACTCGTACGTTGATTGTGATTTGAAAGTTTGGATAGTTTTGGGGGTCAGTTCAGATGTTGACCTCGTGCTCATCATAGTTTAAATTACGAGTGCTCTCGCTTTTTTACGTGAATACGTCCTTTCTTTTGGTACGGGTACGTAGTTGCACACAGTCTCGTAGTAAATAATATTTGTAAAATCTGTATAACTCCACATGAAACCCCCTTATGGGGATATATGACATGCCCTCGAGTAGAGAAAAGTTAGACGCGTCGACAAGACCGTTTTTTTAACCCATTCCCCTCCTTTGACCATAATACCGCGTGAAAGAGAATGTCACCCTTAGCTGCAGTATGCGTTTTTGCACACATAACTTCGCGGTGAATCAGCCTTTGAAGATAAATGCCTTACCGTCGAGTAGAGGAAGGCAGACCGTGTCAACAAGGTTGGCCATTTATCCAATTCCCTCTCTCACCTTTGTATACCGCATGGGGCCCAAACGTATTCGCGTATCAAGCCTTATGGTACAGTGCGGTCTGTACCTACCAGATGTTTTCCCTTCACAGTAAATTCCGTACCATTAGCCTATTGTCAAGCTATAGTACGGTGTTAATTCAACAAACAATTTGTGTCATTTACCGATGTACACAGCATCTATTCATTTGACAGTGTTGAATGTTGTAAATATATTATAAATTACCGAGCTTTAAGAAAATTGTCTCGTACAATGAAATTATCACTTAGAAAATGATCTACAGTCGACTCTGCATCACTTATATACGATCTACCACTGGACATATAATTAACCATCACCATATTAATAAACTTCACATACAACAGCGATATTAATAAAACAATCCCACGTAACGGGAACTTGATTGTGACCAATCATTAACCCGTCGCTTTTCCGCGATGTCGGCCCATTCGTCAAACCAAGCGAATGCAATGTCCCCCTTCTTAATACACCACAGGAAAGAAAAGTGTAAGAAATGCTGATACGGCTGTCTTGCGGCCGGGCCATAAATATCAGCCACAGGCCGCACTGACAGAATTTCGATACCCCTTCTCTCTCCTTTTAATACGTTTTTTCTCGGATGATATAAAGAACCGTGTGTGGTTGGTGCTGGACTATGAATTGATTATCTTACGCATATAGTTGCAGGGTTTGGTGGTGAATATGCTAATATTAGAAAATACGATAGGCGGGGTATGAAATAGGATAGGGAGTTAATAGTAATCGGTATGAATTTATAGTGGTGTCGTTGATATTATAAGGAACGACTTCCAAATAACATGTTTGGGTCAATGAAATATCTCGGTTGTCATGACGGAAAAACTCGCTGGATCAGTTGAACCTACAGGGTGGTCACAAATTGTTGGGCGATGGTCGTTGTTTGGCTGTTTAGATACACGTAATAAACCGTTATTTTTTATATATTTAAACTTTAACTACTTTGTTGCTACTAAAGCAAGCTAAGAGACTTGCTTAAAGTATAAGCGACGTAGTTGGGTTAACGTTTTATTGTGCCAATGCCGCTAAATATGATACAGCCAAACAATAGCCACGTCCCACCAATATGTCACCATCTTACATTGAAGGAAACGCAGGTGTTATGTGACAAAAAAAGTTTTAAATGTTAAAATTTTCAACGATTTATTTGATCCATCCTTCGATCAGGTCTACAAGTGACAGTTTGTCATTCAGAAATTGTTATCCCCCATCCTTCTCGGAACAAATAGATAAGACATTTTAAAATTGTTGTATTTTTATAGCTAGTTCAATGCTTTACCAAAATTTATTTATTGACCGAGTGTTAGCGAGATCCTGTTTTAAATCTCGTCATCTGACCATGGTTCAAAAATACGAGGATCGTTCCCTGGTCTTTCCTTTGAGATAAACCCCGAACCGTCGTGGGACCACTGTGCGGCTCTAGTGCGATGTTAATTAATCAAACCAACCCGTTAGTACTTGACCGTTCGGCATATCGTCTGTTTATAAATGTGTTTGTTAGCAATCACAAGCAAACGCGTTGTTCGATTTTCTTCAAATTTTGTATGAATGTCCCTTGAAGTCATGAAAAGCGACGAATATATATATATTTAATATTTTTTTCCTGGTATCGAAGTCTACTGTTCTCGGAACTACTAGTGATTATTATTTATAAAATGTATTCTGAATATTAAGGAATTGTTCGAAAAATATTTTTGACAACGCGAGGCCAAATAATTTTATTCAAGGAATTCAACTTTATAGTATTGTGTATGCATTTAAAAAAAAAATCCTTTTACTAGTCTAAAATTGGTCCTACAAGTCAGGTTACGATCATTTGTTTCAATTCATACACCTCCTGATATTTCTGAAAAAGTTATTGGCAATTATACGAAAAATTAACAAATGAATTGTGAATGAAACATCGCCAAATGAAGAAAAAAAAATGTAATCGCAATTCAAAGCATCTGCTACTTTTACTGCACATTACCCTTTGCAGAGTGCATATGATCACAAAATTTAATTTGCATAAATTATTAGATAAAACATGAATAGAGTCCTTTTTATTGAGCATTTTATTCCACTTCCAAACACACACCCCAACCAGATGTTTATCCACCACCAACATGACGCATGCTATCAACTCCTATTTCAAGAATCACATTGACTCGTGTAACATTACACAATCCATTTTTTACAGAAAGTGTCTATATGACAACTCTCTAGTGTCCGACCAGGTGACTGTTACTAACCCCATGTGTCGACAGGGTGGAGGTGCATTAGAGTTAACAAAGAACAGCTGACGCCGGGCACGAGCCACGGACATTTGCACGCACTCTCTTGGCAGCAGCAAAGTCTGCAGCAACTGTACCCGAAGTCGGCACACGCATGTTTAATGGTCAGGAAAATACTAATGCAAGTTTCTGGTGTTTGATTTTGATGGTTGTGCGTGGGGGAACGAGATGGAAAAAGAAATAAATGAAATGGAATGAATTGAGTCGGTCACCTGCTTTTTTTGTTTAAAGTCAAATTATTGCTGGAGTTTGCCGATATCGTTGAGGGTAACCTTAGCAACGATGAAAGTGCTAGGAACTTGAGTCTCGAAATAACGTAAGCTTATATTTAGATGATCCGGTGTACAAATGTGGTGACAATTTGCATGTTTCAGGTAATCTATTTGAAAGTTTGTAGAGCTGTTGTAAAGGAAAATGGAAAACAACAATTGAGGAGCTAACATGGGGAAGACAGTAAGTCACAAAAAGTAAATTTTACAGGGGAAGCAAAAAACGGGTTTTACAAGTACGTGGACTACATGCAAGTGCCATTTTCCGTCGCTCGTAGAAACTAAACCATTTCGCCGATTGACTTACTGTTTATTCCATGCCATTGGCTTGAGCGGTTACTGTTTTTTCCGCGAAAAAAACTAAAAACTCGAAATTTGTGAATTGCTGTCTTCCCCATGTCAGCCCCACAATTATCAGGGGTGTCTACCAATTAAAATAACTGTTTTTCACTTGTGACTGGTACATATTTTGCAATTTGAGGCTTAAAATGAGCTCTTACCTCAAATTCCCGTAAAAATGCACTAAGGCATTAATATTTTATGGACGATATACTTGGTCAACTTTAGTCACTTTATCTTACAATCCTTTAAGTTAGGGAACATGTTCTCGCCTTATTATTCTATGGCAGTTGCGACTTTCCTCAGAGATTTCCTCCTTGATAACTTGGTTGGCTTATTCTATCAACAAACTAACCAATCGAATGATTTGTGGGAAAATACAACAGCTACAGAAGAAAAACGTGAGGATATACTCTCTACCTGAAACTGTCTCACTCGGTAACGATGTAAGGCATATACAAAAATTGGAGGAATTAATATGGCACTAGAACTTCATAATAGGCTATAAGTTTAAAAAAAAATCGCATTAGAGACTAGTTAGACAACCAAAAATTTTCAGTTTTCAGCTTGGAAAATGTTGTATATATATCGTTCTTGTCATCGCTTGTGATCGAGAGGGGACGAAATCTTACTATTGCCAAATCTGGTATGGGTTTTTACCAACTTTTTTAGAGGTCAAATTACCAAATTAATTTTAGATGTAAAATTGCCAACAAGATCAGAAGTTAAATTTATTAAAATATTGCAGTTTCTTAGAACGCTTTCCCCAACGGTTTTCATGCCTACGTAGGCTGTAAGAATGTTGGTAAAATTCCTTTTGACTTGGCAAAATTACAAACCTAGTTGGCAAACTTGTGAAACGTTTGGCTTTTTTTAAGTGAAACTTCTTAGTTTCATTTAAAAAAAAAAAGCTAAATGCTTCACAAATGTGCCAACTAAGTTTTGTGATTTTGCCAATTCTACAGGAATTTACCAACATGGGGGCCCCTAACGAGGTCCTGGGTGTTCTCTTATTGAGAAATTCTTGTAAAACTGTTTGGACAGTGTTGTTGGTTTTCTGCTATCGTCGCTAATGGCTATCTATTATGTTCAACAAATCAAACCAATCAAAATTGGTAGGGAACATGTCTTCGGGTGTTTCTTTTTAGAAGTTCGGGTTTTCCCACGAAAATATTGGATTGGTTGCTTGAATTAATCAACTAATCAATCCAGTTTCCCCGAGGTAAAACACGACCGCCGCGGAAGAATAACGCATGGATATGTTTTGTACCTTTGATATCCATGGTATAAAGTCTGTATGAAATTGTTTTTAGTACTATTAATGCAGCCCTAGAAACGAATTGCTTTTGGTAACTTATGTCCATTTTACAAGAACGGGAAACACGCGTGGAAGCTTCTCGGTAATTCGAAAATTCATGCAAAGTGACATGAATTCTTCAATCGCCGAGAAGCTCCCGTAAGGTTTTTTCTCGTTCGTGTAGATTGAGGTTTACGATTCTGAATAGATCCAAAAGAAAAAAAAACATCCGGGAATAGTTCAAATTTTAAACCACTGTCGGATGACAAAACCTAATCTGGCACTCCACTCTTCCAACAATGAATAACGGGAAGATCATTCCTCGACAGAGCATATATTAATATATCGCCTCCACATGGGAAACTATGGGGTTGGAATGAACTTGCCAATTAGAAAAGTTTTAAGGAAATAAAAATAGAGTAAATTTAATTTTTCTATAATGATAAATTTTATACAGAATATGCTCATTTAAGATTGTTTCTAAAATTAAAATAATATTCTATTATCGCTAATAGTCTATTATTAGATTCAACAAATCTAAACAACCAAATGTGTATTTATCTCCATGGTATTATCTGGATTTTTTAGATTGTATAAATATAAATTTCTAAGAACTAGAATAACTAAATGCTTGAAATCATACGTCATCTTAATTTAGTGTTTTGTGTATTTAAAATTAAAAAAAACCTAATTTGAATGTAGGAATGTTAATTATTTGAAGGTATGCGTAACAAAAATAAAATTTTAGATTCGTAACTCTCTTTATTCCTTTTAAGCAACTAATTACTAATTCAAGAACAAAAAAGCCATCATAAAATCTTGAGCGATTTTGATAGCCAGTTAACACATTCCTTGCCATACGAGTAGTATTTACGGCCAACAGGTTCAATTTTTTTCCTTTCAATTTTTTACAAACGTTGATAAATTTGAATAATTTTAAAACCAAATCAAGAATTAAAGAAATGTGACCCCATGGGTACCAATTTGTTTTTCTATCGTGGCAGTGAAAGTGATAACTCTTAATACAGAATTCAGTTTCATTTTTAAGGAATTTCTTTTCCTAGTTACACCAAACGTCAAACAACTTTTATATTAAAAGAAAAACACGTTTAAAATGTAAACACTTCTCATTGCGACACGCTCTACAAAATATGTTATGCATAAAGAACAGGTACACAATCGGCAATACTCTATCAACGTAACAGCTTTGGTTTGTTCGGTAAAATAAAAGAACCGCATCGAAACAACGCATAATTGCATTGCTATTTATCTTTCCCTTTATGGAAAAGTAAATTATCATTCCTTTTCGAATCCATATCTTTTGGGAAAAACGTACATACTTGAGGTAAAATATTTTTACTTGAGATTTTTTTTTGAGTTTTTAGTACTTCGGAGTTGTTTCCTTGAAAACGGAAATGCACTCTAAGTTTTACTTTATTTTTTATTTGCGTTTGTTCCTTTTTTTTTTCACCTGACGGATAAAGGACAAACATCCGAACCTTTCATTTTTCCTCGAATGATCCTTTTGCTGGAAGGTATTCTTTTATGTGAAGAAACAAAAACAACGCGAATAATTTCTAGGTTTTAAAATCGGGAAAGAAAATAGAGGAATACATTTGTTGACAATCGACAATTTTTTTTTTTTTTAACCATGGTGCTTTTACCCCTGCGTTTGTGTTTGCTTTTTTTTGTACATAAATCAAAAGTGCTTTTACAATTCCTAAAAGCCCTATCCAAGTCCATTCACGTCAAACTTTCCATGGCAATTTTGAAATTCTCTCGAAGCCTTCTTACCAGAAGACTCATTACCAAAGCAAATGTTGTAAGAGAATCGGACTAATAACGCGGTTTTGAAATATAATAATTTTGAAACTTTTCAATTTATAAACGAAATTGCTTAATAGTATTAATTACTAATAATTTCATGTTTATCGTATTTATTTGGATATAAGTGCACTGTTAAACATAGGTACTTTGAAAATAAGTCAAATGTACTAATTTTTTATTACATTCGATGTTTATCATGGATCCGAATACATGAATTTCAATTATGAAAGACATTCACTCAAATTTGAACAAAGGCTTGCTTATATAGGCTGTCTTCATAAATCACTTTCAATATATATATATGTATATCTTCTAAGGAATTCATTAAAAAAAAAAAAATTGTACTCAGGTTTCCCTTAAATGGATATGAATCATTTTAAAGAAACTCTTTTTATTCGTTTTTTTACTAAAATTCCTGATATGAATTCCTAACTATTCAGAAGCAAAGTGCTATTTGAAAATAGAATCACGATTGAAATGCTTTCAAAAGTTTTAATAGTTTAGTAGAGTCCACTTATTTTTCTCATTTTACCTCTAATGATGGTTATCTCTTTTGTTCACATTTCAATGAAGGAGTAAAGCGGTTTTTTTTTTTATTTCAACTTGGAAAATTTAATTCAAAAAGATTTCTTAAATTGTTCTTTTGTAAAAAAAAAAAAACGAAAGACAAACATATCCAAGTTGGATTTATTCTTTCCGTTCATGTAAAAACAACCAACTATTTTGTTAGTTTGAGCTCCTCTTTTAAAATCTAATGAATTCATATTGATTTATTGAAAATTATATAGTACAACACTTCTGAAGTATAAACAAAGTCCAATGAAATTGTCATTGGACATTTTTTATTGTGAATGGGACATTTAATTTCTTGAATGTATATATTTTGAAACCTAATAATAAAGTACCATTAATTTTAAATATGGAAAATGATCGTCAATATGTGCAACTCGAGAGAGAAAGTGGTAGTATTATTCCCACCCATCCAGGGAGCCCCAGTTGCTCAGTTGGTAAGGCGTTCAGCTACTAATCAGAGGATTGGTGGTTCGAATCCGTGAAATGGACTTGACATAGAAAAGTAAAAAAGTAGTGATCTTGCGATCGGAGGGTTGCCAGCTTCGCTACAAAAATACTAGAAAGTCGTCCAGAATATCCAACAAATTATACTGGCGTGTATATGGGACTTGTGCACGATACATCTGATCGGGGTCCAAAGTCCCGACGTCTATTGAAGGCGTTGGGTGCCAGTTCAGGTGTTTCCTCGTCATCTGACCATGGTTCTAAAATAACGAGGGGCATGTATGAATGTGTGTGTGAATGTGTATGTTGTCTTCCCGGGTCTTTCCTTCGAGATTGACCCCGAACCGTCGCCAATAGCCCACTGTGCAGCTCTAGTGCGACGTTAATTAACCCAAACCAAACCCACCCATCCAGACTAAGTGCGCCAAATTTGAGTGTGAAAAAAATATTTGAGTTTGAAATTTGTTATAATATTCTGACATTTTCAAATGTTTATATTTTAATTAAACAATACATTTTAATTAAATTACCTATTTAAGTGAAATTATATATTAATTTAATTGATCACTTTGATATGCATTTATTACTTTATTTCTACTTGTATATTACTTTATGGAGGTTGCATTGCTTGGATTTGATTACCTAAAACCGCACTCTTAGCCTTTAGACTAGTGATTTCTCGCAAATTTGATACTTTAGTGAATCGGAGATATGTTTTATTATTTGACAAAGTTACAGAATTCCAATATTAAAATATATATGACAAAAGTTGAAAATTGACTGAAAAACTATTTGGGCGCTAAAATTGTTATATTGTGTCACAAATGTTTTTTTGAACCGTCTGTATATAACAATGATTTAAACGACAACACAAGCCAGGGTTTACCACAGGATCAGAAAGGCATATGCAACAACGAAATAAACGTAGGATGTTTTTATGTAGTTGAGATTAAAAGTGTTCGAAATAAAAACAAATTATATGTGGCACAAGTAATCATTATCGATAAAGGTATTATTGAAGTTAGGTTTCTGAGGAAATGTAATAACACTTTTCCCTTCCCTGCCAATGAGGCCCAAAGCTGAATTAAGCATTCAAAAATACTCAATTTTTGTCAGAACCCGTATTTAATGACAAAAAAAAATCAGATTTAAATTTTAAAATGTATTAAAAATATATATAATTAAATTTTTTTATAAACATGTAGTTTTTAAAGTCGTGATTTTATTAATGTTGAAAATGTTGCATGTATTGGGCTTAGTTGCCAATATATCGCATCGACAACATTAGAATGCTTAAAAAAATAATTCTAAGTAAAGAAAATTTCACCTCTTTTAGATACTTAAGTTTGCAGTAATTTAATAGTCATTATTTTAAATAAAAAAATTATTGCTCTGCCTCAATAGTTTATTATACTATTGAGGCAGAACAGAGATTTCAGCTGAAATAGTTAACTTAATTGAAGATAAATTTTCCAGTCCCCCCCTCTCCCGCAACTGTCTATTATTATATTATACTATGTTAATTTACGTGAAGTAGACCCATTAGTATTTTTATTAGTTTATCTAATTATAAGAACTTAAAATCAAAATTTAAAATCTAGAATATTCCTCAAATTTTTGAACTAAGAAATAAAAAAAAGATCAAAAATGTTCCTTCTGAAACAAAGCAGTTATCATGGAAATGGCATTGTGAGATAAATTTAATTACTTTGCTTCCAAAAATTAATCATAATATCGTGTCATGGAAGAAAAATGTTTTCAGAAATCTCAATCTACAAATCCCATTTTTATTTCATTGGACGTTTTCCTTTTTTGACAAAAGTTGTGGTTACCACGAACAGATATCATAACCAGTGACAGATGTTTGAAGTCGTTCATCAAACAATTTATTTGATTTGATAAAAGGGAATTTTTGTAAACATCCTAATCCATCATACCGCCAACCAACTTTTTGTAAAGGCAAAGAGAACTCTTTGAAATCAAGGGAAACTATTGGATTTGAATCATTTTGACTGACATGTTAAATTTTTTTTTAAATCTTTTTGCTGTGTTTTACTGATTGTAAAATGCCTTGATTTATATATGCTGCACGACTTTTATTATTCCCTCAACTTTCATTTGGATTTTATTTTTGATACATTCAGTAATATATAAATCTCATTAGAAGTTATTTTCCAGAAGACTAACAACTTTAATAAATGATAAGCTTATTTTCAAAGACCATACTGGGATTCAGCAGCCATAGCGAAGGCTGATTGAAGACGAAATTCAAGCCATTCACTTCTCAATCTGGAATTGGGTCAATAGAAGTGAAATCAAAATGCGATATCCAATACTACTAGACAGTGGAGCGGAAACGGTTAAAACTTAAACTTATATATAGGACATACTAAGATATTAACTTTAACAAAAACAGATATGTTTTTGTATTTTTGAATATAAAAAGTATCCTGTGCGAACGATCTTAACCATAGGATCATCAAACATACATAACGTGTTTTGTCGTATTCAAGCATTTCGTGGTAAAACGTAAATAACTTTTTTAAATTAATTTGCTCCTATAGAGATTCCAATGTTTGTAAGTCAACTTTGTGGGACACAATACGTTTTGGACTAAGAAAAGTTTAGTTCCATATAAAATTCGTAGGCAAATTCAGTGGATGTATTTATCAGCTTTTTAATTTTTGAATAAAACACGTTTGGAATGTTTGCTTGTCGTATAATAATTCATCAGAATGTGTGTCATTGATAACTTTTGCCCGCCATTAGGGTACTAAACGTTTAGCTGAATCTTGCAAGGTCGATTTAAAAATATCGCAGTGGAATTTCTGTTCTGCAAAAGCTCTTCCTCAAATACCACCACCGGGATCCCCCAGTCTGCCGTGACCAGAGTCATTAAAACTCGGCAGCCTTGATGGGAAAAATGCTAAAACTCAAACAAACACTGGAGGACCATTATTCGAAAGTTTTCCCATTCTTCTGCCGAAGAAAAAAAACAAAATGGCGAAAAAGTATTGTCCGAAGCATTATCATTAGAATAATCGGATTGTTCGATGCCTTCCAGAGGTTGGACCCACTAAATAATCATAATGAAAACACGATGAGGATGAAACAAGAAGAGTTCGGTAAAGAACTGAACTCTGGAAGCAAGTATTGATTAATGTTGTGGAAGCACGCCTTGTGGGATACGGGGAAGCAAGAATTAATGAGAAAGGGCTGAAATGTAGATTTTCTTACTTAGATTAAGGACCTGGAAACTTTCATACTTTTCAAAAATGTATTTTTCGTTCCAAAAAGGAAAACTGAATGCGTTCGCGGGCATCATTAAAAGGTTTTCTGTGGTTGAGTCTTGCCCAAACTTTTTGCTTTGCTTCTTGTTATAGAAGCATTCTTGGTATTTGAGGTTTGGTTTACGAATAAGAATTTGGTTCGTCTATATTATATTTTGAGGTTCTTTTAGTTTAAAAAGTAGCCGTTATATATACACGGAAGAGTACCCGTTGAGGGAATTACTTTTATAAAATTTCAACAGTTCTGAATTCGTACAATTTATAACAAACTAGCTATATGGCCCGGCGTTCCCCGAGAATATTGAAAGATATTTTCATCGTGGCGCCATCTGATGGATTTAGAAAGAAGTCATTTCTGCTTTAAAAGTTGGGAAAGGATATCTGTGTGGTTTTACGATATTTCGTAAAGAAAGTTTACTTCTTGTTTTGAAAGTAAAATGTGCAAAATTTCACCAAGCTCTAAATAAAATTGTAAATTTCTATAAACAATCTATTCTATAAACAATTTTCTGCAAAATCATTTTTAAATAATGGTAATGCGATGCTTACGTTACTTTCACAATACTTCTACTTTTTTAAATGCCGAAATCAGAAACTTTACACATACACATCCTTCAACGACTAAGTGTTTATCCAATAGTCGCATTAAAAAAAATCTCATGAGATTTTTCAAACTAATTTTAAAGGTTGAAAAAACTTTTCTTTTGTTTTAATCAGCAACTATAAAGTGATAATGTTATATGAATCAACGGAATCTCCTCGCACGTAGGTAAAGCACGCACACAGAAGTCCCTCTACTGAAGTAAAATGTGTTTAAAATACATACATGGGATATCAGGATAGAAACACCAAGTTAAGTTTTAAGGTGATCCATGACGGCACTATAACTCCGTGACAAATAGCTCAATTGACATATACTTGGTCTCGTTTAATGAAAAAAATTAGACGTAAAAAAAATCTTAAAGTAAAGCAAAATATGAGTGTTCATGGAGTTAAACGGAACAACTTGCTTATCTTTCTTCTATTGTGAGAATTCGGTTGGCGATCAATTTCTATAATCTACTGAAATGATGTTTCTAGTAATACTCCTTTAGTCTTGCAGCGACACAGTCACGCCTGTTGCTCCTTATTTTTTTTTTATGATTACTGTAATGTTTTCACTTTAGAAATAATACTATATATTTTTTAGCACTCTGCTATTGTCAATTTGGAAATTAATTTAGTCATTGGTTCACTTGACTTTTAACGAAACGAGAATCTTCAGATTTTCTACTAAACTAATTTAATCTAATTAATTTCCAATGGGATGGGCTAATTCGGTTCTAATTTTGGCTCTTATACGTGTATTGACAACACAATTCAAAAGAACTGTTCTAACACAGTTGCTCCTAACTAGCTATCAACTGTTCTATCACAGTTGCTTCTAACTAGCTATTAACTGTTCTAACACAGTTGCTTCTAACTAGCTATCAACTGCTCTAACACAGTTGCTTCTAAATAGCTATCAACTGTTCTAACACAGTTGCTTCTAACTAGCTATCAACTGTTCTAACACAGTTGCTTCTAAATAGCTATCAACTGTTCTAACACAGTTGCTTCTAACTAGCTATCAACTGTTCTAACACAGTTGATAGCTAGCTAGTTCGGGTCGAGCCGTCGATTTTTATTTGAAATCGTCCTCATTTTTGACGACATACATTTCGGGAAAAAACGACAAATTCAGTTTGACGGAATATTTAATTTGAGCATTTGCTTCTGTTCCGTCAAAAAGGGCGAAAGTTTCTTCACAGTTTTGCAAACGGTATTCGCTAGTCGTCTACGAAACCATTAACGGAGTCACTAATGAACTAATTATTTCTTTTAACCAGTCCAAATTGCTATTAAGCACACATATTGAAAGTTCATTTTCTCATAATAAACAACGTTTGGCCATCTTGACTAACAAAAGAACCGACCATCCCCCCCACCTCAACTTTCAGTTATTACAAATCCCTGGATGCCCTCGTATAATGAGCAAATCCACGCATCCCTCGACCCACCAGGTGAGGAATATTCATTACCTGCGCCTTTATCCCATCAAAAAAAAAAGGTAATAAGTTTTGTTTGTGGATCCCATGGCATAAATCTACCCCCGACAATGGAGCCGATAATTAAAGCCCATTTATAAATGTCACGGGGTAGGTATTAAGATTACCTGAATCATAATAATTTCTGCTATTTGGCGCGGTGTGCGTAACATAATAGTTCGCCGGGATGATTGCCGGGCTGCAGTTGGAAGAGGGGAGGTTTTCACACCTGGAGACCCACCTAGCGTGATCGTTGTGATCAGTTTTCGATTTTTGTCTGTTGTCGGAAGGACCCCTGTGCCCCCCCACCCCCCTAAAAAAAATGCCTCATGGAGGGGAGGATGGTGTTTTTTGGTCCTGTTTTTGTTTTTGGCGTGTTGAATTTCTTTTGCTTAGTTTTTAGTATTTTTAGTTTGGGATTGATCAATGTTGGTTTCTGGGAGTGGAGACGCTATGTTTATTTATTGGGGGTAGTCTGGAGAGCAGAGAGTTGTAATATTAAATAGAGAGCGCCTTCAATACCAGACTCTCGTAAGGCCGCGGTGTCAACATTGAAAAAAAAAAACATCACGTGGTTATAGCACTGCCACATTTGGCGTTCATACATCTGCAGGAGTTTCAAATTTGGCGCACTTTCTTCTCTTTTGATGATAAGGAGTTCTGTCCGTATTCAACTTTTTAACATATATGTACGTATTTACTTATTTTCAAACAATATGCGCTAAATATTTCCTCTTCATTAACGAAACGAAAATATTTTATTTGTGTTCAATACTCGAAGAAGCGAAACTCTTTATATTTCTCAGGTTTTATTGTTCATATTTTCTTATTGAAGTATACAAAATAACAATTAAAAGAACTTCGCTTATGGTAATTTTTTTACATAAAAACGTAATGCAATTATTTCAAAACTACAAAGTAAGAAAAATCTCCTTAATATATCTATTAAACTCCCTTAAATTGTGCCACTCGTTCAAAAAAACGATATTTAAATACAAAATTAAACACAAAACCATATTACAATACTTCGATCTCGTTTAGTTCTTAAAGTCGCCAAGGCCTGCCAAGTAATATTGAATGAATTGGCACAATGAATGAATTGGCATTTCCACATATCACGTGGTTTCAATGATGGACACACGGAAATCAGCATTTTTATTCCTCTATTTGTATCATAACTCTATGCTGGAGAGTTGTTGTTTTCAGGGCAATGGTCAATGATGGTCTTGATTCAGTTTGATTGTTATTAGGGGTGAATTATTTATATTGGAGAAAGTCGGAAGTTATTATTTTATTACGTTGAACACTTTAAATTCTGCAGAATAGATTGATCTAACAGTTGGTTCAACTGTTGCTTATGGTTTGAAAGAAAGAGCAAAAAAACATTATAAAAAGCTGTAAGAACTTTTATATTCTAAATAATCGCAGGATTCTTGCAGGTAAAACATGTAAAATGCAGTTTCTTAATTTACCGGACCGTTAGAAAAAAGTATTGCCGAATTCGAAAATTATTTTTTTGCCTTATAGGAGAAATTCCACTTTGGCAAAAACTGCAAAAATAATCGGTATTCCGACTTATATATCCGGAAATATCGATTAACCGGACTTTTTAAGTTTCTCCGATTTCAAAATGTTTTCGTTGTTTAATAGAGGTTATTCAATAATAACATTTCGTTTAACCAGCATTTATTGGCATGGAGAGGGATTGTTGCACAATATACATTGTTAAGACAAAATGTGAGCACAAGTTGTTACTTGATTTTCTTGGTGAATAATAATAGGGGGCGAAGCCCCCTTCTAAATTAAAAACTAAAGAAAAAAAAATTTTTAAGTAAGACCAACTTTTAGAAAAATGGACTAAAAAGTCATTTTTTTTTTTTTTTTAATTTTACAAACGAGTTGAAAAATTGTATTAATATCAGTTTTATACTTATTGCAACTTTTTGAATTTGGTGCCAATTTACTAAAATCATACATAAATTTGGTCTCGGATTTCAAAAAGTGTTAAGTATAAAATTGATATTAAGTAATTCTATTTGTACAACTCGTTCGTAAAATTAAAAATTATTTGTTACTTTTTAGCGCTATTCTTAAAGTCTGTTTTCCTTTTTTAAGAAGATTTTATAACCATATATTTAGTTCAACATTATGTAAAATTTATAAAATACATTTAAAATACTGTTATTGAAAAAATACTTGCTCGGCGCTCAAAATTACCGAAATTATTACAAAGAAGAATTACAAAGAAGTTGAAAAAATTGAATTATTAAATATCAATTTTATACTTAATACAACTTTTTGAAGTTGGTGCCAATTTACAAAAATCATACATAACATTTGGCGGTTTCAAGGAAGTTTTAATAAGAATAAAATTGATATTAATTCAATTTTTTTCAACTCATTTGTAAAATTAAAAATTATTTTTTACTTTTTATAGCGCATTTTTCTTAAAATCAGTTTTCTTTTTCTTTTTATAATCATTATCATCAGATTTTATAATCACATTTAGTTTCTAATTTGTAAATACTACTGTTACATTTATAAAATGCATTAAAAATACTGTTATATAAATTAAAATACTTGCTCGGCGCTCAAAATTACCACAAATATATTACTTCACAACCCAAATCTCAAAAGGCAAAACCCCCGAAATGAAATATAAGAAAAATTCCATTTCATTATCCTCAACGAAAGCTTTTCCTTCTCTTCCCCAGATAAGGATTAGATATCCAGAAAAGCCCACGAAGTGCCACTATCAGACTAGATACCATCCCTTTTCTCGAGGCATTTCATCGAAAATACGCTTCTTGAGGGCGATCTCACGTTCCGGAATCCCTTCCTGTTTTTATAGTATATATACACCTATAGCGAGTATAGTAATATATACCTATACCCATGAAGGGAATTGCGTAAGTCGGGTAGTTATCGCTTTGGTGTGGGAATACTTGTTGGAGAAATATTTATTTTGTTACTCTACTCTGTGGTTATGGTTTTTTTTTTTATTGTAACTTTCTGGAGATGTTTGGAACGGGTGAAAAAAAAGTTTTATCGAGTTTGATTTGATTTAAAAGTTCTTGAAGTTATTTTAAATATTTTTTGAGTAATCTTGAAGAAAAATGCAAATATATTTCCATTCGGTTAAAGTTTTTTTTTTTTCATCCTCCTCTCGAATAAAAATGTTTGTTTTAAACATGGATCATCCTGAATATTTTGCTTAAATTAAATATGACTATCCAATATTAGTTGCACTGTACTTTGACTCTTCGAACAATGTACGTGTATGTAACACAAATGTATGTGTATATTTAATACTTTGTTTGGACACCGCTGTGTCATTCTATAAATATGATATCGAACTTTAACCTATGAATTTATAAAATTAAACTTGGAGTTTAATATGTAACTTTGAGTTATATTACTAGCAAAAGCCATCGTTTTGATCAACTTCATAACACTAATTTTAAAATTAAAATAATTCTAAAATGCATGTGATTTGATAACTGTAAAAGAAACGAGAATGTATAATGTATATTTAAACACTGTAAAAAAAGAACTTAAAAATGAGTATCTAAACCTATTCGTTTTATTTTAAGTATAATTACATCGTAAACGGGTGTATGGCATACTCAAATGCAAGTAACCGTGTTCAAACAATCTCAATCAAAATAATAGTTCAGAAGATTGTTTTCCACATTATTTGATGTCAATTGATAAATAGAAACTGAGATATTACAACTCAATTATCTTACTTTTGGCACACATTTTTTAACATTTCTTCTGTTTATAACTTCCTAATGTCGCCCTGGTAGTTTAACGGATAATGCACGGAACTGCGGTGCTATAGATCTGAGTTCGAAGATAAGACTTGGATGTTATTGTCAATATTTATTGAAAGCGATTTATGAAGGCAAACATCTACTCATTTTTTAGTACATTCACTTCATATTTCAAATTAACACTATTCCATTGTGTGTGACTTATTAAATTACATTTTATTTAGGAAGGCTGTTCCTTACAAAAATTGATTTTTTGGTAAACAAAAATTATTACATTTAGCAACATATGGTTTAAAAAAGTAATTAAAGCATGCATTTTAAATAGTAAGTTTTTAAAATATTCGAATTATCAATCCACAATTTTGATTATCAAATTAAATTCATCATAAGTCTCATTGAATAGAATAGCAACTTGATTTCTGTTAAAATTATTTTCATCATACTATTGCAGGAATTAACATCAACATTAACTACTGGATTACTATAGAATCTAATTTAAGATTCTCTAAAACATAATTAATGTCTCACTCAAAATTTGTTTTATCTTTAAATAAGTTCATTTCTAAAACGGAATATGAAGAGACTCGTACTTTTTAAGAACTTTGCAGTTTTATACAATTTTTCTATAATTCAAAATAAGTTTGAGTATGTGTGAAAGTTATAATTACACACTAAGATAGTTGCAGACTTAGTAGACTCTTTTTAACATTCACACAAATTCATGAATAAGTTTTTAGATTTTTGAAAAGCCAACCGGATTTTTTTGTTAACTACAAATATTTGATGGATCTACATATCATTTGCATGGAATATTTTTTCGAGAACTTCGTAACATAAAAAGTTAACTATTTTGATTTTATTTTTTTAAATTATTTTTATCGATATAAGCCTAATTCTCTATCGAACGAAACCAAATTTATGTCAGTCGTGACATTTGTCACTGAATGGATCCCTCTATGAGATTATAATGATAGAAGGTACAGGCCACACTCCTTCCGGAAGCACTTTTGTACATAACAAATTTTACACTTGGAATTTTTAAACTTTTCTTCCGCCAACTCGGAGCTTTCGTAATTTTCTGTTGTAATAGTACCTTCCGTCCTGCTAAAAGGAATAAAAAACCTCTATATGATCGTAAAGATGAATCCTACCGGATCTCCGAGCTTCTGGAAGGACATTGTATGTTCTATCATTAACATGATATTTTATGTAGCTGATTTTTAAGATGTTTCATGTCAAAAGCAAGAAAAAAATCAATTTATCTGTAACACTCTTATGTTTTTTTATGAGCGCGGGGCACCATGCGGTGGCATGCGTCGCACCCCCCCGAGGGCGGCCATGCGCTGAAGTAACAGTAATTTAAGAATAAAACAACGAGAATTTCAAAAGTCGGATCATTTATAAAACAAATGATCATGTCGTATCATTTATAAACACCAATCGTTTTACTTTTTACAAAGTTTACGTTAAATTACTTCAATTTCAATAATAAACAACTCCCCCAAACTACATTGTACACTTTTAAACTTTCCAACTCCCATTTGGAAGTCCCAAACTTTTTTATCTTCCGCTAGTGGAGTGTTTCTCGTGTCGCATGTAAGACGCGAATCGGAAATTGGTGTGTTGCGTCAGAAAAAAGCAATTTCCGATTCAGATCTTGTTGGGGGAGGGAGTAAAACACACTGGACGGCAATCCCTTGACTCGTATTTCAAGCGAAAATGTTAGGGGGGTTCTCTTCTTACGGATATCAAATTACCTTTGCCTGATTGAGATGAAATAGTGAATCTCTTGCGTTTACTGTGATATAATTTCTAATGATTAGTGATACATTAGTAATTGATGGGTTTGCGTTTAAAATAACAACCACTTTTTTTTATAAGTGTTTTGAATGTAAAAAATATTTTTTATTTTTAAGTAAAACTCGTATAGTGAATCTGAATGTCCTCGACACGAAAATCAAACATGAAACTGAAGGAAGAGTAGCGCATGCGTACAAGTCAACTACAAGTTTAAGTCTGTGTCAACTGTCGTGTGCTGCGTGTATTTCTACGGTTTATTCGTTAAAACAATACTTTAATGAAGGCGAAAGAAGTTTAATTTCAACTGTGTTTCATACAAAATTACAGTTTACAATATAAAATTTGTTGGTTTTATAGATAAGTGTTATTACTAATGTATTTATTGACCTTAATCTTCATCTGATACCTTTTTATTTAAAATATTTGTTATTAAACAGTAACCCGTGAAATAGTGATGCATTTTGCTGGAAAGAGTGAACGGAAGGAAGTCTGACAAATTTTAAAAAACAATAATAAAAAATATTATCCTTATTAAGAATATGCAATGAGACTATTTTCAGCGCCCATTGTATAGAAAGCCGTTAGGCACGTGCTTTTTACGTCACATTCTGAAGACCGATTTCAGTTTCTGAGTGTCGTAACCAACATTAGTTACGATAATCTGTCAGAAAGATAATGATATATCAATGCATTATATATTTTAGATTTTCATCTTGACATAGTTATTGCTGTCAACTCTTAAAATTTAATAAATTGTATGCCATTTATGTCATTTTTAGCATTCTTATTTTCATCAGTATTAAAGACTCAGTATTTTGGTTATGAGAATTTCTTTAACCTCCAATGATTTCGTATAAAAATATTATTCCGAAATATAATAAATGTAGTTTTTGCATCACTTACTAAATTACTTGGCACAAATAAAATATTTCTTGTAAGTTTTAACAAAAATCCGAAACAAAAAATCTGTATTTGCTGGCATTTCTGTAGTAGAAAACAACTTTTTTTTGTATATTCCATTTGAAAATATTCTTAATTTTCATAACATAACTGGAGAAACCACAAACATGACAGCTATTTTCCTTTATTCCAATGCCCCAATGCAATCATAAAGCACAAAACGCAGACGGAAACCCAACAAGATAATAACAGGCAAAAGAAATTCGAATTATATTTCCTTTCTTTCTATTTGCATTCGAACTCGTATAAATTGACGGTTGCCGCGCATAAGAACAGAATCATTCTTTCTTTTGTTTACATAAATATAAGGTTTCGAACAAAACTCAACAAAAGCGGTGTTCTCTTTGTATTTTTTAAGGGTAGTGTACTTCGACTTTGTTTACTGTGTTTCGAAAGTTTAGCGGAAACAACGCCTATTGTAGCAGTTATAGATTTAATACTGTTTATTGGCGGTACATATTAAAGAAAATCGAAATAGGTGAGAATCGTTATTCGAATTGCGTTCTGTTGGTTGTAAATGTATTTGTAATTGCATGTGAACGAGCGTTATTCGATAAAAACACGGAGATGCAAGTAACATTCGTAAGTATTCACATTGTGGGCTCGTATAAACGCTTTTGTTTAGATAAATAAGTAAATGTACGAAGGGATAAACCCAAATGTTTTACTGTTGTCTTACTTTGCGTGACATTCTAGTACTGTGTTCAATAGTAAAATGTATCTTTAAAAATCAACCACGAATTTTAGTTTATTAAATATTAAAATATTTTTTAATTCGCTTTAAATAGTAATAATATTTTCTTTTAATTCGTGTTTCAAATCAGTATTAAAATTATTAATTTTCATTCATTAGTGACAAAGTAAAAAATTCTGAATGACTTTACTTTGTTAGTCGTTTTTATCACAAAGTTAAAATAATATTTGTTTCCATTTAAAACAAATGCTTTAATATAATAATTGCAAAATTACGTTAATTACATATTATATTACGATTTAAATTTTACGTATTAAATAACAATTCCTTTTTATAAAGTTATTTATCATAATTCGAAAAATCAATAAATTAAATAATAAATACACAAATATCAATGGAACAGCAAAAGAAAAACTATTCCTAACTAATGTTTCTTTTAATAGAATAGTCAGATTGCGGCTGAAGTAGGTTTCGGGTTACCATATTCTTAAAGAACAAACTTACTAATCGCCTAGGAAAAAGGTTGCCATAGGTCGCAATCTGATTTTTCGTCTTTCAAATAACAATGAAACTGGCTATTTAACCTTTTGTCTTGTGGTAATAGAATCGCATCTCGATTGAGCAGGTATTTTCGTTGGCCAGATTTTTTGTCGTGCTTATATAGGTATTTTGGTCTGTATACCAACATCCTAACAAAATCAATGGATCTCAAAGAATGCTAAGCTGTACAATAACTTTACAATTAACAACACGAACTGTACCCTTACTAAAAAAAAAATTATATTTCGCAAAAAGACATCTACACTTCGCAAAAAAGAACTTTACACTCTGCAAACAATAAACTTTACACTCTGCAAAAAAGAACTTTACACTCTGCAAAAAAGAACTTTACACTCTGCAAAAAAGAACTTTACACTCTACAAAAAAGAACTTTACACTTATATTGGACAACTAACTGTAAATGTAATTTGCATGTCTTGATGTTCTGTAATCAGACTAATTCAAAGAGTGAACACAAATAAGACATATTTTATTTATTTTCAAAAATACAATTGTCTTAGCTGCGTGTTAAATTCTAACCGTTAGCAAATGGGTCCTTGAAAATGAAACGACGTATAAAATACTAAACTAAAATAAATGCAAATAAATACCTTAATCGAATATACAAAGTAGATACCGCTAACGAACTACACCATACCCTCTTTCGTATTACAAAAGTAGTTTCCGCAAATACAAAAGCAATTTCTGATAAGCGAATCATTCTCATTCAAATGACAACAAACAAGCGCAACAGAAATTGAACCCACTCAAATAATATGGAAAATTTTTCCCATTATAAGCTTTCCTAAAAGGTGGGGGGGGGGGGCAGGGGGGCAATTCCACAGAGGGTTAGAATAGAACAAAAGCTCGCTTATGAAGGATTCCAGACGAGTTATTGCATTTTAAATTGCCATCTAAATAAAAACCCGGAATCAAATTATCATCCGAAATGCCCCTTGTATTAAGTCTCTCCGTTTCCAAAAGGGAGAATTCTGGGTAATATCGAATGCATCATCGTTTTGAAAGTTGTCTGGGAAATTTCATAGGGGGAAATGTGTTTTTTTTTTTGCATGCTTTTTTTTTAAGGTTAAATATTCATAACGTAGGAGTATTATGGATACTTTGAGCATCTCTAATGGTTATAGCTGTTCGTAGTTGCAGATTCAAATAGTCTGAGTCTGTGGAATGGGAAGTTGCCTTGTGCTGGGGCGCAGAGAATATAAGAAAGTTTGCTTTTTATTGTAATTTGGTAAAAGGGAAATTGGGGTAATCTGCGTCCGGGCATGGAATGGCTGTAATCTAATGCAACTTCTTTTGGGTGCTTAAAAAATTGGGAATTGTGTTTGGGGGATGTTGGTGGTTTGGTTATATTTACCTTATTGAATTAGTTTATAAAGAAATATTGTAGGAATTACTTCTAAGCAAAACAATGGAACTCTCGAAGTATATATTTATCATTGAATTAAAGACAAATAAGTTGGAAATTTATTATTCTAAAATTTATATTGGAATGGAAATAGGAAGAAAGTTGCACAGCGAAAATAAATTGAAAAGGCTGCATTTGAAATTGAGTTGACTAAGGATGAAGATTCGAGTATTTAAAATATATAAAAGGTTTCAAACAGATACAACTGACTTACAAAGCTATCAAGGTTCCATTGTGCAATGAAATTGCATTACCCCCCCCCCCCCCCCCCCCCGCAAACAATTTTACTTCCAATAAGTAATAAAATGTACAGGACTGGTTTTAAGCTGAAAATTAAAGCAAGTATTTGACATGCACAAATAGTTAAGCAAATAAATTATTGTAAAATTGTTAAAAAATGGTATATGTTTTATTCATAGAATGAGCTTTATTTAAAAAATATATTATAAATATTCATAGCATAGTTAAAAACGTGAATTAAAATTATTTTAAATAAAAGTTATGGTTTTATTTGTTTTAAAATCTAAACAAAAGGGATTATATATACTCTTACGTATCCAATGATGGTCTTTTCAAATACTCGATACTTTCTCTCAAGCTCGAGCAATTGCTTTAGTTCGACGTTTAAAGTATTAGCGTAGCATGCACAGCGCCCCAGGTTCCTTTCAGACTCTGACAAACGTACTGTGCTATACTGGGACACGCTTTAACTGTTTCTACCACCACACTATTCAGAGTGAACTACCTTCCCTTTATCCACGTGATATGCTTCAAGGGTGCTAACCATTCGACTCCTTGAGAGCTGGGTATTGTGGTGGTTCCTTCAAATACCCTATACTTTCACTCAGAGGTTCAATTACTTTAGAACGACATTTAAGGTATCGGCGTAGAATGCATTGCGCAACAGGTTCGATTCCGGACTTCTGTCAAAATGCACTGACCTACAATCCCACATAATTTTACATTTCAATATGTCTTAACATTCGATGTCTATTTACTCAACCAAACATAATACACAGGGTTCAAGAATTATCTTTATAACTTTGACACACAGTACAACCTGAAACAAATAAGATAGCTGAATTATGTTGCTTGTACATGTAATAGCAACACATGGAATTTTATTTGTACGCAGTTAAATTAAACAAAAAGTTTATTAATAAAACTTAATGTGGTGTTGCATGCACAAGCAAAATAACTTGCCTAACTCATTTCCTTTAGGTTTTATTACGTGCAAACGTTGTGAATATATTCTTCATGCCCCATCCTCAGCAGAAAGGCTCGGTGCGTTGATGGAAAATTGGTGTGTTCATGGTTTTGGACAAAAAACTTTACAAATGAACTTCATGCGTTGCTATTACATGTGCAAGCAACATAACTTAGCTATCTTAATTCTTTTAGGTTTCATTGCGTGTCAAAATATTTCTTAAAGACCCTGTACATTAATTTCTAAACAGCTGTATTGTTGATATTGTGAACTTAAATTGACTGTTCTATTTGCATTAACATAACTCCTTGCAATTAGTATTTTGCTTTTGTATGAGTTTTTCTCTTAATATGAGTGGCAACACTGAATTAATTTTTACATTTTGTTTACACTGCCGTATGGTTGTGAAGTTAGCGAGCATTTTCTTTTATATTTCCATTAAATTATCTGTTTGTAGTTCTGGAGTTTTGCCATAATTATGTTTAGCAAAGAAGAAGCTATTCGAAGTTTTAATTATTGACACATATTTAAATCATAACTAATATTTCATAATTAATAATGTTAATATTGCATATTTAATTCATAACTAATTTTTATAAAATTTACAAATTAGTACATCTCCCGTTGATGACCATATTCTGTACATATTAATTCAATTTCTCATCCACAAACTCCATCAAAACATTTCCTATCAAACAAGACCCCCCTCCCCCCCCCCCCCCCCCCAAACCAACCCACTTCGTCTTCTCACCACAACCCTCCACGGAATCTGATTAAAATTCCTCGCTGTGATGCGATTCGCAGTTACTCGTGTCCCAATAACAATTCCTCCACTGTTAAAGAATGGGCTTTGGAGGGGGTGCGTCCACCCCCTATACCAGACGATACAGGGGGGGGGGGGGGTCTGTCAAAGACGTCAGCGACAGACGTGTAACGGGGGTCTCTGAATCAGAGAAGAATAGTTTGCTGATTTTGAAGCAGCATCTCATCCGTGGCAGCCCCCCCCCCCCCCCCCCTGTAAGGATAATTTCTCTGCTGATGCAGGGACAATGGGTGGGGTGTCCCCGTGGGTTGTTGGGGATCGTCGTTAAGGGTTTTGTTTAGGGGGTTGAAGGTTCTCTGTTGGGTCTTCTTGGTGGTCCAAAATCCGGGATACGAGTTTGAAAGTAAATATCCGTTATGTTTTACTTTAACATTTCCGAAAAAATATGTATAGATGCTTTCAGGGTTTGATGAAATTCATTCTATTTTTCGTATTACACTGTTAAAAATGCATGCTACATTTTGACGAAACCGTCGTCACTTTTGATGAAACGGACGCCTGATAAAAACGGACATCGATTAAATATTTCGTCAAACTGAGGAAATTATTTTTGTTGGTTTTTTTGCCGAAATGTTATATATAATTGCCCCAACTGCCCAATCTTCCACCCAGGATAGGGGCCTCCAGTGGATAAAGGCGTTCAGCTACTAATCAGAGGATTGATGGTTCGAATCCGTGAAATGGTCTTGACATAGAAAAGTAAAAAAGTAGTGATCTTGCGGTCGGAGGGTTGCCAGCTTCGTTACAAAAATACTAGAAAGTCGTCCAGAATATCCAACAAATTATACTGGCGTGTATACGGGACTGGTGCACGATAAATCTGATCGGGGTCCAAAGTCCCGACGTCTATTGAAGGCGTTGGGTGCCAGTTCAGGTGTTTCCTCGTCATCTGACCATGGTTCTAAAATAACGAGGTGCATGTATGAATGTGTGTATGAATGTGTGTGTGAATGTGTATGTGTTCCCGGGTCTTTCCTTAGAGATTGACCCTGAACCGTCGCCAATAGCCCACTGTGCAGCTCTAGTGCGACGTTAATTAACAAAACCACTGAGGATAGACCACTCGGCCAACACTTAAATTTATATTCAGAGGACATTAAAAACCGAAAAGACTGCTCCAAGAGCGTATTAACTGTCTTTGAACAGTTATTATCATGCGAAATTCTCAAACTAACTGCCCTGATTTCGAAACCGACTGTTCGGAATTGGGTGTTCCCGGGCCTTTCTTTTGGGATATACCACAAACTGTCGCCAATATCCTATTGTGCAGGTCTAGTTCGATGTTAATTAAAACAACAGTATTATAATATGTCATCATTTTACGTTTCTCACTGCAGCTTCGCGAGCCGGCTATATTCAAATGCTATAACTATTCTGTTCTATTTAACTATTCTGTTCTTCAATTTAAAACATATTCAATGTCTCATAAGTAACGAAACAAATTGATATCCTTTCTATTCAGTGAGCTGTGGTTGTTCCCCAACTTCACTATATTTTTATTCTTTATTAGATGGACTGAATATATACAGACTTTTAATATTTTTTTTTCTTCAAAATCGGAGGAACTTTATGAAAGCAACACAAAAGATTTTCATTCTACAAAATAAATCCATCGCCAACATATTTATTCCTCCAAATAGTTAAAATCTCGAAAAAGGGTTGACAAAATACAATATTAATTCGCACTCCTTCAGTCTTTATTGCCATACATTCATAACTCACTCCTTTTATTGCCGGCAAAATGCCCCTCTAATGCGCGGCAATAAAGCAAAATCTCAGCAACACAAAATCGCCCTTCTATCATCAGCGCCAAGAAAAGCCGTCAGAAACAGAAGACCCGGGAACGCGAATGAAAAATAGTCGCGTCGACAACTTTTCGGGCCTTTTCAACACGTTGTTTTCTCCCATTCAAGCTCTATTCCCAAAAAGGAACCGGGCCAAAAAAATAGTCTATATATATAAATATAATATATATACTCAGTCTATCATTTCTCAATGGCACTACCAACGCGAAATTTTCTTTTGGAAAAAAAAAATTCTGTCCCAAATTCCCGCTTATTTTGTAGAAAAAGCGAGAACTTAAAAACCATCTGTTTTGGATAGGCCTGGTTTCCTCGTGTATAAGGGAGGCGGCATGGCGTAAAGCAGCACTTGAAAAGAAAATCATTTATCAAACTGGGGTCCTTTTTATTTTTTCGTTGTGCTCGCGACACGCTGTACCGTGGTCTATTGTCGGGGGTGGATTTCTCTCTGCGCGCGAAAACTAACAGTCCTTTTGGACTCTATTGATGCGACCCGTTTCTCTGAACTCTGCTCCATCAAACTTTTTTTTTTGTACTCGACACCCCCTCGGTGAAGGGCTGCCGATTTCGAACATTCTAAATCGCCAAACTGTAGAAATACACCAAACTAATTTTCCAACATTCCTACATAGCATTTTAAAAGAAAATCTTTTAGCAAACTGGAGGTGAATTTTAAGGTAAAAAAAAATACTTAAAAATTAAAAATGAGTACTTGAACATACTCGTTTTCTTTGAGTACATTTTCATCGTAAATGAGCGGGGATTTACCCAAATTTAAGTAATCGTACTTTCTCAAAAATGAGCAGTGTGATTTAATATTGTTAATATCAGCTTCTGTTCAAGCCATCTTAAAGAGACCTGGCACACTTAAAATAGGTGTTCAGAAGATGGTTTTCCACATTATTTGATGTCGATTGCTTAAATGAAAACTGAGTTAATACAACTCAATTATCTTAGTTTCGATTCTTTTGACACGCCTTTTAATCATTTAATCTGTTTATAACTTTTCACGACGTCCTGGTAGTACAACAGATTAGGCACTGGACTGCGGTGCCTTAGGATATGGGTGGCGGTAAGTCTTGGTTGTAATTGTTGATATTTATTGAAAGGGATTCATGAAAGTAGCCTACGTAGGCAAGCAACTGCTATTTTTATTTATTTTTATTCATTCTACTAATTTTTGAGTACATGTCTTATTCAAAAATTATACTTATGCATTAGGAGCTATGTTAAGCATCGAATGTACTCAAAAATGAGTACCATATTACTTATTTTTGACTACCTATTTTTAACAGTATAAATAGTAGGCTAGTCGCGCTTTGGCAACTATCGGCATGCAACTAAACTATTTAGTTGCATACAACTGTAAAACTCATTGTATCCGTTCATTGAGCAACTATTTAATTGCCCAAATAATCCTTTCGCATGCTATCGCGATAACCGTTTCGGTAAGTAACCTGCAACTTGATTGGATGCGAATGGATTGTTGTAATCCTAGTTTGGCGATATTTCACCTTCCCTTTGAGACTTGACAGACCTGAATTGGATGCAATTAAATAACCTCTTACATTTGGTGTGTGATTTTTTTAGTTGCTCAGTTGATTAAAAGTTGCAATAAATTTATTGCTCGTGCACAGCTAGCCTTATAGTGTATTATTTAAAAAGTTGTGCATTATAATAACGTTATTGTATAAATAATTGATGAATTCTGCTCGTTATTATGCGACCTATTTAACTTTGATCCAGCAAAAAAAAGTCAGCATAACATCTTCATAAAAAATTTTGACATTAAAGGTTTTATGCATTCAAACTGCAGGTTTTTTTTTTATCTATTCCATTAAAAGTTTTTATTTTAATATTCTTCAAAAACCTTCATTAAAAAAAACTGAAAAAAACTCATTTTGAAGTATTGAAATTATGGAAATAAAAACAGATTTTTGAAAGGTTTTTTTTCCATAAAAATCAAAAGGTTACAAAAAAAACTGCAGTATATATTTTTCAAATTAATTTATGAAACATTAAAAATCCTTCAAATTCATAATTTTGATGAAGATTTAATGCTGACTTTTTTTGCTGGGTAGATTTAGTAGATTTGTCATAGAAATTAGTGTTAATTCATTTTCGGATTTTTGTAACTTATGAATGGGCCAAGTAGGATATGTAGTATCTTTATTCGATAAATATCGAGAATTACTAGGGATCATTCTTTATGTAGCCCATTATTAAAGGAACAATTTTGTACTTATTTAAATTATAATTCATTACAAATTAAGAGTGGTCAATTTTTTTAATTTTAAAATACTTAATGATACCTAAAAGAAAGTCTTAACTTATATATGCCTTGTTTGACATAAAGAAGAGATAGTAAACTCCATTCCAAGTTTTTTTTAGGTATTTTGGGTATTTCTACTAGTTTAATCTCTAAAAAAAAAAAAAACATAAAATATTGGAAATTGCCAATTGCGATATTTTCGCCAAATATGGCAACACTGTGACCGCTGAGTTCATTTTTTCTTTCTTTATTACTGTAGCTGCTGTTATTACTTCTAGGCGCGTGTGTACACTTATACTGCAAGTAGTACTTGCAGTTTGCTGCAGTATAAAAGGGTCGAAATGGGATAGATTTCTCGCTTGGATTTTTCCGCCGAACAGGAAAAAGTAAATCTTTTGATGTAGAAAATTGTTTTTATGGTTCCTACAGTTTGTCACTGAAAGACTCTTTTGTACGGGTGCAGTTAAAAAGTTTTGAAGAAACACCGGACAAAGTGGCTGAAGAAAAATTGCGTCGTGCAGTAGTTTTTGTGAGGGGAGGCCGTTTACACTATATCAATTGGATAGAAATGAAATAAAAGTAACCTGGTGAAGTTTTTTTTTTTTTTTTTTATTAAATTCTTATACTAGATTAAATTTAGAAATAGACCAGCTATAAAAACAAATGGATAGCATTTCAGTAATTTTTTTTAAAATTTTAAAATTAATATATCCATTTTATTTTATTTCATATAGTTATAATTTTATCAATAGCATGATTTTATTATAAATAATTTTGGTTACGATACATTTTGTCACGAACTTTGTTAAAATCATGATACTTAATTGGCTAAAAATAACATCGCATAGATTTATAAAATGGGATATTGGTGACATTCGGGTTCTATCGCGAAGGAAAGACCCGGGAATACTACCTGCTAATTTCGAACCAAGCTCGGATGACAAGGACGATACCTGAGGTGTCCCCCAGTTTCCAAACTTCCACACCAGGATACACGCGAGAACATTTTTTACCACGACCCCACATTTAACATCCACCTTCATACTCTACACTACGGATGTTTGGTGAACGGCGAGGTTTGAACTCTCAATCCTCCGACTACGAGATATCTGCTCTCTTAAGATGAGAATCGAACCCACACCCCTCCGATCATGAGCTCCCCTTAAATATTTGTAAAATGTAAGACAAAATATACAGTTTACTCGAAATAATAGAAATTATTCTAAGTTCAGAGAACTGATTAAAAATGCAGATTTGTAGAGTTCATATTTTACTAAAAGCCAAATCCATTAACCAAGTTCTAACTCGTCTTACTGATTCAGCTATAGCTGCTGGCCACAAGTTCCCTATAAATTCATGCATTCTTATCACTTATTCAATTTCCGCTAAGTTTACTTAAGTTATTCATTAGGGTTCTGTTGAATATATAGATTATCTTAGAATTAGAACGCTCCTGAAATTCTCTTATCTCTCTACTTTCTCAATAATATCTCTAACCCTTTGACCTATCCAGGACAGAAATTTCCCATAATAACTTTCTAGGATATTAGTTATTTAGAATATTTTCGAGAGCTTTGTGTTTCTCCTATCCCTATTTTAATACCCAATTTTAAATATATTGTACCACTAGTAGTACTACAACAAGGTAGAGATTAAGCTATTACCATTCATTTACATGTGAGGTATATATGTAATTTGCCTGTAATGCCTAATTATTACTATGTAGTTGTAGTACTAGTAGGACGATACTGAGTTATAATATACAAAGAGGTTTATATTTATGACACTAAAACTACATATTGCAGTGAGTAAATGCGTTGTTTGTTTTTAATAATGATTGTTATCAATATATGGGCAAGTTGGCTGCATAGTAGCGTAAGTCCAAAAAAGGTGTTTCAAAATCAGAGCGTTTAGTGTTTGCAAATAGCTTTGGCTATAATGTTAAGCGGCATGGCATTCCACTATGTATTGATCAACCTATTGAATTAAAACCCACACACAACATTGGCAAAATAATAGATCTATCTGCCTAGTAATAACCTTCCATAATAACTTTCTAGGATATTATTTATTTAGAATATTTTGGAGAGCTTTGTATTTCTCCTATCCCTCTATTTTAATACCCAATTTTAAATATATTGTACCACTAGTATAGTAGTATATACCACTGTAGTTGTAGTACTAGTAGGAAGATTACTGAGTTATAATATACAAATAGGTTTATATTTATGACACTAAAACTACCGATTGGAGTGAGTTCATTGTTGGTTAAGAAAATATTGTTATCAATATGTGGGCAAGTTGGCTCTTAGTGGAGAAGTCCAAAAAAGTGTTTCAAAATCTGAGCTTTTAAAGATTGCAACTTGCTTTGGCTATAATGTTAAGTGGCATGACATTCAACTGTGTATTGGACAACCTACTGTACTAGGACCCCCACACAAATTCGACAAAATGATATATCTAGCAGCCTATTAGAGTAAAATAGTGTGTTCGTTTTCGGATTTTTACGACTTGTATCACTTGGCCGACAGCCCGCCCATATATCATATATAAAAGTCTTAATACATGCGTAATGTCATAAATACATATATGAACTAAGATCTATCGGCATTAATTTACTCTATTGGTCATAGAAATCATAAAAATATATTCCTAGATTTTAATGTTTAACTAAGCGCTACAACCGTATTTTTGCGTCTTTGTATCTCCAGCTTTCCCTGCAACTCGCATCAGTTTAAACTCATAAAAATTCTCAATTTTTAAAAGAAATTCAGATTTAAAGCACTGGGATATATTGTAAAAGTTATCTCTATTAAAATAATAATTTAATTTGGTTTTTCAAAAATCACCTTCCGATTTTGAAATGTAAACTAAATACCTTGCAGAGAAACCCACTTTAGAATTTTAATATTTCCCTCATTGAACGTTAAAAAAAATAATAATGCTCAAACTTGAGTTTTAAAAAATACTGATAAAACATTTTCCTAAAAAAAAAGTTATCACTTTACTACTTTAAGAGTACTTAAATGTTACCACTTTGGCTTTTTTACATACTTTATTTTGATAGTCAAAATATCGAATATGAGAGTCATTAAAATCTAAAGTGCATCAGGGATAAGTTATATCACTTGTTGTTCTTTCACTTTCTATTAAAAGTCCAGACTCAATTGGATAAAGTTACAACATTTCATTAAAGTTTAATCTTCTGCGCGGTTAGAATAAGGGCAAAATTGTGAAGTTGTTTACTCTATAAAATAAGTTACTTCATATTTCCAAACCACGCGCATTTTGTATTTTTTAATTTTTAATATTTTAATTGACGTATCTTCCAAGAAACACCCCAAATGCTTTATATTTGAAAAATATTTCAACTTTGAATATTTTTATGAATTTAAAGTTGATGTGCATTGCTAGAAAAACTGGGAGCCCATGGACTATTTAAGTCAATCAGCTTCCTCATAGGTTAAATTAATAATTTGGTTATTTACGAACATTCATGCGTACTTTTATATCTAAAATTTCTGAAAGTTTTTTTAAAAGCATTTCGTTCTGCTGTCAAAATAACTACGCACGGATAATATATAAATGCGAACCTTCTATTAAAATCACGAGCTGGTCTTATTATTTTTCCAACACAATATCTATTGCGATAGCGTATATTTGCTACAGGTGATTTGGGACATTTTAGAAAGCAAACTCCATTAACAACGGAATAATAAACCCTCTTTTAAAATAGCACACTGGAAATAAAGTTTAAAATTGAAACGACCCTATACTTTAACATTTTCAAATGCAGGCTGTATTTGTAAATAAACTGTAAAAAAACAGAATAAAATTGCCAGTTAACAGTCAAAATACTTTGAGTTCAAAGGCATCTTGCGTTTTGTGTCATTGAGTGTTTTTGACAACAACTCTTTTTCTTTATCCATCTACGGAAATATAATATGTAGCATAACATTTCTCTTACATAATTATTTTCTAAAGAGAGAGGACCAAGAGCAAAACGACATCTTTTCAAGATATGACGTCCCATTAATTTCCTCATGACAACCATCAAAATATTAACAAGCTCCAGATAACAAAAAGTATATTTTCATAGATTTT
The DNA here is from genome assembly GCA_963932185.1 of Troglohyphantes excavatus. Taxonomy (NCBI): domain Eukaryota; kingdom Metazoa; phylum Arthropoda; class Arachnida; order Araneae; family Linyphiidae; genus Troglohyphantes; species Troglohyphantes excavatus. The sequence goes on along the minus strand of OZ010666.1, from coordinate 58,637,814 downwards.
TTTTCAACCATTCCCCCTAATAAGACTTTTTTGTTTTTAGACATTTAAGCTATATAAAAAGAACAAAAGCTGCATTAACAATGCACAAACAAGGAGAACAAAATGGTCCATTATATTTCCTACATAGCATTCCATAAAAACAAATCCAGTTTTCATATGACCCCCACATTCCGTTACGGTTGAGTTGTTTTCGTTAGAGATTTCGATATAAGGTAGAGCTGAAAGGGGTGGGCTCTGCTGCCAGATTCTGTATTAATCATATTCCACTATGTCGTTTGTTACAGCGATCGTGTATTTTCTTCGGATGGGGATTTTAGGGATATTTTCCCCCCTCGGCTGTTATTAGAGCCACCCTCGTATTGATTACAGATCAGGAAAATAAAATGACCTTTGGGAAATATAAAGCAGCATATTATAGTGAGTGTTGCAATAAAAATGAATGATAAAGTTGTTGGTTTAGCGGGCCGTCGCTTTGAAATTATGAAATGTGTTATGGGTATTCTGTGTATAGGGTATTTTTTTTTAAATGGAAAATTACAAAATCGATGTTTTTTAATCGTTTGTTTTAAATATATATATATATATATATATATATATATATATAGCAAAAAATCGGGTGTAGCTGTGTTGGAGCACAACCGAAAAGGTTTTACCGGATTGTTCATTTCAGTAGGTTATAGAAATTAGTATTGGTTGCCAACAAAAGACAAACAGAAGAAAGATGGGTGAGCTGGCGTCTGATTTCGCAGTCCCACATTCCATACTTTATTTCAAGATTTTACGTGCATCCGCGCCTAATTTCCTATCTTATCAGAATCCGATGAGCGTGGGTTTTATCCCCAGCATGTGTTGAACGATCTGGTCATTGGAAAAATGTTACAATCCTTCCTCTCGCGCACCAAAGAAAAAACACCATGTATACAGGAATGGTGCATGCTAAATCCGCTGTGTTACATCACGTCTATGTCGGATACGCGAGAAGACAACTCATGTGCTGTCATCATCATCTGACCATAGTTCAAAATTACGAGGCAGTGTTCCCGGGTCTTTTCTTCGATATGGTCCCCGAACCGTCACCAATAGACCTTTGCGTAGCTCCAATGCTATGTTATTTCAACCAACCGTATAAAGAGTACAGTGGATAAAGGTGCAATTTCAAACTTTTGTCCAAAACGATATTCTTGTGCCATCTAGTAGCATCCGAAGAGAACTATTAAACAGTAGTACGTCAATGTAAATCACAAAAGTTTTGTTATACTGTGGAAGAAGGCACGTTATTAACAATAGAAACAGTGTTTTCTGAATGAAGCATTTTTGTCGACAATACGCTTTATCCCTTGTACCTTTCAGAATTTTGTTCTTTCGACATATGCCATTGAAAGACTCATCAACCTAATCTAATAAACGATCGGATACATAGCATTAAACAATCACCCAATTTTTCTCCAAGAATATTTCTTCAATCTAATCCCTTAAGTACTCCTCTCAAAGTCTTTCATTTGATACAAAATCCCTTAATAATCCCCATTGCCAGAGAACCCCCAAATGTCCTCCACATGCCAGCAATCTGACCCAGCCATATCCATCGTCCAGAGGTTAACTCAAATCCATCTTGCTGCAATTTCACACACAGGGCCCCCTTTAGACGGCCCCTTACCGAAGGAGGGCCCCATTTGAAAAATGACCCTCTGTTTTCCTAATGGCCAACCTCCCCTCTACAATGTCGAGAGCAGGCACCGGTAGTTGTCGTTTGGCTTAACCTCCAGTTTTCGTTTCCAATGGATGGCAACTGTAATCGAGGTGCCGTAATAACAGTGGTATTAAAGGGAGAAAGACCCTAATAGGTGGATGTTTTTTTTTTGTTTCGAATTAATCGAGCCATTGTATTGTTGCCACACTCATTGATTCGGTTATGGTATTTAATTCTAGTGACGGTGTAGTTTTTTTGTGTTTGGGTTTCCCGTTATCTTTTTACCTGTGCAATGTAAACGAAAGATCACGTAGGTTTTCCATTTGTCCAACTATTTTCCCCCCTTTGAGAGAGCTTTGGAGATAAGTCGGGTTGGAACTAATGTGGTTTCTGTGTATTCTGAAGCCACACTCTGTTGGGTCCCCTAATGCAGAACTCTATGAGATTGAGTGTTTCTAAAAATATTATTCACTTTATTTTCTTCTTATCCGTAGACTAAGATAGTTATTTTGAGTGCTATGTTATAAATTGGTAAATCTTGTTTTAGTTTCACAATCTACTATTGAATTGAAGTACATACTGGTTAAGGGGCCGACGTGGCTTAGTTGGAAGAGCTGAGAACTCGATCCTTGAGTACGATCCTTTTGTCAAACCCAAAAGGTGGTACCAAAGCCGGTCCGAGGGTCTCAAAAAGAGGTCCGAAGATCCCCGGGGCTTCGCGGGTCGATGTTAAAGATTCGCAAAGACAATAGTTTAAAATGCACTAATTTAAGACTGAAAATATCAAGCTTGCAGCCAAATATGGACGAGATAATGAACCAAAAAGAAATATTTTACTAGTCTTGTACAGAGTAACGTTCGAAAATCAGTGCAGTAACTATTATCTATTATAATATTTTCATGAGTTTATGTACAAGTAAGACACTAAAAGTAATTGAACTTCTGATTGGTGGTGGTGTCTCTTCTACGTATTTGTTAGGTAAATTTGTGTCAAAGAAAATTGAAACGTATACATGTCCAGAAGCGTGGGGGTCGTATATAGTTGGTTTAGGAATGGGCCCGTGTCTTAATAGTAATTTGCAAATGCTAATATAACCAAACCGCCATGTTCTGATGGCTGCCGTACGTTAAATCTGTTATGGTATGGAAGTTTGAAAAGTGGGTACCAATTCATGTGTTGTCACGTCATTTAACCATGGCTCAAAATTGAGTGCCGAGTGTTTCATTCTTGTTATATTCCGAAGCACCATCAATATCCCATTGTTCTACTGCAGTGTGATTTCAAACAACCAAGAAACCGACGATGCAAATTTGTTTCTGGAACCTTTTGGTCAGTCAAGCAGAGTTTGGTTAGGCAAAACATGCGGCGCTGCTTAGGGGAAATCTAAAATGGCAAATCTGAATTATAATCTAATACATTACGGTCCGCCAACAAAAACCTATTGCATACTTATAATGATGATTTCCTAATACTCTAGAAGATAAATTAGAGGATTTATTAAGCTTTGAAGCACATGCTTACGGCTTGAATGAAATCGGTAGTTGTTCTTGTTACATTTTCACCGTTGCCAACCCCGACTACACAAGCTACAGTTACAGCCAAGTTCTAAGGATACCACAGATCAAAGCAACACAAATACCAAATATATCACAATAACATCCAGTTTTATACAGATAAGATTTTTTAAATATATTTTTTGGAACATATATGAAATGATCAAAAATTCTTTTGAAATTTAGCTCTTGATTTTATGTAACACTACACATATGACCCATATTAAATGGAAACTCGCCTTCATAAAACTACACGATTAAAGTTTGTAATTTGAAAGACGTTAATTAATTTATTTTATTACTTTCGAAATCCTTAACCACACCCTAAAATATTTGATTCTTGTCCTGTGTGGATTTACTTATGGTATTTTAATTTATGGTATTGTTATACAAGATGTCTTTAAGTGACTGTCAATTGTGTCACATCGATTATTTTAATTGCCTAATATAATCAAAAGCTGACTAGATTTAAGGGCGAAAAACTATTACTTAAAAAAATAACTTTAATAAAAAATTCATATTTAAAGTAAATGTTTTGTCAGCAACTGAATACTTAAAATACCAAATTTAAAAAAATAAATGGGAAGGGGGATTAGTATTTGAAACACGTAAAATAATTATTTAACTTTTTGAAATTTATCATCGTTATTATTTAAAGTTAATGTCATTTGATGAATGAAATGCAATTCCTTTTTTTATATATATATAAAGATTTCGAATAACTCTAGTTGTGAAAGTGCAATAAAAAAAAATATAACTTTCCTTTCGAGTATGAAATAAAATTATCCTATTAAATGTCTTTGATAGATAACATTAATAACTGGATATTATTAATATTAAACGTTTAAAATGAAAGAAAATAGCGATGTAAAAGTTGAATATTTAAAATAGAAATAAATGGAATATGGAAAAACAAATAAATGAACGTTTTCTTTTTTTTTAATGTTTTTTTTCTTTGCACAGAAAAAAAATAAAACTTATTTTTGTATGAATAATAATTAAGTCATTTTTAAGGAATTGTAAGGAGACATCCATTGAAATAAAAAAAAATAATAAGATACGAACGAAAATAATAAGTTTTTATTAAGGAATTAATAATTATTTTTAAGTGAAAAAAAATATGTTCAAGTTGCCATTTAAATGTGTATTTTATACTTTCAAAAGAATTAAAAACATGTAAATGCATACATTTTAATTTTTTAAATGAAATATGTGAATAACTTCATTCATGATAATCGTTTCATAAAAGCGTTATTACAATAAACGGGTAACATTTTTTATTTTAAATAAACTTCGTACGAGAACTACAAAATTGGCTAATTGGCGACCTTTCGGTGTTCATACCGAAGGAAATACGCGGAACATTTGTCTCCAATTTTGAACGGGGCCATCAGTTGCCCAGTGGATAAAGGCGTTCGGCTAGTAATCCGAGGAGTTCGAGCCCGACTGAGTAAACTTGACAAAGAAAAGTAAAAATGTAGTGATTTTGCGATCGGAGGGTTGCCAGCTTCGTTACTATAATACTAGGAAGTCATTTGAAAATACCTAACAAATTATAATGGCCTGTATTCGGGACTGGTGCACGATAAATCTAATCGGGGTCGCCTATTGATGTTGCGTCGGCTGCCAGCTCAGGTGTTGTCCTCGTCATATGACTAGGGTTCGAATATACGAAACATCGTTCCCGGAACTTTCCTTCGAGATAGGCCCCGAAACGTCGCCAATAGCCCACTGTACAGCTCTAGTGCGGCGTTAATTAACCAAACCAAACCAAACCAAACCTAACTTTCAACCTGAGCTAGCACCCCACACTTCAAAGTTCTACATCACGACTACTTCAAGGGTGATTAGACCACGACAGATTAAACGTGGACCAACACCCTCTAAACATCAAATACGTCGTTGGAAGACAATCGCAACTCTTCGGATAATGAATACTCTTCAAGCATAGATCCCTCATAGTAGAGAAAACAACGGGATTTAATCTTGCTGACATCAAAGTGAAGCCAACATGTATGGCCTCATATACGTGACTAACGACGTCATTCCATTCATAAATTTTTTCTAGTTCATTCATGAAAATATTCCGCACTTCATGAATGAATTTTATACGACCAACTGTTTTTTGCAACTATTTTCTGAATGATATTTTTCGTATAAATGTTGTATTGCTTAGGATACGTTGCACTAGAGCTGCACAGTGGGCTATTGGCGACGGTTCGGTGCCCATGTCGAAGGAAAGACCCGGGAACGATGCCTCGTATTTTTGAACCACGGTCAGATTACAAGGTTTTTTTGGGGGTTTTGGTTAGTTAACGTCGCACTTGAGCTGCACAGTGGGCTACTGGCGACGGTTCAGGGCCTATGTCGAAGGAAAGACCCGGGAACGATGCTTCGTATTTTTGAACCAAGGTCAGATGACGACGTATATTTTTGTTGTTTTCAATTTCATCGATTTGTTCAATTTCATCGATTTGTTCGATTTCATCGATTTGTTCGATTTCATCGGTGTTCGATTTCATCGAGGTTCGATTCCATCGGTGTTTTGATTTCATCGATGTTCGATTTCAGCGGTGTTCGATTTCATCGATTGTATTGATGAAATGGATTGTATGGATGAAATGGATTGTATCGATTGTATCGATGAATGCATTCAATCAAATCTAATGAACTGAAGGCTGAGTGGATAAAGATGGCAGCTGGGAATCCAAGGGTTCCTGGTTCGATCCTATGCGGCGGACTTGACAAAGAAAAGTAAAAAAGTAATGATCTTGTGATCGGAGTGTTGCGAGCTTCACTAAAAAATACTAGGAATGTCGTCCAGAACATCTACAAAAATTAGCGGCGTGTATACGGGACTGGCTTGTGCACGATAAATCTGATCGGGGTCCAAAGTCCCGGCTAGTGCGACGTTAATTAACAAAAACCAAACCAAACCAAAAAACCCGACGTCTATTGAAGGCGTTGGGTGCCCGCTCAGGTGTCCTCGTCATCTGACAATGGTTGTAAAAAAAACGAGGCATCGTTCCCGGGTCTTTCCTTCGGCATAGGACCCGAACGGTCGCCAATGGCCCACTGTGCAGCCCTAGTGCGACGTTATTTAACAAAAACCAAAAAAATAAAAAATAAAACCTCGTCATCTGACCTTGTTTCAAAAATACGAGGCATCGTTCTCGGGTCTTTCCTTCGACATAGGCCCCGAACCGTCGCCAATAGGCCACTGTGCAGCTTGTCGCTTGTATGTCGATGTATTAAGATTCTATGGTCAATGTTCTACTTAACAATTACACAGCTACTAAACATGACTCAGTCTAGGTGATGTTGACTGTGCATAAAACGTTTACGCATTTACTATAATTTTCAAGTCAAAAGTCAATCGCGAACGTTTTTTCATTCATAAATTTTGAAAGGTAGTCACGTGTTTGAGGCGTTTCGGTCTGAGATGTTTGCTTCACGATGATGACGTCATATTCTCTCTACTACGGTCCATTCATGCTCGAGGTGAATACTTTCAAATGCATGTCAGGTCCTCCGTGCAACAGCCCCACGGTATAGCGAAGGAAAAAAAATAACTCGTTATATCGACACTTCGTTAGAAGGACCCACTCTTACTGGTTACATGTGGAATAGGGGATCGTAATATGGAGGGTCTACTGTAGTGGCCTTATGTGTTTTTTTTTTTTTAATTGTTTTGGAAATATATTTTTTGTCTGAACGTTTTTAGCGAGTTCAGTTTCTAGCCGTAGGGTATTTATTGCGCATAGTTATGTTTATCATTTATTTACACTTATATTTTGAAGTATCACTAGTGTTTTGAAGTCACGTTTTTATAGGCGATCATAGGACCGTCAACCTTTAATTGGACACTTTTCTGTCGTTGAAATAAATATTGCATCTCGGTAGAATTTTGTCGCATCCCAAATTCATCAATTTATCAACGGAACATAAAATATTTGTAACATAGCGCTCCGCGGAAGAGCGTTAATGGGGTTTCATCTTTTTAATGCTCATCTGACGCTCGAAAACATTCTTTTAAGCGTAGAATGCGTGCAGAGGTTTGTCAGGAATCTAAAAAAGTGCCTCTCACTTGAGTTTGACGTTACACTCCTTAAAACTTGCGGCTGTTTTGATAGACACGGATCACTTTTTGTCACATACGGTTAGTTTGTTTCCTTTGTAAATTTTATAATCCTGGTAAATGATATACAACAAACAAAAACAACGTAAAAACACAGTGCAGATTATATTTGAAAATAATTTTTCACTCCTTTCGTAACTTTTCAGTTGCTTGTCCTGAACAAGAAGTGTTATTTACCATCTACATCCTGTACTCTAATGAAACAGGACCTCAGACGACGCGAAATATAACATTTAATGAATCTATCTTATGTAAATAATAATAATAAAAGTAATTCTTGACTGGATGTTATCCTCTTAGCCTTCCACTTAGTCGATATGAAAGAACTCTAATAAGACTTAAATCACGCTCAAGTAACGTCTCTCCGTGACGATTCCCCGAATTTTCCCAAGATTTTTCCCACTACAAGCTCCCTCCATCCAGAAACAACCCGATGATTCCCGCCCCTGCATTCCGATGCGCCCCTTCCAAGATAAATACGCGCCCCTGGAATGACTTAACTCTTCGATCAACTGCAAATACTCGGGGAGAAGGGATCAAAGACGACCATGAATGGAGAGACCCCAGCCCCCGCAATTCGCCGCCCCGGCATGAAAAGATTGTACGCCCCGATAAGCCCCGGTCTTAGGGGCTTCTGTACACACGGTGCCGTGCGTTTAGTCCGTGTGGCCCCCGAGTATCTCTCTCCATACATACATACATAGCTAATGTTGCGCCCACGGTACCTGATAAATTTGCTATAAGGGGACGTGTGCTCATTGAGACTTGAGTTGTAACTCATTGTTGAAATGGCAAGGGCCATGGATAGTATATTGTTTGTAGATCGTCAAACGCGGATAAATTTATATTTCAATTTGTAGCTGGCCCCGAATTTGGAGTTGCCCTTTGCAGGCAATAAACACGAATTGAAGTGTAAACTTCATGATTCCTTTACACGGATTTTAATATTTGAAGATTATATATTCTAGAAATCAAGATATATTCTCCTATCGCGAGAGACGCGCAGAACCTTTTGTATGTGTTGCTGACAACTTCTGAAAGGCGAAAATGAAGATAAATTTACAATTGCATGTTTAATGACTCCATCCCTGTTGTCAAAGTAATGTTAAGACCTTGGAATTGTATTTTTTTATATTGTAATTCAGCACTGTAAGTTAATTGTAAACAATTTTGCTTAAAAGTTAAAATACAATAAAAAAATCATCTATCGATTAACAAGACGCTAAGCAATCTATATAGATATAAATGAAAAGGAGCTGTACTTTTATATTATAGAATGCAATAAATGTTCAGTGTTTTTCGTCCTTCCTAAACAATTTTGAAAACTGGAGCTGCCTTTTTCTTACACCCACATCTTCAGTTGTAATACCTATGTTATATACTTGACCAGGGGGCTCTGCCTTCTACTGCTAATTCTTGTAAACTTCCGTTCTATTGTTTTAAACTGTATCAGTAGACTTTGCAGTAAGTTGTGGTCGACCCATAAATAACAGAACTAATTTTAAATCGAACAATCTAATCGCATATAATTGTCTGTCATCCAGGTATTTAAACGCTCTTTGCACGTTATTAAATAACAAAAACATTTATAATTTCTGCAAGAAATTATAAGGCTTTATTGAAAAGTATAACTATATCCAAACCAACCAACTATAGATAACTATAGTTGTCCTTAAGTTTCTATTCAAATATACTTGTTAAAAGCTTTTTGTCTGGTATTTCAAATATAAATGCTAAATTTTAATTCTATTTTGCTCTGATATCCACCTTTTCCTTAGATTGATTACAGTTCACGATTGAAAACAAAATCGTCATTGTTATTCTTTAATCATGCAATTATAAGTATTTAACTATTTGTTAATCCTGTATTAAGTATTTTGTTAGATGAGTAAATTTTTGGGGTCGCAAAAAAGTTGATCGTTCCAAACGGTCCATTCGTTCCCACTCAAACATTTCACCTTCGACAATTTCTTTTGACACTTCACAAAAGCAACATATTGCAGATAAAAATTCAATTCCAGTTAATCCTTTTCTGGTCGTTTTTATTTAGAAACGCCGCTGCATACATTTTCTTTACAGTAAAAATGCATTTTTTGTATGTTCTAAATTCTATTTATGTGGTCCATAGGCTTCTATTTGTTCTATGTTGCGAATTCTAAGTGTTTTATCCTGCCCATTATCTAACCATTACGGTCTCCTGGAGACCATGACAATTCTCGACATATAACATGTGATGCCGAAATGGCTAAAATTATTTTGGTTCCGAGTCTTAAAGTTACTAGCGTTGGCGATCAAAATTGTTCTTCGCCAATTGGTACCGTCAATTGATTTTTTACCGAATCAAACTCCATTTCCCCGCTTCACCATGATTAAAAAGGAAGTACGAGCCACTGTTTCCCAAAAGAGTACAACAGCGCAACACTAAATCTCTAAGGAAATCCCCGAACTTCTGCTTCAAAAACGTTCTATCCCCGTCCCAAAACGGTTAAACTGCAACGGAAGATATTTTGCATTTTAAAACAGGAGAGATCATTCGGGAACCGACCCAGAGAGCGTAAAAAGAAGTCTTCCAACCATGATGTCCGTTTTCGGATTTCTTTTAGCAGAACAAAGGGTCACGTGGTCCCGAATACGATTACGATTCTTTTTATGAAAATAATGGCGGAAATTGAACTCTATCGTCTGACAAAAACAGTTGTTCCAGAAGAACATTTCATGCTAATCGGAGAATAATACGAGGGCCGTGTGGGCGTGTTCTTTTTGTCAAAACATCCGATATTATTCCGAGTTCCGTGCAATTGTTCATTTCCAGTGAATTGAAAAAAGAATATCCGAGAAGCAACCGACCGAGAACTTTGTCCAGGTTTTTGTTCCGAGAAAGCAATACCGAGGAAGATATCAAATGAACTTTGTTTTCTAACTAAATATTTTGCTTGCTTAGAACAAAAGAAATATTCTTAATATTTTTTTTTAAACCTCCGCCTTTAGAAATATTGTTATTGTTATTGCAATGTCTGTCTGTTTTACGAAGAAGAGATGTTGGTAAACTATTGTATTTAATATAATCTTTAAGGCAGTGGTTTCTAACCTTTAGATAGCCATGGACCATTAATTCGAATATTCGGCAAGCCGCACAACACCACTTGGGTACTAAATATAATTAAGATATGTAATACAGGGTGATCAGAAATTATTGGGTGTTCTCACTGATCTCTAACTGAAACTTCTGGGTTGGGCAAGGCAGTTTATTAACTTGAAGCCAATTACAGATTAAAACTGTACCTCACTTCCATTTATACCTCTATATTACGTATTTTTTTTCATGTTAAAATATGCCGAATCGTAGTGCTTTTGAATATTTTTTTTTATTTTCTATTAAAACCCATTTTGAATGACTACTCTTTGAAATTCATTTCAACCAATAATAAGTGGATACGCAGAAACAAAACTATGTTTATGGCGATATACAAATTGATTTTATATGTAGAAAATTAAATATATTAACATATTTAACATTTTTATAACGGTTTGAGAAGAAAAAAAAAATCCCAATCACATTTAAAAAATAGTATGGCTGCTTACAATATGGTTTCAACCTCGCACATAGGAGGAACTGGTTATGGTCATTCCAGAAGTTACAGTTAAAGTTCAATAGATGTATCACATTTAATTGCATTGGCATGATAAAATATTTTTCTCAGATACTTTGCTTATATTTTAAATAAGTATCTTAGCTTTAGTAGCAACAAAGCAAAGTAGTTAAAGTATAGCAAAAACAATATATTATGTCTAGTCAAGCAGCCAAATAATGCCCATTGCCTAACGATTTGTGGTCATCCTTTATATCTCTTTTATTAGCAAACTACTTTTTTTGTAAATAAATTTATGAATTAAAAATGTCTTCAGTTTTTAATTTAAAATATCTTATCAAATTATCAATATCGCAATCATTTCTAGTACATTGCTATAATAATAATAATAAATATGAGAGCTCAAATGAAGATATAATTTGTTTATACTATAACTGCAAATAACACATGTAAATTGAAATCTAAATTTAAGTTTTAAAAGGAATACATTACAAGTAACACACGTATTCCAAAACGTAAGAGGAAAAAAACATCTACGAAATTTAACAATGGCTCTACAGACCACTTGGACAAGTTTCATGGACCACCAACCACCAGTGGTCAGCGGACCACTGCTTTAAGGGCTATGGTTCCAATTATCAAAATCCTATATATTGGATCGAATTCATATGAATTGGGCAAAGATGCGACTTGAATTGCAAGTATTGATAAAATTGATAAATCTCCAGATTGAAAAGCCTTATCTTTATTTGCTTGATCCTCAAAATTAAATTATATGGATTTACACATAAATACATATTATAGCCTATAAAATTATAATTAATGGCTTGCCTTCGTCAAAGTAATTGAAATATGATAAAATACAATTCTTTAGGCGGGCATACAGAGTGAAATTATTTACTGGCTGAGTGTTATGTCTTTAGCAAAAAATTATTAATTGACCATATCCATACATACATTAAATTATTTGGGGATTTTTTTAAAAATAGTTTTAACGTGAAATATATTTCATTCTTTATCTCTGCTTTTTCTTGAAAGTATCGTTATTATTAGTTTAAAACCATTTTCTCTTTTTTTTTTTTTTTAATCTGCTCAACCTTGCTTTGAATTATATATACTTTTACCTGCCTTTTACCTTTTCGTAATATAGAAAAACTAGTATTGCACTTAAAATATTAGAATTTTCCTTTATAGTTTTACAAACTATGACATGATATTGATTTTGCCGTTGAGCAAATCTTCATCGACATACGTTCAAGAATCACTGGGGAACAATGTCACAATTCACAGTTTTCCCATAGAGAAAAGTCTGCCAACCTAACTTTATACTTTTTTTATTTAAAAAAGAATGCCTAAATATATACTGATTTTAAAATATTGCTCCTTACGCACTCTATAATCCTTCTGCCATTGTATGTTATGAATATCTTACTTAAAATATTACATTTGAATGTCCATTTAAATCGATTCAAAATCAGTTACTAGGTTTTAAAAAAAAGTAAACATATCTTTGGCATTCTTATTCATACACCCAAAACAAGCACTCCTGACAGGAAACGAACCTTTCTTTGTATACACAAGACCCCCCCCCCCCCCCTCCCCCTCCCCCTGACCGTCTGCAACCCATCACACCACTCAACGTCCCACACCATTCAAACCGCATATTGAAATCTCGGATGAAAAGAGACAAACGCTTGACAAAACACAATTCAACTATCAAACCTTTTTTTCGCTAACCTCAACCGCTATAACCACACACCCCACGTGGGGGGCTGGGCGAAGAAAGAAATTAACCTATCACATGTCAGGACCACTGTTTTGTTAAGGAGGCATATGTCATGCAGACACCCACGGTATGTGTTTTCATAGAGCGGATAGGGGGATGACGTCTTTTCCCACGTGATATCTGGTAGTGGTGTTGCAGACCGGCCCACTTGGGGCATGATTCACTGGGCTGAGAGGCCCCATTTGGGTTTGGAATGTGGCATCTTCCACTTGAAAAGTTTCGGTTCGCATTTCGAACAGAGAGCACACTAGGCCGCCATTGAGAATGGTTGGAAAAAAGACAGCTCCTCCACATAAGCATTGTTTGGGAAGAAAATAAAAACAAGTTAAGTTTTTAATAAGATGTCCCTTCTCCTTGAGTCGCCGAACTAAAGAAATGCCTCGAACCTGGTAGGTTTGTAAGTGCATTCATCAAATTGTGGCGCCCGAACAGGGACCCGAGGAGACAATGGAATCTCTCAAACAAAGACGCACAACCGTGCGAGGGTCGTTCACTAGGAGCGTTAACCTAGTGAATGAACTAATAGCGAATAAAGAGGAAGCCGTCAACATCCAAACAGCTTTGGATCATCTGGAGGAAAAAGCTAAAAAACTCTTTGCTCTAGATGAAAAATTCGTGGAATTACTGCAGAAAGAAGTGGGATGCAATCAGGAAGTCTTCGACAGAGAATTCCTGGCTTCCGAGGTCTACGAAGAAAAAATGATAGCTTGCCGGGTGCGGGCTAAAAAACAGCTGGAGGAATTGACGATCTCGTCGACAGATCGAATCCGAGGAGATGCCGTCGCGGTTGCGACCCCCCTCATCTCCCCCGCCCCAGCAGTCCATCGGCTGCCGGAGATACAGCTTCGAAAGTTCAGCGGACTGATACAAGACTATCTACCATGGTGGAATCAATTTAAAAAGATCCATGAAAGCCCCACCGTGGAAGCAAGTGATAAGATGCATTATCTACTACAGAGTACAGAAGGAAAGGCACACTCTTTGGTTTCAAGTTTCCCCGCGACGACGGAAAATTATCCCCTCGCCATAAATCAACTCAGGGAACGTTTCGGCAGAGAAAACCTCTTAATACAATATTATGTGCGTGATATTCTTCAAATTGTGCTAAGCGGAGAAAACAAAAAAAGACGTGATATTTCGTCACTCTACGATGACCTGGAGAGTAGGTTAAGGGCATTAAATTCACTTGGGGTAACACAGGAAAAATATGCTGCTATTTTATTCCCTTTGGTAGAAAGCTGTCTGACGGAAGATCTGCTTCGTGAATTTGAACGAAGCATGGTTTATACGGGATCGGCTGACACAGGTAACGATTTAAATAATATTATGAATTTTCTTAAAATGTATGTTGAAGGGGAAGAAAAAATACTACTTGCCCGTAATAGCTTTAATGTTGATAAAAGTAAAAATAAGACGCAAAACCCTAATTATACTAATGAATATAATGCATGCACAGCCTCTGAGTTATATAATAATAATAATCAAGCTTATAAGAATAAATTTAATTTTAAATCTAAACAAGGAAATCTTTGCATTTTTTGTGATAAGGGTCATGCCTCAGAAAATTGCAGTGAAGTTTCTAAAATGAGTTTAACTGTCAGGAAAAATATAGTTTTGAAAAAGGGTGCTTGTTTTATATGTTTAAAGCGAGGGGGGCATAAAGCAGCTGAGTGCAGATCAAAACATCTGTGTATTGTATGTCAAAAGAGACATTATGTTTGTTTGTGTCCAGAGTTACAAAGTAAAACAAACAATACAGTAGTAGAAAATTATCAGGAAGAAACTGTTAATAGCGCTTTGGCTAATCAAGCTTGCAGTTCAAATGTAGTGTTGCAAACACTAATAGTAAAAATATGTAACGGAGATAAGGAAGTTTCTGTTCGATCCATTATTGATTCTGGTAGTTCTTTGTCGTATTTAACAAGGGATATTGCGGAAATAATGGGTTTCAAAAAGTTAGGGGAAGTAAAAGTTGTTCAGAAATTATTCGGGGGTGTAGAAACGTCTGAGAATGTACATAATAAATATAAAGTTAATGTAAAAAGTTTGGATTCCAGTTATATGTGTAATTTTGACGTACTAGATCAACGTGTAATTTGTTCGGAAATTAATAAAGTGCCTAATGGTCCGTGGGTTACCGAACTTAAAAAACAGGGCGTACATCTAAGTGATGTTGAGCATAAACACGTACCCGTCATTTCATCAGATATAAAATTATTGATAGGGGCTGATGTAGCGGGAAAGTTGTTAACTGGACAAGTGATTTCACTAAAAAATGGTTTGGTTGCAGTGGGGTACTTTTGTGTCAAATCGTGTAACCGAAATTCGTTCTGTGACGGATCATCAGTTCTGGCATCATATTCCAGGTGTATTTAATGCAGCCGACCTTCCGTCTCGCGGTTGTTCGGCTGAAAAGTTGATACAATTAAAATGGTGGGAGGGTCCATCTTGGCTCTTAAAGTCAGAATCCGAGTGGCCTTCTAGTGAAGAAATGCCAAATGAAGAAATAATTAGTTCTGAGAAACGCAAGAGTGTGTTAACTGCACATAATAAGGTCGTGAAACCAAATAATTGGTATTACGAATATTTCTCTTCATATTTAAAAATTGTTCGCATGTTGGCTTGGATTCTTCGTTTTTGTAGCAATTCGAAGAAAGTGGAAGTGGTTCGATCACCTGATCTTTCTTGCTTAGAAATTGAAAGTGCTGAAATAGCGCTTTTCAAACTAATTCAAAATGAGTCATTTACAGGTGTAAATGATGAAAAGATTCATAATCTGAGACCCTTTTGTGATGATAATGGCGTTTTAAGGGTAAAGACAAAAGTCATTTACAGAACGGATACAATCGATTTCAGGTATCCTATAATCTTGCCCTCAGATCATCCTGTGGTACATTTGCTGATATATCATAAACATAAAGAACTTTTACACTCTGGTGTGTCCCTTCTGATGACACATTTAAGAGAAACCTTTTGGATCGTGAAAGCCAGAAAAACAATTCGTTCTGTGATACAGAAGTGTGTACGTTGTAAACGATTCAGTGCTAAAAATTGTGAAACCGAACCCGTGTCTTTGCCTCAAGATAGAGTACAAGATTCATCTGTGTTTCAAGTAGTGGGTGTGGATTTAGCTGGTCCTCTCTACCTCAAAGACGGGCAGAAAGCTTGGATTGTGCTATACACTTGCGCAGTCTATCGTGCCATACATTTGGAACTGACCACATCGTTGTCGACTGAAGCCTTCCTTCAGACACTTCGCCGCTTCATCGCTAGAAGGGGACGTCCTTCAACGATATATTCAGACAATGGTACCAACTTTGTTGGAGCCAACAGATCCCTGTCCAATGTTGATTGGGGACAGATTTCAACAACTGTTTCTGCACAACACATCCACTGGAAATTCAACCCTCCTACAGCATCTTGGTTTGGGGGATTTTGGGAACGTATTATTCAAATGATAAAACGCATCTTAAGAAAGATTTTGGGAAAAGCCTCATTGTCGTATGAGGAATTGTTTACTATACTGTGTGATTGTGAACAAATCATAAATTCCCGACCTCTGACATATGTGTCAGAAGATGTGAATGATCTATCACCCTTAACCCCATCAATGTTCCTTCAAGAGGTAAGGTCTTCAAATGTGACTGACATTGACACTTTAGATCACACCGGTCTAAACAAGAGGTCCCAATACAAACAAAAATTGAGGAATCACCTTAGACAACGATTTCGAATCGAATACCTAGGTCAGTTGAGACAACAAACAATTCACCGCAAGAAAGTTAGGCCACTGACACTAGGTGACATTGTTCTGATTGAAGATGACACTAAAAAGCGTGCGTTTTGGTCATTGGGTCGAGTGACTAAACTTATGCCAGGCAAAGATGGCCTGCCAAGGGTCGCACAAGTAAAAACGGAATCAGGGGAGTTCTTAAGACCCATTAAGAAACTCTATTATTTAGAAATTCAAGACTCTGTAGATCTTGTAGCAAACTCTAACGTTGGTAATGGTGTACGTACTAAAAGTGGTCGAACTGTTAATGCACCAGATCGTTTAAGCTATTAAGAATGAAACTTAAGAGAATTTAATATTTAGAATATTTTATTCAATTTATAATTTTCTTGCATTTAAATTTATATGTATATATATTTTGGCATTAATTAGTAAGTATTCTTTTAGTTAGCAAATAATTCATTGTTTTTGTGTTCAATGAACAATATGTGTGTATTTGTATATAATTTTGTATCCTTTTTGTATATTTGACTTTGCTTTTGTGGGGAGAGCTGTAGTAAGTAAAATTTGAGTTTACAAGTTTAAACTCAAAGGTGGGAGAATGTTGCAGACCGGCCCACTTGGGGCATGATTCACTGGGCTGAGAGGCCCCATTTGGGTTTGGAATGTGGCATCTTCCACTTGAAAAGTTTCGGTTCGCATTTCGAACAGAGAGCACACTAGGCCGCCATTGAGAATGGTTGGAAAAAAGACAGCTCCTCCACATAAGCATTGTTTGGGAAGAAAATAAAAACAAGTTAAGTTTTTAATAAGATGTCCCTTCTCCTTGAGTCGCCGAACTAAAGAAATGCCTCGAACCTGGTAGGTTTGTAAGTGCATTCATCAAAAGTGGGGTAAATATTGCCGCACAAAGCGGGAGTATTGTTGAAAGCGGTCGTCCAGTGTGCTTTGTGTGTGGGGTGACTTTTGTTTTGAGGGCGCTTGGCAGAATGAGCGTCTGAAGTTGCTTTTTGAATTATCGTCGAGAGTTGAACTGACTTGTATAGATGTCAGAGGATATAATGGGGGTGTAACGGATATTTTTTTTTTCCGATGAAGTGCACTTTTTGTAATATAAATATTCGAATTTAAAAATGTTGAAGCATTTTTTCGGAAATATAAAGTTTCCTTACTGTATAGGGAGCCCCAGTTTGTAAGGCGTTCAGCTACTAATCAGAGGATTGGTGGTTCGAATCCGTGAAATGGACTTGACATAGAAAAGTAAAAAAAGTAGTGATCTTGCGATCGGAGGGTTGCCAGCTTCGCTACAAAAATACTAGAAAGTCGTCCAGAATATCCAACAAATTATACTGGCGTGTATACGGGACTGGTGCACGATAAATCTGATCGGGGTCCAAAGTCCCGACGTCTATTGAAGGCGTTGGGTGCCAGTTCAGGTGTTTCCTCGTCATCTGACCTTGGTTCTAAAATAACGAGGTGCATGTATGAACATGTGTATGAATGTGTGTGTGTGTGAATGTGTATGTGTTCCCGGGTCTTTCCTTCGAGATTGACCCCGAACCGTCGCCAATAGCCCACTGTGCAGCTCTAGTGCGACGTTATTTAACAAAAACCAAACCAAACCTTACTGTATAGATATAAGAAATGAAAATACACTAATTTTCAAGATAACCATCTGAACTTTGTAGGGTGATTATAGGGAATGGAAAACCTCAATAGTCTCGGCCAACGAAAAAAATATTTTTTACTTATGAAAATGATATGTTACATAGCAGATTTCTGGTTCTCTACGACGACTGCCCAATCGATAAAAATATATAACTACCAAATTTTGAACAAAAATTTAAAGCGCCTATCAGAAATAAAAGCGTATGACGTTTATTTTTTTTTAACCAACCCCACTGTTATGGAATTTAGGAAATTTAATAAAATAAGAAATATACAGATTTCTTTAATTGTTTATGGGTAGGTATTGCGTTAGTAATTTTTTAGAGTAATTTTTAAGAAGTGTGCATATGGAATATTAATAATGAGTTATATAAAAATTAAGCAATATTTATTATGGGAGAAATTACTATTCCAAATCCAGAAACTATTAAAGAAATTAAAATTATATTTGTTTAGATTGTTTTTCTCTTTTTTTTTTTTTTAAAGTAAGCCTTGGGGAGAATTTTCAAATTTTTCGCTGTTATTTAGATCGTATCTCAAACCGTAAATATCATAAAATTACGAAATTAAATGAGTTATTTTAGAAATGCATGGGAAATAAGCCGAATATATTTCTGTTTCGATACAATTATCAATTTAGAAAATAAATTAATATTAAAGTCGCCGTTGCATAAAATTTTCCTTACAAGTGAATTTGTCCGTCGAGTATCTCCCACAATTTTTTAGATAAGTCTAAAAATCCTTTTTTACTGTATGTGGGAATAGGTCTGGACTAAAAAAAACAAGTAAGCATTTTTAAAATTTAAAATTTGTTTTTGAAGTTAAAAAGCATTTCAATACTCGTTTGAAGTTTTTTCACCCTCATTTTACAATGTGATTTCCAAACTACAATAAGTAATTTAAATATATATTTTTTTCCTATACAAAAAAAAATATTACCGTTTGTTCAAACTTCATCATTCCAATGCCAACAAAATTATATCTTTATCTTCACAATTAATTTATCGTTAATTAAACTAGAAATTAAAAAAAAACGAAGACTTATTTTAAAGGATCTTTGTCCCATATCTGAATTTGCAACTTTGTTTTTGATAATTATTCGGTTCGCATTTCAAAAAGTAAATGTCTTAAAATTAGGAAATTAAATGAGTTTGCTAAGAATTGTTTGAAGAATAAGATGAATGTTTTTTTTTTATACGATCAGTACTTTAGATGTGTTTTAGTTCTGGTGGAGCGTCAGCGGAGCAGGGGGCAGCCCCTCCCCCCTAGTTATATAACAAAGAATAATACGTGTTATCCAAAATATTCAAACTTATCAAAATATCCAGTAATGAAACATGCACTTTTCGTTATTCAAATAAGGCGTTTACTACATTCTACTTTCAGGTGTTTTCGATACCTTTCCCAAACACGCCTCCAACGCAGGTCGCGATACTTAAAATGCAACAATGCATTTGAATAACATGCGTGTGAAAAATACCAGTTATTTGTGTTTCCTCCTTTACAACTCTTCAAAAGTGCTGCAGTACGGTGCTTTAAACACTCTGTCGTGATTCAACGTACGTTTCTTTGTGCCTATTAACAATGATAGGAAACGACTGAACATTTTCAATGCACAATAAACATATTCATGAGTAGCCAAGGCCACTTAAGTACTTTGTAAAAGCCAATACTTATATTCAATGATTGTTAGGAATGTCAGAAAACTGCAAGTGGGGGGGGGGGGGTTTGCTCGAATGTTTACTGTAATTTTCGCTTATGGATGATTTTTTCATGCGTTTTACTCGATTGTGGTGCTTTACAGTAAGTTTCTGCAATTTGTCAATACAAAAGAGCGTTTTGTGTTTTAATTAATGTATTTGCATTTCTGCGTTGTGGGTTGTTTAATTGAGTTATTAGGGTTAACTAGAAACTTGAATTTTATGTAATTTGAAATTCGTTTTGTAGAATAGCTTTTTAAACGCACAATAAGTATGCATTGTTTAGATAGAGAATACATTTCAGTTCCTTTTTAATTGGAGATATTGAGTTGTTTATTGCGTTCGTTTCGTTGAAAAGATAATTAAGTTTTGAACGTTCGATTATTTATTTAACAAGAGAGGATTTCATCTCATTAACAGTGCATAGCAACACTTTTTTTTTAAAACCCAAATTTTCATTATATTCACTCAAAATTAACTGACAAACTAAAAATTAAATTTAATCGTCCAACAATTATAAATATTTTTAAAAAACTTTCGTTGCATTTTATTAAAAGCGGGCTTTTCAAATATATATATATATATATATATATATATATATATATTTTATTACATTTTACATTTTTTTAAGGACAACTATTAAAACAATGCAATGATTCGTTTGATTGTAATTACTCGGTGCTCTGGCAATACTTTGAAAGGATCACCCTTCTAAGGGAATATAAAAACATTTTTATTTAATTAGGCATCCCCCTTTAGTTAATAACATTGAAACACCTATTTTCGAAAACATATTTGGGCATATACGAAGTTCAATGTTTTAAAATCGCCAAAAAACTATTTTTTGTTACGACTTTGGCGAGCTAAATGAACGCCAAATAAAGTAGCAACCCTGGGATATTTTCTTCTGGTGTAATGTGTAAAATAATTTTTAGCTAAAAAGAATGATTAAAATAATGTAATTTCCTTATTTTTTCTTTTAATAGAAAATATGTAGTGCTTTGTAATGGCAAAGTAAATCGCCATGATCCTCATAAAGTCATGGTACCTACTTGAAGCAGTCGTGTTTGGTATCTCATTTCCTTTTGAGCAGTTGATTTTGGCACCGGGGAATGGTGCATTGCTTTTCAAAAACAGCTGGGGCAGTCGTTTGGGGGTTTATTATCTGTTCTGAACAGTTTGTCTCCTCAATCCTCTTTCGGACAGACGTTTTGAGAATCTCCCAAAATAATAATTTTTTTCACAGGAATTAAACCTAAATGACACAAATTAAATTTAGCAGATAATAAAAAGTTCATCTTTTTTCTAATTTAATATATACAATAAAACAGATAACATTTAATATATTATATAAAAATGAAACTCATTGTTTGAATGCTGTCGAATGTCGCCAAAAAAAGGTTTTTAACGCAATCATAAATATCGTATCAATTGGAACCATAAAACAATTACTTAATTATAGTTAGTCTTAATATTTAGTATTTATTGCGAATAAATATTAAATAATAAGACTAACTATAATTGCGTTTCATAGTTGTAATCTATATGATATTCGGAAAAGTTAGAAATCAATTAAAATATATGATGACATTCAACAGAGCGAGTTCAATAAAACTGAAATGAGTTCTCACTTTTATTTTCCTTTTTAACCCAAAGCAGTGAAATAAAATTCTAAAGTTTTCACAGCAATAGAATTTAATTCATATTTGAAGATACATTCATTTTGACATATATATTTTTAAATATCTCTGTAAATACCACATTAAAAAAATACCCAAACAATTTGGATTTGAAGTTAAATGATTATCAGTTAAACGTAATATGAATACTTACGCAACTATTTTTTTTCCGTTTGTAGTTAGGCTTTAGAGCATCGATTCTCAACCTGTGGTACGCGTACCCCGGGGGGTACGTGGCGGTCCGATTAACGGTACGTGAAAATATTATGGGTGACGGCGAAAACCCTTAAAATAAATATAAGTAAAATCAAACAGTTTGTGTCGTCAATTTCAGTCGTTTGATTAATATGCCAGCGAATTTAAGAGCTCTACTGCCTAACAAAATCCATTTTCTTTATGTAAGTGGATGGGTGAGAAGGGTAGACTTTAAATTAGACTGATTTACTACGGATATTTCATCTAAAAATGGTACAGAACTGGTATAGCTATAAAAGATCTTAAAATCTGGTTCAAAGAACCCCGTGGTTTCCTTTGCACAGGGGCCCGCATTTGCTTAGGGTGGCCATGGGTATGAGAGAGAGGGATACTCATAAACGAAAAGTTTTATCAATGGGTACGTTAGATTAAAAGTTGAGAACCACTGATGTTGATGAATGTGTAAATAAACAACAATTATTTTTCTTAAATTTGCAAGCATAAACACTAACATGACATGCATAGATAGCCAACGTCGGAATCTTCGTCTTCTCAAATATTAAAATTTTAGCAATTCATAAAAGTTAATTTTAAAAAGTAAATCAGTCCTATTTTAAACTAAAATATCTTTCATGTGGGAAAAACCAGAAACGCGTCCATCAACCAGACGTAGACCCCTCCCCCCCCCCACAACCCCTCAAGGGAAAAGGGGGGGGGTGCAAAAATTAATTCCCTTTGTGTTCGACCGGACATTTCTTCCGGCAAATCCGTCTGTGACATGAGGTGCCGGATCACGCAACATTTAGCCGCCACGCAACTAATCCAGCTAACTATCCGGCAAAGCCCCCTCTCCTCCCCTTCCCATAAAGGCCACAGCTGTTACCTGAATGCAAAGTAAAGAATTCTTTGCTGCCCTGGAACGATTTATAGCGTGTTCGGATCGTTTGGAAGAGTGGAGGGGCGGGGGGCTATTCGAATGGGATGTTCCGTACTGCCACCCTCCCTGTTATATGAGAAAAATCAAAAACTTTCGTCTGCTCTTTTAAAACTAGGGAGAGTGAAGCCAATGAGCTAACTTTTGACTTCTGGGGAGTGGGGGGGGGGGGGGGGATTTAATGGCGATTCTTTAACGTGGGTCGGGAAGGTAATCAAGTTAGGGGAGTTTAGTTAAGTGTAGTTATGTTTAAACTAAACGCGACATGCGTCTGGAGGGCTAAAGCATCGTAAAGTAAATAGGAAAATATATCGTTTAGTAACAGAGTATATGTAAGCTATTAGACTAGCAGAAGTCCTAAATACGTAGT
Organism: Troglohyphantes excavatus; assembly: GCA_963932185.1. NCBI lineage: Eukaryota > Metazoa > Arthropoda > Arachnida > Araneae > Linyphiidae > Troglohyphantes > Troglohyphantes excavatus. The sequence goes on along the minus strand of OZ010666.1, from coordinate 58,614,777 downwards.
TAAATTCGTCCTTTTCAAGAGAGAAACTGCATTGTTACTTGTTAATGTTGAATTAAAACTTAAACATACTTTACAGTATTTACGTATTGTAAAGTACAGTACATATAATTGTTGCATTCTCTATACTAGGAATGGGGCTTTGCAAAAATTTCAACACCATAACACATTTTCAACTAACAGTTCACAACCCGATATTCTGATTATAAACCGGACAATATTTTCAGCAACAAACATTAAAAACAATTTCTGAATGACGAAGAAATATATCGTCGGCTCAGAAGCAAAACTACGAATATTTAAACTAAAGATTTTTCAGCCGTTGTTGCCGACGAAATCCATGATCAATGTTATTTCTTTCTGGAGTGAAGCAGCAAAGTCATTCACATTTAGAATTTTTATCGCATAGATTTCATCGCCAATAATGGCTACTAAATCTTTGGTTTTAAACATACGTGGCTTTACTTCTAAACCGACGATATATTAGTCTTGCGTTCAACAAAACAAACTTATACATTTCACCTATATCTTCCTAACCTCATCGCTTAACAGCTGGTAAGAAGGCAAATCGCCTGACTGCCAAATGGTCACTAAAATCCTTAAATGAACTAACCCCATTTTCCTTTACTAGGCAGCTAGATATATCATTTGGCCCAATAGTCTGGTTCCTAGTTTAATAAGTTACTTAATAATGAGTTGTAAGTCATTCCATTTAACTTTATAGCCAAAGCCAGTTAGTTGTAAATTTTAATCTCTTATTTGGGAACTCTGTTTTTTGACTTATGTAACTTGTCACCCGACCCGTCCAAATCAGAGATTTGTTATATTAAATAGAGAGCGCCTTCAATGCCAGACTCTCGTAAGGCCGCGGTGTCAACATTGAAAAGAAAAAAAAACATCACGTGGTTATAGCGCTGCCACATTTGGCGTTCAGACATCTGCATGAGTTTCACATTTGGCGCACTTTCTTCTTTTTTAGTGATAAGGAGTTCTGTCCGTATTCAACTTCTTAACATATATGTAGGTATTTACTTATTTTCAAACAATTTGCGCTAAATATTTCCTCTTCATTAACGAAACGAAAATATAATTTTCCTTGTGTTCAATACTCGAAAAAACGAAACTCTTTATATTTCTCCGGTTTTATTGTTTACGTTTTCTTATTGAACTATACAAAGTAACAATTGAAAGAACTTCGCTTATGGTAAATTTTTTACATAAAAACGTAACGCAATTATTTCAAAAGTACAAAGTGAGAAAATTATCTTTTAATATATCTGTTAAACTCCCTTAAATTGTACCACTCGTTAAAAAAAACGATATTTAAATACAAAATTAAACACAAAACCATATTACAATACTTGGATCTCGCTTAGTTCTGAAAGTCGCCAAGGCCTGCCAAGTAATATTGACGCATGAATGAATTGGCATTTCCACAAATCACGTGGTTTCAATGATGCACACACGGAAATCAGCATTTTTATTCCTCTATTTGTATCATTACTCTATGGTCCAAATGCCCTGACCCTTCTAAAGACATCTTTCCCGTCCACCCCACACTCCCAACCCCTAATGACGACACCCTTCTACTCCATATGCAAGACGCTGAGGTGACTAAGTGCAGCTAATGGACTGTCCGACACAACTCCTCCACGTCATGTTGCTAATATCTCACACCTCATTAGTAACCCCTAATGTCCCGACCACATCGAAACTCACCTTTTACCTGATAGGGCAAGAAAGGATGGTGGACATGTACAAGATAGAAAAATAATAGTGAGGGATTGGGAGAGGAGCCTTGGTGAAGTTGTGACAAGAGGCAGCCATTTCATATCTCGGGTTTTGTTTGTTTCTTTTAACGTCGTCTTCCGGGCCATTTAGGATGGGGTGTTAGGGTTTGGAAGGGTGCTTTCTTTGTTGTTGAAGGTTTTGGTGGAAGCCATTTATTCTGTTATGAAAAATGTTAGAGGAAATGTAAGTTTACTCTATACGGGTGGACGTTACTCTATGGTGGAACCACTGAGCTAAAATTATATCAAACGCTGGAGCGAAGACTAAGCGTGCGCTATCACTTTACACCTTCTTGAACGAAGGTAGAAAAAATTAGTCCTTCCGCGTAGATTTAAAAACTCATTTCTGGCTTTCAAAAATACATTAAATGTTATACATTAAATGTTTTGACATACTTACTTTTCTTACTTGCAAGCAAAATAAGACAATAGACAAGAAAAAAAAAGTTTTAGACCTTTCTGTGACGTTACATGAGACTCCCGCAAAGTGAAGGTAGAATGTTTTCTCAACCTTTCTTCCGAATAGTACATCATTGGCAAAGCACGGTGAAGTACATTGTCGCTCAATTTGAGTACTCGCTCCAGTGTTTATTATTATTTTAGCTCGGTCAGTGGTACTGACAAGTTTTCGAAGAGTTTGGGTGATGGTGAATAGTGATGAGAAATTTGGTTATTGGGGCTGAAACAATTTTTAAATGAAAACGTTTAAAACACAAATTCTAATTATCCTTCTGTTTATCTAGTAACCTATCAATTGTAATTTTCATGATTGAACGGAATCAAATTGATAAAACATTAATAACAATTGATAAGTTACGGTTTTTAATATATGTAACTCTGTTATTTGAAATTTAATTGGCTTTTTAAAAATCTGCTAGATACTTGTGGTATCGAATATTGGCTTATTTATAATATTGGCTTTATCCAATATTAACCAGATACAACAATCGAAAAGCAAATTTACTTATGTTTATACCAGTAAATTCCAAACAATGTTTTAAATTTGACTTTTTTTTTTTTATAAGTTTCTCAGCCGTACTACGGGCACGTTTGACTTTTTACAAGCTTTTATTTAACTCGCTCCTTCGAGCATGAATGGACTGTAGTAGAGCGAATATGACGTCATAATCGTGAAACCAACATCTCAGACCGAATGGCCTCAGACACGCGACTTCTTTTCAAAATTATGAATTAAAAAATACTCGCGATTGGCTGATGAATTGGGAAATGTGTAACAGTGAACATTTATGAATGGAATGACGAAATTAACCACGTGTCTGAGGTCATACATGTTGGCCTCACTTTGATGTTCGCGAGATTATAATATGTTTTCTCTACTATGAAGGATCCATGCTCGAAGACTCGCTCTGTTTGGTGTTGTTTCTCAAATTTTGTAACTTAATTTACAGCCGCTTCCGAATGTCATATCGACTTGAAATTTGGAGAAAAAAAATACTTAATATAGATATGGTTCTAAAATAACGAAATGCATGTATGAATGTGTATGTGTTCCCGGGTCTTTCCTTCGAGATTGACCCCGAACCGTCGCCAATAGCCCATTGTGGTCTATAGTGCGACGTTAATTAACAAAACAAAACCAAACTTAATATAGATAATATATTGTAATATTTAGCAATATAATTATTAATTAATAATGAATTTTCTTTGAAATAAAAAAAAAGGCTTCAGTGCTTCCAACTCGGCTGAAATGACGAAGACAAAAATGACATCATTGAACCGCTTGAATGGATGCGTAATAAACTACGGCCATTATACTGAAAACTGCATTTTCAGTAATAAGTAAAAAGCGCTTTTTAGAATTGATATTTTATACGTTAAGAAAATATTGCTATTAGTACCCATTATTGATAACCAAATCACTACTGATTTGATAAATTCCTATGTATCCATGGTTACATCTCCAAACCATTAATCGGTCTCAAACATTAAAGCTCCTTGCAACCGCGTCTTTGACGTATCTTAGCATTTACTGAGTTAACTACAGCACTATCCACTTATAAGTATATATTCAGACATGTTTGATCTGCCAAGTGAAAGAGTAAGGTATACAACCCTCATTCATTGCCTAAAACGCTCTATACTCGAACCTGTTACGCACCAGATATCCTTAATACCATCAATAGCTCTATGATGAATTCTCTAATTATCCACAGCCTATATCTATAGCCACTTGTAGATCCCACAGTTTCTGTAGTTTCCTCAACCATAGAAAACTCAACATCACAACCTGCAACAAGTATCTCCGGTTAACAATGCGCATGATATCTCATACTCTGCTACACCAACATATATAACATTATCCGGAGTTTCCCCGAGTCTCAATGGCCGAATCTTGCAACGCGTGTGTTGCAGCCATTAAACTCCTGGAAATTGTTTGTAGGGGGGGAGAGAGGCATGTCAGCCCCCTTGAGATCAAAGGGGGCTGAATGCGAATTGGGCTGAGCTAATCCGACTAAACGGAGCGTGAAAAGATACGCCGGGGCTTGGAACAGCCCTATCTGTCCCTATTATCTTTCTGCGGGGGGGGGGCCTTTGTTGGTGCTGTTGCCAATGCATCCTCGTGGTTTCATTAAGACGTGAAATCATTTGTCACTGGGGGTGGTGTGTAAGGATTAGCCAATGGGTGTTTTGCGTGGACGACATAATGATTTTATCATTGTATGAATGTATTACATTATGGAACATGGAAACATCGTTTTTTAAGCATGAGAAATAAAGAGTAACAGAAAGAGTGAGAAAGAGAGAAAAATTTATATATGCATATTAGAGAGAAAAAGTGAGAAAGAAAAGGTTGGAGAGATAAAGAGTGAGCAAGAGAAACAGTGGCGGTGATTGGGTGCTAAAAGTGCGGGGGCATGATCAAGAGAAAACAAGAAGGGGGGGGGAGAGTAAATATTTTGATCATCCTTTTTAACGTTGAAATAAAAATTATAATAATCATTGTCTTAAAATTTTATCCGTGAATACTTTTGGGCCGCCGTATAAGGTCAAAGGAGTGAGTGGATTAATGGCCAACCCGGTTGACGTGGCTCACCTTCTTCTACACGTGCCCGTGTAGAAGATGACCCGTGGAGTTATGAAGGTGAAATCGTATTCTTCAGTTAATACCGACTTTCTACTCACGAAAGTAAGAGGGCGTAATGGGTTTATAATAGATCTGGTTGACGCGGTCCACCGTCCTCTACATGGTGATATGCTATTTATCCCCATAAAATGATTCCTCTGAGATTTATGGAGACGGAATCGTATACCGCAGTTGCCGACTCCTCCTCCTTTCCCTTACGTGGTACAAAAACGTCAGAGGGGTGGAATGGGTTGGGATTTTTGTTTATTTTTATGTTTTATTTTTAAAAAGTGAGGGGCAACATCCAAAGTGAGGGGGCAAACCCCCGCCCCCCCAAATCGCCGCCACTGAAGAGAAAGAGAGGGAAAAAGTAAGTGAAAGAAAATGTTAGAAAGAATTAGTTAAAGAGAAAAAAAGGTTAAAGAGATGGAAAAGTTGAGAGGATAGAGAGAAAATAGAAAGAGATTAGAGAGAAAAAGAGAAAAGGTGTGGGAAGAGATCGATTGAAAAATATAAGGAAAGAGAAAAGAGAGCATATGTGATAGCGATTGTCCCACATGCAAATATAATTATTAAATATGTTTGCTACAACTATAAATGACCATCCAATCGCAGACCGCCCAGCAGAAAGAGCCTGCACAAGTTAAACGAGTAGTGTTCAAAAGGTCGTCAGGTGTGTAGTGGTGTGAAATTTCGGATAGTGGTTATATACCAGTGTTGTCCTCGTCATCTGAACATGGATTAAAATTGTGATGTGGTAATCCCAGGTGTTTCTTTGTATATATCCCGAACTCTCACTAAGTCCACTGTGTAGCTCTAGTGTGATGCAACTTCAACCAACCAAAAGGACATCTAAATATGGTTTGAAGTTCGTTGACTTTCATTTATATTCGAAAAAAAGACCTGGGCAACCCTCGTGAAGTAAATAAATTGGAATTTTTACTGGGTTGTCACAATTTGTTCGGGCATTGTTTGTCTGTTTAACCACACATAATAAACACACCAGTTGTTTAAATATATGCGACGTTAGATGGTTAGCAGCCAAGAGTGAGACAACCAAATAATAACCATCGCAAAACATTTGGGGTTACGCTCTTTATTCCTTATATGAAATATTAGTTGAAAAAGCTGATTATCCTGCAAATTGCTTATTTTTGACTGAGCTTTAGCGACGTCTCTGTTTGCACTCGACCTTCCGTCTGTTTGTAAATGTGTTTGCTACGCAGTTACGTCCAAACGCGCTGTTCGATTTTCTTCATTCTGCATATCTGTAATATCCAAAGCAAATTTTAGATTTTATAACAGACCCAAGAGGAATAAATAACTCGCGGTCATACCTTAAACTCTCTAATTTACTTCATTTTACACAAAACCTTCATTGGAATACGAAAGAAAAATCCCATCAAACCCCATAAACCTCAAGAGGGAGAAAATACTTTCCCTCTCCATAAACCAATACTGACACAATTCAAATAGGCGACACACATACAAGAAAATATTATCAAACTTCCAGCCAAAAAAAAAATCCCTCCCACTTTCTTCCATTATTATTTTCTTTTAAAGGGAAAAACGGAGAAGGGAAAAACACATCAGCAGACGATAATAATAAAAAAATAAATAAAAGAACCGGCCATTAGTATAAAATAAAAGAAAAAGAACTTTGGGAAGGTCGTATGTGTGACGGATCGGGGCCCCCTCCAACACAATGACCTGTTGGGAGGGGGGGGGGGGGGGGGGTTGAGTGGAATGCTAATAGTAAACGTGAATGGACCACCCTTGCTGAGGTTGCTTCATCATTAAAAACGCACCGGGACAACACCCTAAGTACGCCTCGCGTGTTATGAGCCGTTGAGCGATATAGGTGTCGCCATCTATATTGGTGAATGGGAATTAACGTGTACAGTTTAAATGTATGATGCTTTTTGGTACATGTGCTGCCATCTGTGATCGATATTCAGAAATGCCTTGTATTATTCAATTTCATTGTTTTTTTTTTAATGTTTTCTATTTAAAAAAAAAAGTTTTTGTTTGTATTAAATTTGATATGCAACTTGGAATCTATGTTTTATTGGAGTCGTCGTTTGAAACATATAAATAAATTATTACTTTACACTAAATGGAAAATAAAATATTCTACATTTTTATGTTTCTTTGAGAAATTCAATAAGCTTTAAAGTACCTGAATCTTCAAAAAAAAATATTAAAACTATAATAAATTCACTTGTTGATCTATTAATTAAGTCTTAAAACTTGTATAACTCTTTGAAAAAAAAATTAAGATTTTTTTTATAATTATAAGCATGAGGTAGGGTGAGGCATACAAGTGCTATCGTCAGTTTTTCTGACAATACCATACAATAATTTTTATTTTTGTAAAAATCCTCTGTATTCAAACATTTTAAAATGTAAAACAACGTAATGTTTTCTGAATTAAAATAATTGTTAATACTATGTTAAAAGAAGCATAGTCGGAAATATAAAATTAACTCTATTGCAGTGAAATCATCTTTACAATCTCACCACTAAAACACAAACGTACATCAGATCTTTTTAATAATAAAAAATATATTAAGAACTAAAATGAGTGCTTCTAAGTGAAATATATTTTTAAATACTATATGATAGTTTAAAAGTACACTATACCAGAAAAAACATACATTCGTTTTATTTCTAATCACTATTTCAAGTCCGTGCAAAAAATCCATACCTTAATTTAATGTTTTATCTAATCAGGCAAATTACATTATATAAAAAAAAAAACTAAGTTAAAACACTCTAACAATATTCTTCATAAAAAAAAGCACTTTAATTCTCAATGGTTAAAAAAATAGCTTTTCAATTTTGGTTAGGAAAAAAAAAATCTGAAATCTTTACTTTCTTAACCTGAATAGAACTCGTTTGTGTTTTACACTAGCATCCATACATTAGTAAAATTAGTTCAAGTGACATTTAAATGGAAGACGCTTTTTTTTAAAAAAATCAAAGAATAACTTAAAGAAATCTTTACATTTAAAACCCGGAACATAATATTTTTTTTTTTAAATATTATCTTGTTTTTACAACTGTGCCAATTACTGGTTTTACGTTCATTAACGTTTTTGTATTGACCTCAAATAAGTACTTTAAACCAACGATAGCAAACATTTGCGAAATCATCGGATTGTTAAAAATCAAACCTTTCCTGAAGATTTAAAAGAAAAAGAAATGACGGAAAGGAATCCAGGAAAATCGCAGTAATTGTTCTTTTTCTTGAAGAACATTCGGCCGAGAATTCTTCTTTTCGTTAGTTTAAGTAATCTCTTGTGGCAACGAGGACGAACCTTTTATTTCGGGGAAATAAATCTTTTTGGAGCTGGCAATTAAAATGAAAAATAATTGACAGTTAAAGAAACAGAGTTCCATTTTTTAACTTTTCTTTCTTTTCAATATCGTTGAAATTTGCTGTCTTTTTCTTTTAACCTGACCTTTTTAGAGAGACGAATATTTCGAATTATTAATGATTTTTAGTTTCTAGCGTATTTGTTTTTTTTGTTGTTGCTGTTGCTTTAAAAGAATGTTGCACTATTGATTTTCTCAAAGCGAACACTTAAACTTCAAGATGTTTTATGAGTAAAGCTTGCTTTATTTTAAATATTCTTGATTATATCTTTTTGGTTTTTCGTAAAATATTTTGTAACTTTTGTGTATATTCAAATTGTGTGTAAATTTAGTGTATATTCAAATAAATTTCATTAACATTGTATGTTAAAATTTTGATTTTAGACAAACATTCTATATATTGTAATCTATTTAAATCTTATGCCAAAACGATGTACTGAGACTCCAAAATAATTGATTTAGAGGAATTTTAAGTCATTTATTGTACTTAAATTAAAACATTATTTTTTCATTACAATTAAGCAGTATTTATTTGGCAACATATATGGTTTAAAAAAAACTTCTATATCTGCCGGAATTTAGCAATATAGTTTGCAGTTAGTCATTACGTTTGATAAGAAAAATTAAATTTGTTTATGTAAAGTGGATCCGATATATTAGTGTTTAGGTAACGTACCAGAAATCTAATTTCAGCGAATCAGCAAACAAGTTTTGACGCGTTGGCTAATCAGAATTTTGTAAACAATATGACGTCACAACGGTCATTTAGCTGGAACCGCACTTAATCTTAATCTTTTGAATTCTAAGAACGTTTTTGATTTTTACGGTTTTTTTTTTTTACATGGAACTGCTTCTGCTCATTTCTGCCCGTTCATTGACCTTCCTACATTACAAAAAATGTATTTGTCGTGACTTTATATAAGACTAAAATATCTTCTTAGAAATTCCGAAACTAAACTGAATCCATTTATAATAGTATTCGTCGATTTTTAAATCATCTTTCTGGAATCCCTAATGTGCTAATTTTATCTGGAGTTCTTTATTAAAATGTGAGAAACTTCAATCGAATAAAATTCGCTCTGAAATAACATCCATTATACATCATCGAATCGAAATGCGTTTATCGCATTGCCTAAGCTCTTCCATTTTAAAAGCATCGCCAAAAACACCCCATCCGAGTTCGAACTTAAAAGATCTCGAATCTCAACTCTTTGATGATTCCTAATTCGCGTTAAATTCATTCTATTAGTTCCACTTACAACCGGTGATGGCAGCACCGTCAGCGTCTCCCAATACGTTCTCGCCGCCATTTTGAAACGCATTTAATGGTTTTCGAATAATTGAATTGTTCCTTAACAGGATTTGTCCTACTTTAATTACCCCTAATGGGTTTAAAAGGAGTTGAAGGCTAGAGCCTGTGCTTCTATATTCAAAGTTCTCTCCCCGCTTTAAAAGCACCGTGAAATTTGCAAACATTGGAAATAAAATCTTCAAGAGATTCGAATGTTGTTTGTTGTTGATTTTGGGGGCTGAGATAATCGGATCGGGACTTTATTGAGGTGTGTTTTGCTTTGAGTTTTAATGGGAAATGTGGGGGTGTTTGTTCTTATCGGCTTTGAGAGAAGAGCGACCCTCCTTTCCCCCCTTAAAAGTGTGTAGATTAGAAACCTTTTATAGTGGGTTCCATTAACAATTGTATTGGGTGTTTGCTTTTTGAGATGTAATGGGATCACAATGAGTTTTTTAGTGTAGTGGATTGTTTACTGATCACTTTAGATTTTTTTTTTCTTCAAGCGAGATCGATATTTTGAGGCATTATTTATCAAGAAAAAGACAGGGCATCTGTGTAGAAATCTGGTAAACCGAGAGTTTTCAGTTTCGTTCCTCGTAATCCCCAATATACATCCACCGTTTATACACGGCGGCTGATGCAAGTTAAATATGTCGTGGTTCAATCTTCGATACGCCTAATCAGGTACGTAGGGTGCCAACACAGAGTTGGCTTCGTCATCTGCTTCAAAATTGCGAGGCAGTATTTCTTGTTTTTCCCTCAAAATAGATTCCGAACCGTCACCAATAGCGCTCAGGTATACTTAGGGTCCAACAAACTTACCCAGGTTGTTTGATTGGTTTGGTTTATTAACGTCGCACTAGAGATGTACATTAGGCTATTGCCTAGGTTGGTTTTACGAACGTCGCCCTAGAGATAAACAATGGACTATTGGTGACGCTTTGGAATCCATTCCAAAGGAAGGATCCGGGATCACTGCCTCTTAATTTTGGAACATGACAAGGACAATACCTGAACTGGTACCCCATACACCTGATATAAGCGAGTGGGAGACTGGGCCATGAAATAATTAACGTGCACCAGTCTGCTATATATATATTGAGTATGGTTTTGGGGACAAAAAGGAAGGAAAGTTTTCGAATTTGCTGCACAAATCTAGAGTTCTGCTGCACTGTCAAAGTTGATGCCCGAATCCCCAACTCCCCGATTAAGAGTCTAATACCTTACCACTGAGCCATCTGCCAGTCCTAACCAAACACAGGAAATACACCCTTAACACAGATTTCGTACATGAGAATGGCTAGAGAAGCATTTAAATAATTACTAATTGAATAATACATAAACATTCCGATTCACGCATAGTGTAAATACATGTACGTTGATTTGATTATAATCTAAACTGCTTGATGTAATGTAGCGTCTGTGGCTAACTAAAGCCTATCATGTGAAAGTGGTATTAAAATATATGCATGTTCAGTGTATTCCAATCAAAGGGTTGTCAGTAAGCTAAATGTATCAACTCTAATTTTTAGGCATGGTGAATACTTTTTAGCAGTAAAATGGATTTGAATAAAGAAAATATAAAACATTTCCAAATAATAACTTTATCGAAGTCGTACTAAGTCTTAGCAATGACTTAGGACAACAAGATGATGCGCGATCTCGGTAGCGTTACGAAACCAACTAATCTTTCATATCAACTAATCTAAATCTTAGATTATTTCCGTATGTAGAAGCGAAATATTTACTGTAAAAGTAGTAAATGTAAATTGAATGAAAATGTTATTTAATTTTTTTAATTCAACTTGTAGATGGAGTTAAGTGCATACGATCGAACATTTTGAAAGAATTAAATGTAAATTGGCTAAATTTTCCAGTTATTTATATATAAAATATTCAAATTAGCATTGGTTCCTCAATAAAAGTATATATATTTTTTGAATAAATTAAACTTATTTAAAATATCTTTACATATTAGTTTACAAAATAACATGATTTTTTTACATCAAATTACATTATCATCAAAAAAACATTTTATTTGTTAATAATCGAGTTATTTTTTAAAACTTTTTCTTGACTCAAATTCGATTTTAAAACCGTTATTAAAACTTTAAAAAAAATATTCCAATTCCATCATAAGAAAAAATTGTGATGATCGTATTAATCATAGTAAAAGTATAAAAATGAAATCCAGCCACTTAATAAATAAAAAAAAATCAATTAGGAATTATTTAAACTAAAGCAGACTTCTCAAAACTAAACGAAAACTATATATATATAAAAAAAATTCACAACGAAGGATTATACATATAAAAGTTTTCTTTTAGTTCTTTTTTTATAATTACTAATTTAATGTTTTTTAGTTAAACATCAGGAATCCATTATTCGAAAGAACTATCATCTAACAATACCTCAAAAAAATAAAAATAACCAAGCAGAATATTAAATCTAGTTCAAAAGAAATCTTAACTTTTCTAAAAAAAATCAACACACTAAAATTTATTTTTAAGATCAATGCATAAAATGATATCGGCAAAAGTTTTTTTTTTCTGTCTTTTAAATCGTTTGGTATGTAAAAATACTAACACTGCGAAATAAATCGTACTTCTTCGAGATTATAGATTTCCGATTTTAAATATCGATTCGAGATTCATAAAAAGAAACGTATTTTATATTTAGGATGTTTTAAAAAGTTTTCTAAAAAGTAAACACGTTTTCATATTCGAGTAAAATCTTATGTTGGAATAAAATTGTCATTATTATTTTTAAAAAAATCAATTTCATTAAATAAAAACTTATAATTCATGTATTCTATACTTATATTTTTAAATATAAATTAGAAAATATTGCATCAAAGATTTAAAGTTTTGTTAATTTATTCTAAAGCTATATATATATATATATATATATATATATATATATATATATATATATATATATATATATATATATATATATATATATATATATATATATATATATATATATATTAATTTTCTAATGTGAAATGTTACATTACATAGATATGTATATTTTTAAATGAAAATAATAATACATTTTTAAAGTTTTGTTAATATTTAAATGTACGCAGTTAGAAAATGTGAAATTATACAATTCTTTTTCTAAAGAACTTGAATGTAGAAATGTAAAATAAAAAAAAATATTTGTGTGACAGTGTTGGAAAAATTAATTAAATACTCGTTATACCACACGAAAGATAATTCCATACAAATTTAATCGTAATCTGTATACCTGAATATCGATACCACCAAGATAATAAAGTACCGTAAAATGGGGCAACTTTGTGGCACTTTTTGAGGTTTTTTCAGAATATATCTATCATTTATGCACCAATTGCTCTGAAATTTTTACACAACATACCTACACATCTCGGCTATCCAATGATGGGTGAAAAAAAATATTTTCTTTATAGAAAGGGAGGAGGAATTTTTTTCGTGTGGCACAAAGTTGTACCCGGTTGGGTACAACTTTGTGCCACTCTCTTTTCTGCCTCTAAAACACATTGAAACTTAATGTGGCACAATCTTGACCATATTTTTTTCATACTCAGCTCATCTACTATGCTATGAGCAGGGAAATAAAAAAAAATTCTCATCATTTTACTGTTTTTTTTTCGCATTTTTATCAATTTGGAAGTGTGCGAAATGGAAGAAGACGAGTTTTTTTAAAACTTTTAATGATAAACTGTTTCTTAATATTACATTACAAAAAATAATTTTAAATTACATTAGTGGTGTGTAGAGGCAGCGCTATGAACTTAACATCATTTTCCGGACACAAACGCCGGACATGAGAACTAAGATGTGAACTGAGATTGTCTCCTATAAGTACCACTTTGTTTCCTGCGGACTAGTAACATGGTATATTCAAACCAATCTTCCAGATTCCTTCAGATGGGGATGATTCCGCATCCTTTCTCTTCTTCAGCATAAATGCAAGTGAATTTCGATGAATTCCATACCTCTCTTGGGCCTTACGGATTGAAATCCTCTTCTCAGTAATTTCCCCTAACACCTTTTCAAGGTATTCATTAGTGTAAGCCCGATAAGGGCGACCTCCGACCTTGTTTCTGTCACCACGGACCGTTATCTGCAAAAAAGTATTGAATAAAAAGCGGATTAAAGCTCAAAAAATAAGAAAATTGAGTGGTACAAAGTTGTCATTTTTGATAACATGTGAGCTTATGGCGAAACTAACAAACATTTTGAATTGCTTAATACAGCAAATTGTAGATAATAATATAGTGATTAATGTATAAACTTACCAAATCTCCAGGGGAACAACTAATATGAGGTCCAGATGACTCTCCTGGTATCTTAAAAACCTTCAAACACTGATCACAAACAATATTTTCTTGAAACCACAACTGATAACTGACCAGATTATTACATGCTCGTTTAGATTCAACATCATCATAGCTAACTACAGGATTTTTTCCAAACCTCTAGTTGCATTTATATTACCGCTAGAACGCATTGAAGTCTGGAAACCGTCTGTGGCACAATGTTGCAACCTGTGGCACAAAGTTGCCCCATTTTACGGTATTATTTGGGTTAAACTATTTGTAATCAAATTGTTATTGAAAATACATTCATTTTGGTCCCCTGATTTAAAACAAAACAAGAAAAAGATAGTTTTTAGAAATGGCTTGTTCGTTCCGTTCTCTTCCTTAATTCTATTTATTTTTGTTTTTATTGTTTCTCAAATATATTTAATTGATAGTTATAGTGTAATATTATAAAAAAAAATCGAATTATAAAAATACCAACTTTCTAAATTCATCAAAAAGGTAATCATTCAAAATGTTTTTATTTTGCTTTAGAATTTCAGTTCACTTGGAAGTTTCGCAAATAGAAATTATTAATCTTGATTCAAAATCACTTCTAACTTTTTTACCAGAACAGAAAATCAAAAGCCTAAAATTAAATTTTTCCAAATATGTACAATAGAAAGCCTACGGCAAACCAGAAATAGTTCCATGATATTTTTTAAGTGTTTTTGATATTGATTTCCTTCTATCTTAACAAACCATTCATCCAAAATTAATAACTATCTCGAAAACAAATTACGTAAATAGCCCTGAATTTTCAAAAAAGAAATAGCCGTTGCCACTATGTATTCTCATTTATTTATTCGTCATCAATATTTCGCAATTTTGCGTCTCGCTCTTAAAATCGTCTGATATTCATGGAACTTCGAATTCAAATCAAACGAGATTCTCAAATAGAATCGCTCAGTCGGAAACTTATAAATATTTATACAGCGAATAAATGCTCGAAACTAAGTGAATTGAAAGTCATCTTCGAAGGAGGTTTGCGAGTTTAAGAATTCGAAATGTTTCGATGACTTTTATATGAGCGGGTTCTCCCGGAAAATAAAAAGAATATTTTCGAGGCGATATCTACTTTTATGCGCGTTTAACTAAATGGTAATTTTTATAAGTGTGGCTCGGTGTGCGTTTGAGGAACCGAGTAAAAAGTTTCGTTTGTAGTCTTAGGCTATTCAATCAGAGTTGATATGAGTTAAATGCAAATAATATAAAATTGAAGTTTTGTGTATTTAAATTTAAATTATTCTCCAAAGACTTGGAGTTGCATTCGAATGCAAATATTTCGGTATTTCGAAAATTTATTCTTTTCTCTGTGAGGAATGATGGCAAGAATCGTAAATATGGAATACAATTATAAAAATATTTGAGTTTGTATTAAACGAATGATTTGTATTTGACGTTTGCTTTCGCTTATTTCTTTAAAATGCATTACCATAATATAATATTGCGAATTAATAAAAACTTTAGTATCCAGGAAAAATAGCATTGTGATTAATTTCTGGAATATCAAATTTAAGTTATTCTAAAAATTTTATTTAAGTCAATTCAAACATCAAATCTAACGCTGTACTGCTTCAAGTTAACGTTATTGTAACTTCTTGATCTTGCAATGAGCTAAACCAGTGGCGGCTCGCCCACTACAGCAAGTACAGCTGGGCTGCACCTAGATTCATTAGTGTATTTTAAAACTAAAATAAGATATTTTACTAAAAATCTTAAATGAAGATTATAATTATAAATGAAAATTCTACGGTAGTAAACAAAATCTCCAATAAAAGCAAGCCTGTTACCGTAATGCACAATTCATGAGAGGAAAAAACTCCATTCAATCAACTGCAGCCAAAAAGCGAAATTCGAAATCGGCTTCATCGTTTCCATGGCAACCTCTTCGTAGTATGGAGATTCCCCCATGCTAATGCACTGCATTTGTGAGAAGGTACAGCCGAAATGAATTTTCTTGTTTTAGCTGTACTTGAGGTTCGATATGCTGATTGGCTCGTTGGTGAAACGAGAACTTACGAGAATATCTCCAAACGGAAATGGTTTTCGTGATACATTTACTGTGTGCTGTAGTTTCAGGACATGGTCTTGCTGTTGTTTCGTTATGTAAGTTAATATTAAAATTGACCGATTCGCATGTTTAAAAGAAAGGAGGATTGCTTTAATTTTCAAAAAATAAGTAAGTGTTTTCCGTTTTTTCGCATGTTATCAATTCGTAAAAATTGAAAGGAAACTTTGATTTGAGTAGTGAATAATAAAGAATTTCCGTTCATGTATGGTTTTTGGAAATGTATGTTCCGTTCATGTATGGTTTTAGGCGGGGGGAGGGGGGGGGGGATTCACCTGATTTCGGCTGCACTAACATTTTTGACCACGGGCCGCCACTGAACTAAACCTCATGCCCAAAACGCGTAAGATTTCAACAGGCTAAATGTGTTAAATTATGAAAAAAATTTATAAACTTTTGAATGTGATGCGAATGCATACATTTTTTTCTGATAATATAAAGTGTGTTTAAGACTTATTTTTACACGTAATAAAACCACCTAGATCAGTTATGTTGCTTGAACGTGCAATAGCAAAACATGAAGTTTTATTTTTACGCATTAAAAAAAACAATTAAAAACATTTATAATTAAAACTTTGTGTTGCTGTTAGATGTATAAGCATCATAACTTAGGTATCTTATTTCTTTCAGATTTTATTACGTTTCAAAGTTGTAAAGATAATTCCGGAACACCCTGTATATTTATTTGGTTTATCTTGTATCATATATAGCATTATACATTGTACATAAGGAGAATTATTAAAAATAATTTGAACCTTAGTTAAATTATTCTTAGATTAACATTTTCTTCAAAAATGTACAAATTTAATCGTTTTAAAAAAAATTTCTAAATTATATATAATAGTTCGAATAGTTCGGGATATAAAATAGTTCGAATAATTTATTCCATTTTTTTTATAAAAATGATTTAATTGCAACTAATTTAATGAAATCTCCGTCAAATTTAAATAATTATTTTTTACTGTTTATAAAGATTTACTTGACGAAATGACGATTTTTGAATTTTTTTAATAATAATCGTATCGGTTATTGGTAAATAACAAATGGATACGTATTTATATATATTTTATTCTAATCAAGCAACTAATAAAATACTAGATGGGATGCCAATACTTTCAATACACTTCAAGTTATAGACTACAATACAAACAAACATTACTAATATTACAATCACTTTTATTAACTATTTTAATAAAATTAAGATAATTGAAAACGTGAAACTATTTGTCTTTTCACAAGAAATTATCGAAATCATTTCAATTTTACATATTGCCTGTACATATGACTCTCTACATATGTATAGTATTTCTGAATACTATATACTTATTAAAATAATCGGAACTAGTCAATAAGTTGAATAAAATATGATAAAAACACAACCCTCTATCATGCATTTTTATTTCGTATTGGAGAATTCTTTCAGTTATTACCAATAACTCGATTACAGAATCCATTCGATTCTTCTGAGAACAGAAAGTCTTTCGATGATTTTCCGATCTAACTCGATTTATTCAGAACTTACGAGTCATCGCCTTCAGTCATTCGGCATTTGCATTGATAAAACAAGTTCATTTCGACAAAGGCTCGTATGAGCGACTTACAGGAATATGAGGACCATCGCCTCAAGAGTCATCGAGTTTCCTTAAAGAAATGGGAAAATGAATATGGTATTCCTATATTGGGATTGACTATTTTCGAAGGTTTTTCTATTTGGGGGGGGGGGGGGGGGTCTCTGCAAATGTTTTCTAGTTATTGATTGCGACTCTGGTTAAGGCTTAAATCGGTTCGTTGAGCATTTCGGGAATCAATATCGATTTTTTTAAGAATTTGTGTGCGAATAGACTAGTATGATTTTTTAAATGATGTCTTTCTCAACGTAGGATTATAGTTTGTGTGAAATATTTTTAAATAAAACAACTAAGTTAAATTATTTAAAAATATGATACGTATTTAAATTGTTAATATCTTTTAATGCGACCCAGCAAAAAGTCAGCATAAAATCTTCATAAAATTTTTGAAATTGAAGGTTTTATGCAAGGAAAAGTCCAGCTTTTTTGAAGATAAATGAAATTAAAGGTTTTTGTTTCAACATCCTTCATAAAGACTTTAAAAAAAAAAACTTTTTTAAATCCTGCAAAAAAAAAAAAAAAAAAATTAATTATGAAGGGAAAATTGTATTTTAAATGTTTTATGCGGGAAAATTAATAACTTTAAAAAAGAAAACTACAGTTTTTTTTTATTTCAATATCTTCTATAAAACCTTTAAATTGACAATTTTTTTTTATGAAGGTTATATGATGACTTTTTTTTGCTGGGAATATCCAAACAAATTATACTTTTAATTACCCTTTCTTGCCAAAATCAACCAAAACATATTAGAATAAAAATATCCTATTTCTTTGTTTAAGAACATTAATTAGACCTACCCTAGTTTCTAAAATATTAACTTTTCTATTTTATGTAAAGTATATTCAACAGATGATGTTGCAGTATATATTATAAATTAAGGCACTGTTTAAATAGAATTAACATATAAAGATTGAAGTGCGCCATTAAATTATTGAATTATTTATGGAACGATTATAGACTCGTATCGTGTGAAATCTTGTCATGGCAAAAGGCAGACTAATAAAGTATCCGTTTCCATCAAGCTTGACAAACATTTTTTCCTCATAAAGCTTAACAAACATCCTTTTCCATCAAGCTTGACGAGCTTTGTCCGTTTCAAACTCTTGATTGTAATTGAACTATTTTTTATTAATACTCTTTTGAGGTTCTGACATATTGTTCCAAAATCGCATATATTTGCGAAATGACTGCAATGTGCGTGCTACCAAAAGTCGTTCATATTTGCATTATTCGATATGTGGATGTATTTTGAGAAAGCTCTGGGCGTATCCACCAATTCACATACAAAAGCCGAACATAAAATTGCCCATAAAAAGCCAATTTATTAACAGAAAGCCGATAGTAATGCGTGAAAATGATCATTCTGTATTTTATATGTTTTTACAATGATAATCTCTTGTGCTGAAATGTTATTATTAGAAGCTGAGAAATGCAATAACCATTTCCATACGCTTGCATTAAGACCACACCTAGAGATATTAGGTTAGCTTAGTCTATTGTATTGATGCATTTTCTATCTGGAAATAGCAACAATTCTAACCGATGTATATGTTTAAAAGTGAATACGAATAAGAACATTAGAATAATGTTGATATTTTTATTTTAACCTACTGAAGAATAGTCTTATATATTCGGCCGTGTATTCCCAGTTATTCCTAGCCATACTCATAATTTTTAAATACATAAAAATACTCTATGTTGAGGCATTTTCAAATCTACAGCATTGAATAAACTTTTGAAATCCATCTGAATTAAAAAAAATTCACGTAAATCTTTAAAAAAAATTCTTTGCAGCTTGTGCAATAAATATTATTTAAACTCTTTTCAGTGAAGTAAGTTTACAAGGTATATTTTTCGTTCGCCTTGCAAAACATTTGGATAAATATATACAACTACTTGTGTATAAATGTATTTTGTAGTTAACTGTTCGTCCTTTACATTTTAAAAACAGCATGCACATCATGAACTCGTAACATATTTTATAATATTCACCATAATTAACATAAATATTTAGAAGTAGTACTCAATACTTGTTTATAATTAAATACGTGGGTGCAAGAATAAGGCAGTTCCACTTTTTTCTGATTTATTCTTTTTCACTTATTACTATAAAGAAAGAAAAATCTTCTACCGATTGATGCAAGAACCAGACAGCTCTAAGTAATGGATATATAGTTATAAAAGAAAAGGAACTGTAATTTTTTATTATACGATGAAGGAAAGGCACAGTGTTTTTCTTCCTATCTAAAGTTTTTTTTTTAATTTTAACTGTCTGGTTTTTACACCCACGTTTTAAACTGCTACTGATAACATTTCTATCCCCCACAAAAAATCCTCTATTATTTAAATAGTCTGATTACCATACAAAATACAGATAATTTGTAAAAACAAATTTTAAGTATTGGAACTTGCTCGGAGCAAAAATACAAGGAATAAAAGTACCTCAAATTAATAACATTATTTCTTGTTTGTTTTTATAAGCTTTAGTTTGAAGTTCAAAATGTTAATTCATACATCATATTTTAAATAAACAAAATTTTGTAATGAAATTAATTAAATTTATCGCATAAACCAAAAATCCTTACCTTTTTGAAGTAACACCGATTTCAGAAAAAATTAAATCAGTGAACCCAATTACACCCCCCTCCTCTTTAACACCCTACATCAATTTGTGGATGTCCCCCGTTCTGGTTCTTAAGATATCAAGGGGGCACTAGAAGATTATTGGCACGGGAAAGAATAAATGCCCATAGAAAGGACAAGTTATTATCTTATTATCCGTCACAGCTCTCCCTATGTCCATTTCCAGAGGTCCTGGGTTGAGAATAGAATATTTCTCTTCTTATAACAACGCGATCGCTGTAGAAGGGGGCTTAGCCTCTTACCCACGCCCCTGCGACCCCCCCGACTGCAGGGTCCGAAAGGAAAAGTGGGCTAAGTTCCTTTCATTTGGATGACCATATGGGATGAGGGGAAGCTTTTTTTTGTTCGTTTACTCTTTTGGGGAGATTGGTTTGTCGTTATGGTCTCTTGTATTGTCCAAGCCCCATTTGTGTAGAAGTGCATTTTCTTGTCTTGGAACTTCTGGGGATTGATTAATTATTTATTCTGGATGTGGTATGAATATATTTATTTTCTGTGCCCGAAATGTTGGTTATTATTTTGAGAAAATGTAGTTGGTAATCTGCCGTATAAAAAAGGACCTAACTCCAAAAAGCAAAACTTTACAAGAAACAAGAAAAACTAAATGCATCACCTGCATCAAAGTTTTGATACTTTAGAATGCTTTTATTGTCTAAAAGTAGTTGTTCGCACGTATAAAATTTTATTCAGAGGATTGTTGGTTCGAGCTCGTGCGATGGACTTGACAGAGAAAAATAAAACAAAGTAGTGATCTTGCGATCCGTGGGTTATCAGCTTCGATACAAAAAAATCTAGAAAGTCAACCAGAACATCCAATAAATTATTCCAGCGTATATACGGGACTGGTGCACGATAAATCTGATCGGGATCCAAAGTCCCGACGCCTATTGAAGGATCTGAACTTAGTTCTAAAATAACGAGGTGCATACACGAATGTGTGTGTGCCTGTGATAAGTCTCAATACGAGGACAGAAATAGGCAGCTGGAAGACGTATAAACCAACCAACAAAAATTTATTTTGGTGAAAGTTGTACATAGACAAATATGGTAAAAGAAAGTATAACTCATCATGGATTTAGAGCCGTTTTAGTATTTACCTGTGATGTAGGGCATACTTTTTTAAAAATTAACATCGAAGTAGAGTTGGGTAATATAAATTTCATAATAACTAACCATTGTATTTGATTTATGGATTTTAAATTATCATAAAAATGTGTGTTTTTTAAGGAAAAAATCGGAGAAATTAAAGTGAATTATAGAAAAATGTGGAGTTAAGGCCTTTAACTTATAACGGCAGTAACTTAAAAGAGCAGTGATTCATAAAAGGTGGTTAGTGGTCTCCCGAGGTTCCACGGATTTCGGGATCACGAAGAAAAAAAATAGCTTAAATGCGTGTGTTAAATGTACAAGTAAAAGACTAAAATTATTTCAATGTTCAATTTTATTATTGTTATCTTTTATATGTGTTTTTTTTTTTTATAAAATTGTGTTTATATTCTTAATAAAAGCTGGGTAAAGTAAAACAAAATTATAAAATTAATTTTAGAATTTTTCTTTCTTACATTTTTATGTTCAAACAGAATTGAAATTTATACATGGTCAGATAGCGGGGGGACTTGTATAGCAAAAGGGGTCTCGTATATGGCTGCTAATTTAAAAATTAGAAAGTGGATTTTTTTTTAAAAGAAAAGAAAAAAAAACCGATTTTAATAAAAATGCGCTAAAAAGTTTGTTAAAAAAATAACGAACAAATAGAAAAAAAATGAATTATTTAATACCAATTTTATACTTATTTTTTTGCACAACTTTTGAAGTTGGTGCCAATTTACAAAAAAAAACATTTTAAAATTTTAGTGCCGATTTCAAAAAGTTGTAATAAGTATAAAATTGATTAAATAATTACATTTTTTCAACTTGTTTATAAAATTAAAAATGATTTTTAAATTACGGTGCATTTTTTTAATAGTGTTTTCAATTTTTTGTAAAAATTATTTCATTTAAATAAAAATGTATATCTTATTTTTAAAATGTGTATAACCCTAGAATACAAATAATGCTTAAGTTGTACGCATTCTCCCATTGACTTTACATGGGGCCCTATATAAAGTTAATATTCTAGGGTTAAAAATCTAAAACTGATATTCTTAAAATTATTATTCTCTTAATATTTGGTCCTTTATATTTAACATTACATTTTGAAATTCCAATTCTATGTTCACAGCACTCTGTAAAGGCAAACACATGATAAAAAATAAAATTCTCCTCAAATTGGTCTAGGAATGTTCCTAAAATAATCCAAAACATCTGAAAAATAACTTTATTTTCTTCCGGAAAAATAAAATCTAAATCAAATGTATCGTCCCAAATCAACCTCAAAGTTTACGGAAATGCATGTCTGGAATCGAGCACAGAAACCAGACCACTTTCTCTCCAAGGGCACCCCTTATTGGTCTGTGGGCAGTTGTTTATATATATCAAGGATTACGATTCGAATATAAGATTTTGTGGTCCGCCGTTTTTGATTAGAATTCCTTCGGGTTGTTCGGCTGGAAGAAAAAAAAGATGGCGCTGGCAAAGTGCGGGGGAAAGGCTTTCACTCAAGAAAGCGGATGTGGTGATAGACTTTGGCGATTGAGGTTTTGGCCTGGAAAAAGAAGTATCAATAATCCTCTTATTATTTTCCCAAAGATCAGGAATAGGGTTCCGAGAGGTTATGGGGAATGAATATTGTTTTTTGAGGGGAGGGGAGTTGAGTGTTTTATATTAAAGGGGTGGTTCGTGGTCATTGAGTTGGGGATGATATGAAAAGGGAATGTTTTGGGGTATAGTGTGTGGATCTGGTTAAAAGCAGAGAGTTGTAAAATTAAATAGAGAGCGCCTTCAATGCCAGACTCTCATAAGGCCGCGGTGTCAACATTGAAACAAAAAAACATCACGTGGTTTTAGCGTTGCCACATTTGGCGTTATGATATCTGCAGGATTTCCAAATTTGGCGCACTTTCTTCTTTTTGGTGATAAGGCATTCTGTCCGTATTCAACTTCTTAACATATATGTAGGAATTTACTTATTTTCAAACAATATGCGCTAAATATTTCCTCTTCATTCAAATATAATTTTCTTAGTGTCCAAAACGCGAAGAAACGAAACTCTTTATATTTCTCAGGTTTTATTGTTCATATTTTCTTATTGAACTACGCAAAATAACAATTGAAAAAACTTTGCTATGGTAAATTTTTTACATAAAAACGTAACGCAATTATTTCAAAAGAACAAAGTAAGAAAAATCTCTTTAATACATCTGTTAAACTCCCTTACATTGTGCCGCTCGTTAAAAAAAAAACGATATTTAAATACAAAATTAAACACACAACCATATTACAATACTTCGATCTCGCTTAGTTCTGAAAGTCGCCAAGGCCTGCCAAGTAATATTGGCGCATGAGTGAATTGGCATTTCCACCTATCACGTGGTTTCAATGATGGACTCACGGAAATCAGCATTTTTATTCCTCTATTTGTATCATTACTCTATGGTTAAAAGGCTTTGGGATGTTTGGATATTTTGAAGATGCATGACTGTTGATTCGCTGAAACTAGTTTTAATAAAACGTATGGAAGTTGACATTCAATTACAAAAGAAGAAATGGAGAATGTTAATAAATATTTTGTTTTAATATGTTATCGCTAACCTTCTACAAGAATTCATTATTTGTAATTTATCGATTTATTAGGTTTGGTACGGTTTCAAAATAAGGAATATGACAAAAATAATTTTAATAATGTCTACAGGTTAATAAAAAAGCAGATTGGTCCGCAATTTTTATTAAGGATATAATGAATGGGTGAGCTGCCAAATTGTGTAAGTATAAACACACAGTCCCGATTCTGAGATAAAAGCCTTCAAAGTTTGCCTCATGGCTATAATGTTAAGTGGAACGACATTCAACTCTTGTATTTTAACAACTTTTAATTTTTTTTTATTGTTTTATTAATTGGAATATTATTTGTGAGTGTGGCAAAATAAGATTTTCGAAATTACTGTCCACCTCTTTTTTAAATTAAAAGTTTTAAGATGCATTTTTATAACTCTCTAAAACCAACTGAAGTCTACTATAAACATATTAGAGGAGAAAACGTTCATAAAAGTGTTTTGTCACATTAATGTGGTTGTAGAAAAAAATATACCAATTGACTTTTCCAAAATGTGGGCGAAACGAAGCTGTAAGTATGGATAGAAGTTATACCAGCACAGTTTTAAACATGAAGATCTTCATTGGAATATTGCAAACTCACCTCACGGCCATTGGTTGAGATACTTAGCTACATACAGAACACCAGCAATTGGAATATGTGAACATCTTCTTCACACTAAATGCATTGACTCGTATACATGTATACATATATCAGTCTTTGAAACTTAATTTCAAAGGAACAAAATGTTTTAGACGAATACAATATATTAATTCCATACAAAACTTGGAGGCGAATTCAGTTATGAAATTATCGCAATTTTGAATACTTAGAACGAAACACGTTTTGAATATTTGCTCCTCATTTAAACCCAGTCATCTCAAACTATAATTTATTATATAACAGTAAATCTCAATAATTATCCCACCAAACCGAGATTCAGTTTAATACCCCCAGCACACTCTATATTAATGAAGCTACGTAAAAACTCGGATTTAAAACAACCCCCACACTTTGTCCACCGCCCCCCTATTTGATTCCGAAGACGACAACCTCAATAAATGAATGCATAAATCAAGTCGCCACCAAGCAACCCAAATCTGGCCTATATATCACTTTGCAAGAACAAAGCCGGCTCCGACAGTAAGTGCACAACCGAACCAAGAACATATTTCTCGAAACCTCGTCGAAAACGAAATTAAGAGAGGTCTTTTCTGGGGGGGGGGACCCCTTTTACCCCCCGCCCCCTTCCTAAAAGCTGTATCTCATTTGTGTTAAAATACGTCCCTACCAATATTTTTTGTCTCGTATATTTTTATTTCTGTACAATCCTTTGCTGAAGTTACGCATCCCATGTTGTTTTTTTGCTTGCTTCATTTTTTGCTCCGTTGTGTCTGGTGGTGTTGCGTCTCTACCCGCCGAATACCTCGCAGAGATTTAATTTGTTTGAGGGTAATGATGTCTTTTTTAGGGAAAAATCAATTTTTGGAAAGGGATAAAGGGGGTGCTTGGATGGGGGGAGAAGGGGATGAGTCGCGGATTTTTGTAAAGGTTTTTATTATTCATGATTTGCTGTGCGTTGTTTTGTCTATAAATTGTGCCAGCATATTACAAGAGGATTGTAAATTATTTTTTTTAGTGCTGCTTTCTCGTGGGGAAGGTATACGAAATGAAAACAGTCTCATGGGCTTAAATAAATTTCTGCAGCAACTTTCTCATTCTGTTTAATATGTTTCAAAGTTTATGAAACCATAAATTTAAGTTTCTAAAGTATATAGTAACGTTTAGTACCGTCTAGTATTAAATAAAATTAATCTAGAAATGTTATGTATACTTTTCTTATTGGCTGAATTAAAAACATCCTCACTTTACCAGTAATATACACAACTTTGAAAATTCAGAATTTTTTATTTTTTTTTTTGGCTTTCGCAAGATTATTTCAACGATTGTACAAGTATACCATGACCAAATACACCCAAAATGATCTTGCTTTAATGAACAATAGTATTAACCACTCACAGTATAAATATATCAAAAACTCTCATTTAATCGAAGACTACTTAATTTCAAATATAGATAAAACTATAAAAATAATTATTATTCAAATTCGTTGCAAACAATCACGTATATTTTTTAAAGGAGTTGCTTTCGAAATTTTTCCTAATAATTCCAGTAAATTTTGTAACACAACAGAAAATGGAACCTGGAATCATATATTTTTAGTTTGTCCAATTTACGATGCATTCAGACGAAAATACTTATCCTCAATTGAATCCAGAAACATTTCAACCATCCTAAAATTTTACAAAAAAGAACATTTTTGTTTTTATTATTACGCAATCTCCGTTTTAAAATTCCGGGAGGACTTGATCAGCGAACTTGTGCAGGAATAACAGATTAAACCCCTAATTCTAATTGCTCATGTAATTTATATTTGTCTTTTTTTTTTGCCTATTTGTTCAAATTGTGTTTTTAGATTTTTTTTTTTTTAAATGTATTATCTTGCATTTTGTGTTATCTAATTTTGTATCTGCTTTTGTTAAATTATGTTGCAACCTTTGTAAATGGGCTATGGCCCACTACAATAAACTTATCTATCTATCTATCTATCAATCTATCTATCTACTTCAAAAATGTGCTATTCGTCATCTGACCACGGTTCTAAAATAACGAGGTGCATGTATTAATTAATGAATGAATGAGTGAATGAATGAATGTGTATGTGTTCCCGGGTCTTTCCTTCGAGATTGAACCCGAACCGTCGCCAATAGCCCACTGTGCAGCTCTAGTGCGATGTTAATTAACCAAACCAAACCAAACCAGAAATGTGCTATATTACAATATATTTCAAACCTATTGCATTGATGTATAACTTCACATCATTCCCAGTAAACATCGTAATCAAAATCCGGTTATTGGAAAGCGCATTTGAACTTTAATGACAAATATAATTTTACAATATCGTTATTTTGTTTTTCGCTCAGAGTAGTAGAGTGCTGATGAAAGCGACATTTATTCACTGTCCAAATTCAATTGACACTTAGGACGGGGTCTCGTTTAATTATAACATTTTGTGGTTAGAGAATAGTTAAATTATCGGCATTAAACGAAATTTTTATTTGATTTACGAAATATATCTAAACTAAGATTAGTATATTATATTCTTCTTATTAATAATCGATTCAGGGTAAAAACGATTAATAGGTCATTTTAATAATTTAATGAGCTTTATACGACCACGGAGTAAAGAAAAAGGTGGAGATGATTTGGCGAGATTTCATGAGACGTAAGTTAGCAACCCCAAACTAGGAACAAACAAACCTAGTTTGCAGTAGTTTTCCTACGAAGGAAAAATAAATTATCGCCAAGTACTGGTACAAAGTAGTGCTTTGGAATAGCGCCAAACACTTCGCCAGTTCCTACTTTTTAAGCGATCGCTTACTTCACATTGCAAACCGGTTTTTCACTTGTTCGCACCTCCACCTTCTTCTTTACTCCGTGTATACGACCGATATGGCATGGCCAGGGACTTTATCTTTTCTGGTTACAGTGAAAAGTATTTAAAACTAGACGTATCATGCGAATGAATACATGAGTGAAGTTTAAATAAAAGGAATGGGGACGGTAGGCAGTTCCATTTTGGCAGAATTCCGTGCTTCGATCTGATACTTATATCTGATACAACTATAATTTTTTTTTCCGGGAATATGTTCTTTTTTTTTACATTAAATAATAGATAATGCTGATCATATTAAATAATACAACTGCTGTGATTTTTAAAAAGAAAATGTTTTAAAAATGGTAGCGACAACCCTGATTTCAATTCAATTCTCTTCCATATGCATTGTTTTAACCACTTGCATGGTATGTTAACATAAAAAGAAAAAGTGCGGGGGATAGATAAATAAATCAATGCTTCATCAGCTAAAGAGCTAACTTTATTAGTTTATTATTTAAAATTGTGTTTCTTGTATGATATTATTGCAAAGAATAAAAATAAAACGTATCGGATTTTTTTTTTTGCGTGAGTAATATATTGTGGTAATACCGAACTGTAAATTGTTTAGTTCTGAAATTAATATGAATTTCTGAAAATTGGTTTGGTTAAATAACGTCGCACTAGAGCTGCACAGTGGGCTATTGGCGACGGTTTGGGGTCTATCTCGAAGGAAAGGTACTCGGGAATACATACACATTCACACATGCACCTCGTTATTTTAAAACCATGGTGAGATGACGAGTAAATACCTGAACTGGCACCCAACGCCTTCAATAGACGTGGGAACTTTGTTCCCCGATCAGATTTAACGTGCAACAGACCTGTATACACGAAGTTAATTTTTGCGGATGTTCTGGACGACTTTTCTAGTATTTTGTAGCGAAGCTGGCAACCCTCCGATCACAATATCACTACTTTTTTTTCATGTCCATCGCCTAGGATCGAACCAGGAATCTTCGTATTCCCAGCTGACGCCTTTAACCGCTCGACTACAGAGGCCCATTTCTGAAAGTATTAAGCCGAATAAACTATTAATTACAGAAAAGGTATAGGAAAAATGTGTGCAATGAAACTGATATATTCAATAATGGTTTTAAAGTAGTATCTCAGCACTACCATTTTGGACAAAACGAACAATCGCCCTATATCTAAAATTTCATAGATAGCAATCTCCGAAAACTAACATCTTCACATATCTTAAAACCAACTTTCACATCGGAAAATCCAACTTCCACCTCCAAAGATCTGCTAAGCCGATCTTTTCGAACAAAGCACTTCATTGTTCCCTCACCTCACAGAAAAGCTTAGAACTTCCCTACTCAGGATGGTGTAAAATTAGCCTCACAACCACATTAAATATTCATGCCCCCTCCCCCCCACTCCCTCAACCTCGATGCCAAGGAACTGCATTAATTGAGACCGCAGCGATTATCGTCCTATGTCCCCCCTGTTATGACAATCCCCTACCCCCATTGCCGATCGCCAACTCTTGACGCTGATTTATGACACGCAACAATCCTTCCTACCCCTTTTCCCCCGATATGTAAACGGATATGAGATGGCTCAATCTAACTTCAAAGCCTTTTGGGGGGAGTCCATTTTCTGGCATAGGGTGGGAAGATGTTTTGAATATTCATAGTGTGAGAATCCTCTCTTCATGGTGCGAGGGATCCGCTTGTTTGGGGGTTTGGGTTGCAATATAAATAGGTTGTAGTTTTGAAATTTGGTATTAAAATGGACGTAGTTGAAATGTTGATTGTATTCTTTTTCCGCGGTCTGTTTTCGTGAGGTAAAATGTGTTTCGAAATCTGTGCGCTATATAGTTTTGTCAACATTATTTTTGAACATTTTAAAACACGTTAAAGATTTTTTAATTTAACACCCTCTTTCAAACTACCCATTTAAAACACATTTTAAGCCGCCCCTTTAATTATTTAACTTCAATTTGCATACCGTCCCTTCCTGTTAAACTTATTTTCCTAGTGACCAAACCCATTCCCTCTGATTCACGATTTCATCTCGTGATGCAATTCCCACAGCAGATTTCTGATGATCTGCATATTTTTACTTTATTTGATCAATACAGCCTTCTCTTCAAAGATTCTCCAATTATTTAGCATCCGATAATTATTATTTGATAAAAGAAAGTTATATTTTCATATCTATATCAAATGTTCCTCTGGAAGTTAGAGAAAAATATTTGACTACACGTAACGGAGGTATACATTATACCTTCCTTTACAGCAATTAATCATAAAATAAAAAAATGGAAATTGAAATACCATGAAGGTATTATACGAGTGAAGTAATTTTACAAAATAAAATATCAAGAGTTTTATTTTATCACTTTTATTTGAATAAAATGGCCTACCCCAGCAAAAAAAGTCAGCATGAAACCTTCATCAAAATTGTTAAATTGAAGGTTTTATAAAGGATATTGAAACAAAAAACTGCAGTTTTTTTTGAGTTTTTAATTTTCCTGCATAAAACCTTTAAAATATCTGCATTTTCACTTCATGATTAAAAATTGCAGGTTTTTTGCAGGTTTTTTTTATGAAGGTTTTTTGCAGTTTTTATGAAAGACATTGAAACAAGATCTTCAAAAAACCTGCAGTTTTCCTGCATAAAACCTTCAATTTCAAAATTTTGATGAAGGTTTTATGCTGACTTTTTTTGCTGGGATTGCCTACACGAAATGTTATGAATTGGGAGTCGTGTTGTAGTTTTTCAATACCAGGAAGTTTTTGCAACTCTTTTGACAGAAGTAAATCTGTGATTTAAAAAAAAATATAAACTACAGATTTACCGTTACAGCCATTACTGTAGCGAATTTTGGAATATATTTTAAACTTTTTACCTGTATGTCATATACTATAAAAAAATATAGATTTATAATCATACTTTTTCTTCACTTAATTTGCCAATTAACTGAATCTATATTTAATGTTACAACCCCGCCAGAACTAATTTTACCATGAAAATAGTCATAAATGCGTTTCCTTTTACCATTGCCTATGACGGATCGATCCTCTGTTTCAAGACGGCATTTCGAATTCAAGTTTGAATGTAATTACACCCTTGCTAATTCGAAATCCGATATGAAAATACAATTTCTTTAAATGTAGTCTTCCATGTCTGCTACAGCAGCACTAGAATGGATGACCAATAGAGTTGTCATAATCAATCAGAAGGAGATGTTTTGTAAGAAGGCCGCTCATTGGACCGTTCTGCGAATGTTTCTGTGCTGCGTAATCATTCTGTCCACTTGCGTGACGATTTAGATGGATGTGCGTCATCTCAGAAAATGAATGTTTCTCGTGCATTTAGATTTTCTTAGAAAGGGGTTTTGCAACTGTTTAAGGATGGAAAAAGCGTTTGAAAAATAGAAAAGGGGGTAATTATCTTGGAAAGGAATACCGATAAGCGAGGTGTGTGGTCAGTTTTAATTGAAGTGAGTGCCTAGGAAATGAGGTTTCTACTATTGATGTATTTAATCGCTTATATTAAGGTTATCTAAATGGATTTAATAATTCCATGTATGAATAATAAAATGGTAGTGAAACGAAAACAACTGTTGTCGCATATAGTGGAGATTGCTGAAAACATCAATAATTATCAAATGTATTATTAATTTACAGAAAAACAAAAAGTAAACATTTTCATTTATTGAAATTCACTTATAACTATATAGCCCGGCGAAAAAAAAATTCTTAATCCCAAAAAAATAGCCCAGTCAAAGCATATTTATAATAGAATTTTCATAACTCTTGTTGAATTTGCTAAAATCTGACTTGTTAAATATATGAAATAAATTTTTGTTAATAATTAAAATTTATTTTAAAGTTTGAAGGTTCAATTTTTGAATCCATGCAACATAAACATCTTACCACGAATACAAACTGTAAGTTATGTAGGAAATATTTCGCCAGATAATACTACTTTACTTAAATGCAAGTAAAATACTAACAACTTATTGTACCCTAACTTTTAAAGACAAATCTTTATTCTATTTGAAATTTTGATTCAAGTGTTAAATCAGCTAATGTTTCTAACCAAGTTATTTAAATATAAATAAGGAATAATTTTTTAACTTTTATTGCTTCGAAAACATACAACTTTTTTTTCATTTTCCTTAACTTCGCAACAGTAACTACTAATGGATATCTTATTAGAAAACTCAATAAAATTCAAAACTACCAAGAAACACTTATTTTCAAGCATATTTTAGTCCATAAAAGTTTTCCCAAAGACTTTTCGCACAATCATGTAAGGATTTAGTAAGTTCGTTTCTAATGTCATTAAGGATAATAAAGGGGCGTAGGGGGGGGGGGGATCACTTGACCTACATTCCTCTCTTTATTTATCTACGTATTAAAATAGAAAATAACTATGTATTTGCTGGACTCCATTTTATGTTAACTAGTAATAAAGTTCGCTTAAATGGAATGTTGCTGTGACCAGGTAGATAGATGTGTGCACAATAGTACAGAAGTGACAATTAAATTTCCTTTTTTTTTTTATAAAATTTTAAAAACAAAACTTTAACGCAACTACCATTCTGTTGCAAACACAAATAAATTTCGAAATCATCCCATATCTTCGTTTCTTATATATTTACTTGTTTAATAAAAAAATTATTTATTAATCAATCGCTTGTATTTAATTGTGTCAAACGAAAATATTTCACTGACATTTTCGTGACTTAAAGCTAATCTATCCTTGAAACTAATTTCGAGCTATTACAGGGTGGTAACAAAATTATGGAGAAAAAAAGTTCCCTAATATTTCCCCGATTTCCATGATGGCGTCACAAAAATTTCCCTGATTTTACAATTACGTTAAGAAATGTTGCAATACATGGTTTGTATAGAAACAAAGTATCTAAGCTACAATAATACAATAAATATATTGCATTATAAATGAAAAATTATAAGCAATACTTATGGTCAGTTAAAATAATTATTTATGGATACAACACAAAATTATACAAGTGCGACAGCCATAGTAATAGTTAAACATGTTCTCTATAAGCAAAGAATGAAAAAAAGCAACATTTTTCTAACTAATAATTCTTTTGTAGATAATTTTAAATGTTTTATATGAATCCTGTTTATTATTCCAATCTTCAATAAATCGCATATTCATTCGATCTGCACAAGTTGTTTACAATCCAATAACCAACACGTTTTTCTTTCGCTTCTCCCTCCAGTAGTGGTTCACGTTTCTACAAAAATATAACACGTATCTAAAATGCCGCAGACATCCCATTTTTCAAATTCTTTTTCAAAACTAAAAGTAATTATTGATAAGTAAATTATCCAGAATAGAGGTCATAATTGGCGATAATTGTCGTTTTAATTATCCAAATTTTAAAACTTCTATTTTTTTTTTTGTGAAATTTTGTAAATTTACTTCATATTTCCAGAATTAAAAAATTCTATGATAATTCCCTGATTTCCCGGTTTTATGTTTCCACTCTGTATTAAACATCAGCACATTCCCAATAGACTTCTCGAAAGTTACACGTTATTTGCTACATCCGGCAACATTCTCTCAAGATGGCTACGATAACGCCTGACACTCTTTCCAAT
Source organism: Troglohyphantes excavatus (assembly GCA_963932185.1). Classification (NCBI taxonomy): domain Eukaryota; kingdom Metazoa; phylum Arthropoda; class Arachnida; order Araneae; family Linyphiidae; genus Troglohyphantes; species Troglohyphantes excavatus. Next base: position 58,581,764 of record OZ010666.1, on the reverse strand, counting down.
GAAAAATGCGTTAACAGCTGCTCATTAACAAAGCAAAGGAAAAGAAAACACGAACCTTTTTTACGTTTACTTTTTTTATTATGCAAAAGAAAAGCTTCCACGTTTATTTTTAAGCCGGAGAGTTTACATTCCAGATAGGCATCAAGAGGGAGCGCCATTTTGAGATTCAGATCTTCGGCCGGATAAGTAGATACATTCTGCGATAATTTGACGACAATTTGGGATAAAGATCTTTTGAGTTTTGTTTGAAAGATCGTTATCTTTTTGGGGTTGTATCACATTGGGGTTGTTTATTTCGATGTTTAAATTTAGACTAATCGGATGACTTGTAATAAAGAAGGGTCTTTTTGTCAAATGTTACATCTCTCGGGATTGGAAAGAGTAAAAACTCGTAAAGATTAATGGCAATTTTAAAATGGAGTCATTTTAGATATTTACTGTTTGGCATATGGCAAGATTTTTTTTGCTATTATAAAAGTCTTTTTGAAATGTGATTATAGAAATGTTGAATTAAGTAAACGGATGGGTGTGAAAGTGTATATTATTTTGTGTATTGACAGTTTCCCCTGCAATACACTTAAATTTAGATGTTAATAAAAAATCTCCTAAATTTTTTGCATTTTTCAAATTTAAAGCCATGGGGGAATTTTTGTAATTCTCCTTTTTTTTTAAGTAATTTTAAAAAGTTATTTCGCAAAAATAGGAATGTGCTCGAAATATAATAAAGTGTTCTGCAGTGAAAACAAGCCTACAAATTTGAAATTTTACTTATCCCTTAGTGTGTGTTAATAGAGACTAGATCAAATATAACTCGACATCTAGCATGCGTTGTTAAACCTTAGTGTATAGATAGTGTAAATGACAATTTACTAACATTTCAGGACATGCATTTGGAATTTGGCAGGGTTGGTTGGTTGGTTGTATGAGGTTTAATGGCACAAGAGCCAAATATGGCCAAACTGCGCCAAACACTAGGTAATTTAAACCAATATTATTTTTAAACAAACTTCTTTAAAAAATTAAACGACAAGTATAAAATACAAAGTGAAAGATAAAAATGGATAATGATAAATGGTTCAAATATATACTGACAATGAAATATGTTATTATTGTTTTCATGATTTTAAAATAGATAGGTATGAGATTAAAAATCTCATGAGGTTTTAAGTAAATTAGCATTAAAATACATTTGTTAAAATAGGTAACACGATTTTTATACCATTTAAAAAGTTATATAAAAAGTGAAAATACATAAGAATCTTTTAAGATTTGTTTCTTTCATTTGGAGAGGATGGTTTCTCAACACCCATCTCCAAAGAGTCGTTAGTATCGTAAATTAAAACGTCATCGTCTTCTTTTGTTACGAGTTGTTGACACTGATTTTTCATTTTAGCAATAAATTCGACCCCCATGTCCTGCCAAAACTTTCGATGGCGCATGGCAGAATCTGTTTCTATTTCTGGCAAGGGTTCAAATATTTCTGTACAGGTTACTGGATCTTTTTCACATTGCACAATCAAATCAACATTAGGTGCGTTTTCGGCTTCTTTACGGATGTTAATTCGGGTTTTTGCTTTTAAGGCAGGATTCGATTTGGGTATAGGATAGTGGATTGCTTTGGGTACAATACAATTGTTGATTTCAACAGGTTTCGGTAGGAAATCGGGTTTCGGCTTTGAAATTCTTTTTGTTATTCTCTCATTTTTTTTTACATTTGTCTTCAAGGTTTGTGATTTACTTTTAGGGGTAGGTTTAAAGGATCGCAACACTTCTTTTTCATTTATTGTTTGGGAAGATGTGGAAACTTGTTTAGGTGGAACTTTGGAGTATTCATTAAACATTGTCTGGGTTGAGATAGATTTTGTAACTGGTTTTACTGCTGATGCGTATGAAAGGTTTAACTTTGGCAAGGAGTTGGATGCAAGTTTTTTGGCTTCAAAGTAAGAAATATTTTGTGCCGTTTTGAGTTCCTGTATGTTTTTCTCAAGTGTCCATTGCGGGCAAGATCTTGAGAAAGATGGATGTGAACCTGTACAATTAGAGCATTTTGGTGTGGATTTACAATTTAAGAAGTCGTGATGGGGATCGGAGGAAGAACAGTAAGAGCAAGTCTCACCTCCTTGACAATTAGCAGTAGTATGCCCAAACCTCTGGCACTTAAAGCATCTCAGAGGCTTGGGAATGTAGAGTCGGACTGGACATCTGAGATATCCAGCTAATACATGGGTAGGTATGGTAGGTCTATTGAAGGTGAGTATAATGTGTTTGGTAGTAACTATGTCTCTGCCTTTTTTTATTGTTATTTTTTTCACATTGATTACACCTTGGTCAGAAAGTCCAGTAAGTATTTCTGATTCGTCTACATATTGCAGATCTGGTTCAGAAATAACTCCCTTACTGGTGTTTAGACTTCTATGAGGTGAAACACAAATAGAAACAGAACTAAGGGTTTTTGCCGAAAAAAAAGCTTGGGATTGTGGGTCGCTGTTTGTCTCAATTAGAAAATCTCCAGATTTAAGCTTTTTAATCATTTTGGGTTCGCCACCTATTGCCTGAATTCCTTTATGGATCAAGAAAGGCGACATTTTTCCAAGGACATGTTCGGATGATGTAATAATTAAGTATCTGGGGGACTTTAGTTCAGAGGGTGTCATTTTATTTTCAATTATCTCAGGTGCAAGTAAACGTTTCGTGTTCCTTTTCGAAAAGGGTTTCTTGGTTTTTTTCTTGTGACGTAGATGGCAGTGAATTTAGGCCTTCACCGGGGCACAAGTTTAAATCCATAAAAAAAGAAAAAGTGTGCCACCGTGTACCCCACCCACCACGGAGTCCATCTAGGGTAGCAGCCACCGGACAACTGAGGAAACAGAAAAATAAACTATAAAAAATAATAAACCCAGGCACGGCGCTTACTAGAGGTTAACACGATGACAGCGTTCCATGAAAAATCAGTCCTTGCCCTAGCAGTCAGCAACACAATTGTGTCCTGGTACCACCAGCCGATTGACAGAGGTGGGCCAGTCTCCGCCTCCCGTTTTGGACGAAGCGAGGGCCAAAGAGCACGCTGAGGAACTCCAGGATCCCCTTTTCCGCCCGCACGGGTCGCAGCACACGGCAAACGTGCAGGTTAGAAAATACTAACAATTTAAATCATAGAAACTAAATGTGAAAATACGAAAACATACGATTTATATAAAAACCTAAACGTTGAGAAGACTAACGAACGCAACAAAAACAAATTATACGCAGTGCACATGGTAAGGCCGTCGCAAAAGGAAAAGAAGAATGCTAGGCCCGGCTAGGGTAAATCGGGCTCGCCACACCCATACTCTCAGCAGAGAGCCCCCATAAAGGAGAAAAATAAGAAAAATAGATCACTAGGGCACCTCGGGGTTGTGAAGCCCGTGTTTACTTAAAGTAAGTAAACCCCCTGAGGGGGAATTTGGCAGGGATATTATAAGGAATAAAAAACAACTATTTTTCTTTTAATATTTTAACTAATTATTTGCGCGACGAGTTATTCCCAAACCCAATCAATGACACACAAAGATTTTATATTTATATAGAAAAATTTAAAAAAAAAAATTAGTTTGAAATTAGTGTGGATATAGATATTTAGTATATATTATCGATGTATCGATAAGTATTTATATTTAGTATTGATATTTCATGTATAGGCATCAAAATTCCGAGTATCTGATTATTAGGAGTGAATTTACGAGGTAGACAGACTAGAGACTATTACAATTATTTTAACTACTTATTTGCGTGACGCGTTATTCCCAAATTCGATCCATTTCATCGACCCAAATACATTCTCCGATTCCATGAAGTATTGAATAGAATTATGGGTTCTCATTCTTTCTAAATGAGAAAAACGAATCACTTTATTGCCTCGTTGATGGATTATGATTTACTGCGGATTAAATCCATTACACAGATTAATTCGATCCCTAACAAAAGGCTTGGAACGTCATCCGAGAGCTTGTTAGTATTGAAAGAAGTGGCATCGTTATATGATGCATCGATGAAATGGATGGGCATTTGAAGAATCAATAACTATGTATTTATTCAAAGGAAAAAGGGGACATGGTTCTCCGTTTAACCAACAGATGGCGCAGCCTTTGAATTCTTATAGGTGTTACCGTGATAGTGCGAAAATCCGTGTATCTGCAGTCTCGCTAGTGACTCCGCAGATACACTGGGCAAATACGTGACAGTGCGGAAAATTATTTGATTTCGCACATGCACTAGTGTATCTGCAGACTTATTAGGGAATCTGCAGATGCACTGATAGGCATTCGTGAAATTGCAAATTAAGATCGTCTCGAACAATTCTCATTAAGTTTATAACTTAAAAAAAAAATTAAAGAAATTACGCGCATCGAAGAATAGAGTCTCGGTCAACCGACCCCTGAAAATAATATCATGAAAAATAATCATCAGGTTTTTTTTTATAAAAACTGGCATGTGATGTATGGTTGTGTCAATTCGGCAATAGAACGTTGTTTGGATTACAATGTTTACGTTTTTGCAAGATACTATTTCCGTGTTAAATTTTAATTTAAAATCCTAATTTTTTTTTCATATGTTCAAGAATAGTGATTTACATGATATATTCAACTTGCTGAAATAGATCTTCGCATAGTATCGGTGTGACTTAGTAATAAATGGCGTACTTAGCAATTAAAATAATTTTTTTTTGCACTTTTACGATTCAGAATACGTGACTCTGCAGACTCACTAGTGACAGTGCGGAAAACTCTTATTTTAAACACGATTCCGCACTTTCACGTATCGAACCAGTGTATCTGCGGAGCCAAGTGAGTCTGCAGATACACGGCTTCCGCACTATCACGGTAACATAGGCATAGACAACATGGAAGTTAGATTCAGTTGATAAAAGAAAGGTTTATATTAATAATTTTAATTATAAATAACTCAATAAAATAGTCTTGCTTTCCCCCCCCCCCCCCTGCTAAAACCTGCTCTAAGGGGACATGGTTGACCTAATATATTTCCCGAAATGTAAGTTACGATACGAATCGCCCGCCCAATGGACAACTAGAACGGGGCGGAGTTTAGCCTTGTTTGTGGGATTTCGAGCACGTGCAAGTTGCCGGTTACTGGTAAACAAACAATAATATTGCTTTTTTTATATTCAAATTTTGCATTAATTACGTTTAACTTGTGTTTTAACATCATATTCTAAAAAAAAAAATATCATCAAGCTTTACAATATATTAGTAGTTTTGAGTGAAATTCTAACGCTATCCCACAAACAAACTAGCTCTGACGTCACTATAAGCGTGGTCATTTTACTCGTCCCTTCCAAAATGTCTGCTGTCCACTTTGGTGAAGAAGCCCATCACATTTTTTTCGTATTGCATTTTATTTCTACGACTGGAATAAAACTAAGTATATTGTTTAATGTGCTAAATAGCATACTTTGCTTAATTCCAGGTGAAGAAATAAAATATAATACGAAAAAAATTTGATTTAAAAATTAGATGGGCTTGTTCTCGAAAGTGGACAAGAGACATTTCGGAATTGTGCAACTCGTATATGGGTCATGAATATACTCATCAAAACCAGACACCAACTTCACAATAGTGATAATCAGGTTATAAACTTCACTTTTATTATCGTTTTCTGTCCTCAATTCCTTTAATATGATTAATTTAAAATGTGAAGAAAAAAAAATTAAAAAGTCCTAAATGTAGCACAAAAACACGTGAACAAACGTAACACAATTGAAAATAAGAAATTCTATCAATTTCTTTAACTCACTGAAGCTTAAGTAATTTTCGCAATTATAAACTTGTTTTTAGTGCTTGGTAATTAAAATAATTTTTCCTTGGCATGCTATTTTTCTTAATTATTGTAAAATGATAGTTTGTAAGGTGTATCTCAAACCTTTCAATTTAAAAAAAAAAAAATGAAGTATTTTTTATGAATTTAAAAATTATGTGTATGATTAGACAAAACTAGATTCTTGAAATTATATATACCTCATTGAGTAACGGGAGATTAAAACGCATTAATTAATTTATTAAATTAATAAATTTTACAGTTCAACCCCAAATTAGCACCTAAATAAAATCACATTTATGTTCCGATTGATCGTTATTTTGTGTCAGTAATGGAAGATGAATATTATTCGAATCCTCTGTAATTCTCGAAAATGGCTCAGAATGCACGGGGTTCTCCAGACAACCCCTTCGGCCAAGCAGCCCCCCCTCCAGGGAGATAAATGGTTGCGAGAGATTAATGAAAATCACTCCCCTCATCCAGAAATAGCTTTAAATCAATTTCGCGAGTTAAAATGTCAGTTAGGGATTCGCCTTTCACTTTGCGGGAACTGCCAGGGATCGTTTAGGGGCGGGTGTTTAAAATTAAGGGGCGGTGTGTGGCATTTTTGGTGAGAATCTTCCATCGCGGTTTAGTGAGTGATTGAAATTTTCAACACAATTATAAATTAACTTGGTCTATATATGTAATATATTTTCATTAAATTACTATAATTTAATATTTCTTTTGCCATCGCCCATTTTATATCGGCTTAATTGTGTCGTAGCAATCTTCCCTGATGTCTGTAAAGCTTTATTTTTTTACCAAACCACAACTCCTATTAGATTTGTTTCTTTCTTTAATACTCGAATTTCCCATACTTTTTTTCTGAGTATTCGATTCCATTCTCTATTTAATCAAAATAAACTCATCTACACTAATATTTGGCGTAACTTTCACACAGGAACCCTTAAATGCATCTAATTGGAAATTCCCTGGACCGAACCATTTCGGACCAATTATCTGACTTCCCTGATTCAATCGATCTGAAGATAATCCCTAAAAATCCCTGTATTTATAAATGAAAAGTCCCTACGAGAGAACACACTCTCTTATTCTTATGTAAATCTGATGCTGTAATGCAACTTCTCCCGGCTGTGGAGCAATAAATGTTTTTAACTTAACTAATCGCCCCGCGCTTATTGCTGTACTTTTTACGACCGACCGCCTAAAAACCGTGACGACCGCCCCTTCAAATAACATATTACGAGAGTTGAGTGGAATGTTTTTTGAAAATTTTAGCGTTGTGCTATAAAAATATGAACGTGTTACTACCTTCGAGCATGAATAGTAGTAGTAGAGCGAATATGACGTCATCATCGTGATGCAAACATCTCAGACCAAATCGCTACTCACACGTGACTACCTTTCAAAATTTCTGAATGAAAAAACGTTCGCGATTGACTTTTGTAGTAAAAAGTTGAAATTATAGTAAATGCGTAAAAAAATTTTACGCACAGTCAACATCACCTAGACGGAGCCATGTTTAGTAGCTGTGTAATTATTAAGTAGAACATTGACCATAGAATCTTAATACATCGACATACAAGCGACAAGCTGCACAGTGGCCTTCTTGGCAATGGTTCGGGGCCTATGTCGAAGGAAAGACCCGGGAACGATGCCTCGTATTTTTGAACCACGGTCAGATTACGAAGGGTTTTCTTTTGGTTTTTGTTAATTACCGTCGCACTAGAGCAGCACAGTGGGCTATTGGCGATGGTTCGGGGCCAATGTCAAAGGATAGACCCGGGAACGATGCATTGTATTTTTGAACCATGGTCGGATGACGCGTTTTTTTTATTTTACGGTTTTTGTTAATTACCGTCGCAATAGAACTGCACGGTGGGCTATTGGCGACGGTCCGGTGCCTGTGTCAAAGGAAAGACCCGGGAACGATGCCTCGTATTTTTGAACCATGGTCGGATGACGCGTTTTTTTTTTTACGGTTTTTGTTAATTACCGTCGCACTAGAACTGCACAGTGGGCTATTGGCGACGGTTCGGTGCCTGTGTCAAAGGAAAGACCCGGGAACGATGCCTCGTATTTTTGAACCACTATCAGATGAGGAGATTTTTTTCGATGTTCGATTAAATCGATGTTTTGATTTCATCGATGTTCGATTTCTTCGATGTTCGATTTATTCGATGTTCGATTTATTCGATGTTCGATTTATTCGATGTTCGATTTATTCGATGTTCGATTTATTCGATGTTCGATTTATTCGATGTTCGATTTATTCGATGTTCGATTTATTCGATGTTCTATTTATTCGATGTTCTATTTATTCGATGTTCTATTTATTCGATGTTCTATTTATTCGATGTTCGATTTATTCGATGTTCGATTTATTCGATGTTCGATTTATTCGATGTTCGATTTATTCGATGTTCTATTTATTCGATGTTCTATTTATTCGATGTTCTATTTATTCGATGTTCTATTTATTCGATGTTCTATTTATTCGATGTTCGATTTATTCGATGTTCGATTTATTCGATGTTCTATTTATTCGATGTTCGATTTATTCGATGTTCGATTTATTCGATGTTCTATTTATTCGATGTTCGATTTATTCGATGTTCGATTTCATCGATGTTCGATTTCATCGATACAATCGATTTCATCGATACAATCGATTTCATCGATACAATCGATGAAATCGAATAAATCGAACATCGAATAAATCGAACATCGAATAAATCGAACATCGAATAAATCGAACATCGAATAAATCGAACATCGAATAAATAGAACATCGAATAAATCGATGAAATTGAAAACCAAAAAAAACACTCGTCATCTGACCAGTGTTCAAAAATACGAGGCATCGTTCCCGGGTCTTTCCTTCGACATAGACCCCGAACCGTAGCCAATAGTTATAGCTGTACAGCTCTAGTGCGACGTTAATTTACAAAAACCGAAACAAAAAAGAAACCTCCTTATCTGACCGTTGTTCAAAAACACAAGACATCGTTCCCGGGTCTTTCCTTCGGCATAGGCCCCGAACTATCGCCAATAGCCCACTGTGCAGCTCTAGTACGATGTTAATTAAGAAAAACCAAAACCAAAAAAGAAACCTCGTCATCTGACCATGGTTCAAAAATACGAGGTATCGTTCCCGGGTCTTTCCTTCGACATAGGCCCCAAACCATAGCCAATAGCCCACTGTGGAGCTCTATTACGATGTTAATTAACAAAAACCAAAAAAGAAACCTCGTCATCTGACCGTGGTTCATAAATACAATGCATCATTTCCGTGTCTTTCCTTCGACATAGGCCCCAAACCGTCACCAATAGCCCACTATGTAGCTCTAGTGAGACGTTAATTAACAAAAACCAAAAAAGAAACCTCCTCATCTGACCATGGTTCAAAAATACGAGGCATCGTTCCCGGGTCTTTCCTTCGACATAGGCCCCAAACCATCGCCAATAGCCCACTATGCAGCTCTAGTGCGACGTTAATTAACAAAAACCGAAAAAAAAAACGCGTCATCTGACCGTGGTTCATAAATACGAGGCATCGTTTCCGGGTCTTTCCTTCGACATAGGCCCCGAACCGTGGCCAATAGCCCACTGTGCAGCTCTAGTACGATGTTAATTAACAACCCCCCCCCCCCCCCAAAAAAAAACCTCCTCATCTGACCATAGTCAAAAATACGAGGCATGGTTCCCGGGTCTTTCCTTCGACATCGGCCCCAAACCATCGCCAATAGCCCACTGTGCAGCTGTAGTGCGGCGTTATTTAAGAAAAAAACCAAAAGAAAACCTTTCCAAAATTATTTTACCATCTCGAAAATCCACTTACACCTCATCCTAAGCAATACAACATTTATACGACATATAAAATTCATTCATAAAATACGGGATATTTTCATGAATGAACTTGAAAAAATTTATGAATGGAATGACGTCATTAATCACGTGTGTAGCGATACATGTTGGCCTCACTTTGATATCAGCGAGATTGTATCCCGTTGTTTGCTCTACTATGAGGAATCCATGCTCGAAGGTTACTACCTTTTGTTTTTATATTCTGCATACATTTTTTGTAAATTAATATCGGAAAAGACTATTAATTGGCCACTAATAAAATGTTTATATTGGGAAAAAATAATTTGGTGAATAATAGAATAAACGGATATCTAATTTTGTTAAATCACATATGTACTTATACGTATTAAATGTGTTAACGACACTGCCATATGAAATATTGTTTCGTTGATTTTGCTAAGTAGCAGATTATGGCAATGTATTGATTTGTGTTTCTGATTTTTGAATTTGATACGAGTTCATTGAGATTTGAAAAATGTCTTGTGGATTGAATAAAGTTAATGTTTCTTATTTCTTCATAAACTTCAATTGTGTCCATTTTATTTTATTAATGAATAAGTTATAATTTATTAAGTCATTCTACAGTTGATGTTTATAGTTAATTCCAGATGTTGTTTAGTATATATTAAGTTTTAAGATTTTGTGTTCGGACAAATTTAATTTTGCAAATATAAAATAATACAAATCAAAATATGGGGAACCTTTTAAATGACGCATAAGAATTGGTCATATACTAAAAATTTCGGATATATGAGATGCCAACGGAAAAAGTCGCCAATTAATACCTACATTATAATCTTGTTTTTAATCTGAAAAAAGAAAGGGTAATTTGGCTCGCATTCCACCGTCTCAACACATTGATTTCAGTTAGTTAATTAATCAATCATCCACCACAGCGATAAGCCCCTACGCCAATGATCCATCATTCCACTTTTTAACAAATTAAGACCTCGGAACCTTCTTAAATTCCTGTGTCAACAGACTCATCCAAGTATCACAAGACACCTCTTCGTTCATGCGTCATTCAACACCACGTTCCTGAAAACAGACGCCAAACATTTAGACAGAACAATAATAAAAAAAAATGTCACCGAAGAAGCAGCTAGCAGGCGCCTCAACTCGGGGACAGCAATCTGTCTCATTTTCCGCCTGCGCGACCAACCGTTGCCATTCTGGAGGAGGGAAAAAGTGTAAAAAAAATATCGGGAATTCTCACGGCTCATGTAGTATGCTAAAATTAATTAAGCTTAAAAAGACAACTCGGAAATAACATTTAAAAAAAAAGGAGGGGGGAAAGAAGCTAATGAATATGAGGACATATATGTCGAGTTTTCAACACATCTGAGGTCTTCACTAAAGTTGGATTCGCGCTCATCTTTCTTCGCTTTTATTTGCTATGATTTTTATTTTAACAAGCATAATTACTTGTTGGGTTTTCTCCATCCATCTTCTTGCTATCAGGGTCATTTAGCTCGCTAAATAAAGTGATTTTTTACAATCTGTTTCCACTCTTCGAATCTCATTTTTAAAAGATAATGTTTAAGTGATCCGTTCGGGGTAACGGCCGAATACCCTTGTTAGCATGGTGCAGTGAACAAAATTGATTTCCCTACCGCCTTTGTGGAAGCGGAGAACTAGTAATTAAGATGAATTGCATTCGGTAATTAAAATTAAAAAAATAATTATGATCCCAGAATCTCCGCTTTTTCATAGTTTGGAAGCCTGCGGAATCATTTCGTTCACATCCTCACTCTGAAACACTATCACTTTGGCCAAAATGATTGTTTATAAAGGTGACGATTAAAGGCATTAAGAGTTCTAAACAATTTTTATTTAAAAAAAATAGTTGTTATTAATCTTGAGCTGTAAAATGGTCGAATTCGTCTTATTTGTAAAAACTATTGTAAACGAAGATTGCACATAGCGTTAGAAAATTCCAAAGCAACTGATTGTGTTCCTTGGGCCCTAACGATATTTTGAAAGTTTGAGGAACATTGATTGTTATTGTTTCATCATTAGTTCATTAGTTTCAGTACAGAAAGTTATATCACATAGCTTGTATTAACGTATTAGAGTGGCATGTCCATGACTTGCGATGTTTCAACAAGCAAATTACAGAGAAAAATACATAAATTCTCAAATCGCTGTCTAGGGTGGTTTATATCTTTACAACCTTCAGCATTATAAGGTTCCGTTTTTGACTCTCTAATATGAAGCGTTCAAAGCTAAAGTGGATTAAGTCCAAAAGTATTTTTAAAAAAAATTATTGCGGATTAATACTTGTTACTGATGTATATTTTCAGAACCATAGTGAACCAAGTCCATGCTATTGCTATTTTCTAACAGATGGCCTTATTATGCCCTAAATCACACTGTAAAAAATTACTGTAAAAATACAGCATTTTCGTAGCATAAATACATCACAATGTGCTGTAAATTGTGTTTACAGAACGTTCTGTAAACACAATTTACAGCACATTGTGATGTAATCTGTTTCCGTAAATTTCTCAGTGCCCGTCTGGTGCGTGCCATGTGATATTATTAACGAATCAGCTTCGAGACCTGTTTCAAAGAACTTATAATTTTAAGAAGGTTCACTTCGACAAAGCGTAAGTGGCGCTCTCTCACTTACTTGATTGGTTTGATTAATCAACGCCGCACTAGAGCTGCACAGTGGGCTATTGGCTAGGGTTCGGGGCATATGTCGAAGGAAAGACCCGGGAACGATGCCTCGTATTTTTGAACCACGGTCAGATGACAAGTTTTTTTTTTTTGGGGGGGGGGGGGGTTTGGTTAATTAGCGCCGCACTACAGCTGCACAATGGGCTAGTGGCTAGGATTCGGGGCCTATGTCGAAGGAAAGACCCGGGAAGGATGCCTCGTATTTTTGAACCAGGTCAGATAACGATGTTTTTTCTGGGTTTTTGGTTTTGGTTAATTAACGCCACATTAGAGCTGCACAGTGGGCTATTGGCTAGGGTTCGGGGCCTTTGTCGAAGGAAAGACCTGGGAACGATGCCTCGTATTTTTGAACCATGGTCAGATGTCGAGTGTTTTTTTTGGTTTTGAATTTGGTATTCAATTTCATCGATTTGTTCGATTTCATCGATTTATTCGATTTATTCGATGTTCGATTTATTCGATGTTCGATTTATTCGATGTTCGATTTATTCGATGTTCGATTTATTCGATGTTCGATTTATTCGATGTTCGATTTATTCGATGTTCGATTTATTCGATGTTCGATTTATTCGATGTTCGATTTATTCGATGTTCGATTTATTCGATGTCATCAATGTTCGATGTTCGATTTCATCGATTGTATCGATGAAATCGATATGATCGATGAAATCGATATGATCGATGAAATCGATATGATCGATGAAATCGATATGATCGATGAAATCGATATGATCGATGAAATCGATATGATCGATGAAATCGATGAAATCGATTGTATCGATGAAATCGATTGTATCGATGAAATCGATTGTATCGATGAAATCGAACATCGATGAAATCGAACATCGATGAAAATCGAACATCGATGAAATAAAACATCGATGAAATAAAACATCGATGAAATAAAACATCGATGAAATAAAACATCGATGAAATAAAACATCGATGAAATAAAACATCGATGAAATAAAACATCGATGAAATCGAACAAATCGATGTAATCGAACAAATCGATGTAATCGAACAAATCGATGTAATCGAACAAATCGATGTAATCGAACAAATCGATGAAATTGAATACCAAATTCAAAACCAAATTCAAAACCTAAAAAAAAACCTCGTCATCTGACCGTGGTTCAAAAATACGAGGCATTGTTACCGGGTCTTTCCTTCGACAAAGGCCCCGAACCTTCGCCAATAGCCCACTGTGCAGCTCTAGTGCGACGTTAATTAAGAAAACCAAACCAATCTGAAATAACGAGGTGCAGTTAAAACGTGTAAAATATTTTGATGAGAAATTTTCATTTTACTAATTATTCTAAAGTAAAGTATTTTTTTTTTCATAAATAAACAAATGAAACATCGGTAAATTAAAATTGAAATTGGAAAATCGTTTGCGTTTTCAAATAAAGAAAAAACATATTCTAATAACGTGACTTTTTCGTCTACTAAATGACTTTTTCGTCTACTAAATACTATAAGTAGTTTTTTTTTTATTCCATGTAAAATGTATTATATATTTGGACAAACAGAACATGGAATTTTAAGTTTTATTTAGACAATTCTTTATAAATATTTTTTTAGATTTTATATGCTAATAGAATTAATTAAAAGAAGTTTTTTCTTAATGGAAATTAATTAATTTAATATTCAAAAATCGTCTGCCTTATCGAACAATAATAAGGAAACAAATTATTTTCGCTTAATTTGTTCGTCTGCTGAATGCAAAAAGAAATTATTTAATTTAAAATTCAAAAATCGTCTGCCATTTGAAATGAAGTAGAAGAAGAATTCTGTATATTCGTACTGTGTTACTTTTTCGAAACTAAAATATGATTAGTAGCAGTGTTTTATCGCTAAAACGTTAACTTCCAGTATTTTTTTACTTTACAGGAATACAAGTCTTAGTATTCGAGCTTATTGTTACAGGTTAGTTTAATTATAGTTGGTAAAAAGAGTTGATTAATATAATTCAAGTGGTAATTCGAAACTAAAATTAACACAAATATAGAATTTAAATTTCTGTAAAAGGCTAATACCCCTTTATCATTCCTTCATATAAATAGAAGAAATCTAATACTATTAAACGAGCAATGTAAAATTATGTTAAAAAATTAAATTAATGTTACATGTTGTCTATAAAATATGTATTTATTTACATTTAAAATTAAACTTTGTTATACATTTTTATTTGATAAGTTTTATTTTAGCAATTGTTTATAAATATATTATTTAGAATTTATATGCTAATGAAATTAATTAAAAGAAGTTTTATTAAATTAATTTTAAGCAATATTTATAAAGGTAAAAATATAATTTTATACATTTAAAAAACTATTTTGTTCTATTATTTATAGCTTTTATTTTACCAATTGTTCATAAATACACTTATTTCTGATAGTATTAAACAAGAAATAAAGAAAAATTCTGAGTTTTCTAATTTTCAAGATATGTTTTGGATATTGTGAAAAAAGGAAGTGTTTCCAAAAATTCGCATTTGTTTACCATGGACACTTTGCACTGGTTTGTGTGGAAATTAAGGGAATTGGGATTATATAAGGGAATTGAGAATAAAGCCGATTTTCATTATTGGGGATCGTTTGTCAACGTTTAAAAATCCAGACAAATATTTATATTTGTTTGATGTGGAAGATTTAATTAGCTTTGATTATTTAAGAATAGTAGCAATCTGTATTTTAGGAAATTCGTGTAACAAAAACCTTGGTAAATAAATACCTAAAGAGCCAAAAATGTAACTAACATTTCGGATAATATTTAAGTATATTATTGGGAACTCAACGCACATTCATAAAATTGTTCAAAACATCTTTTTTAACTAAGATAAAATATAGCTGTAATCTTATTAGTCTTTTCACACAAAATTAAACCCATCAGCTTATCTTAATTCGCTTATATGAGCAATTAGTTTGAATTTGATCAAACCTGAAACTTTTAAACCTTGAACCGCATGTGGCATACAAGTATATAATTATCAAAATTTTACTATGTATGAGTATTCTAACAATATTTTCTGGAATACTTTTACATTCGTTACTTGTTTTTAGAAGGAGGCTAAATGTATATAAGCATATTTTTTATTGTGAAATTATGTGTTTTAAATTTTATATTTATTAAATGATTAAACACTAATAAATAAATAATTTTTGAAACGTCTAATTTAAAATTAAAAAAAAATGATATTAATTTTATTTAAAAATAAACACTCCTTAAAATAATTGTAGTCTTAAAGTTGTTTTTTATAAAATTTCTTAGTGTTCGGTTTGTTCGCTTGTTGTTATAATAATATTTTTATCGATTTATGTTGTTTTTTTCAGTTTACTACTCTTTAAACACTTCTGAGGGAGGCGGGTGGCCTTGAGGTACAGCACCAGGCTAGCAATCAGAGGACTGAAAATTCGAATCGCCATAAGCACTTGATCAAAGTTAAGATGTAGCGCACTAGAGCTGCACAGTGGGCTATTGGCGACGGTTCGGGGTCTATCTCGAAGGAAAGACCCGGGAACGATGCCTCATTATTTTAGAACCAAGGTCCGATGACTCTTCAAATTAAAACTTTGGAAAGATGGCTCAATTTTCCTGTAATGTTATTGACATTTCAGATTATTTTAATTAATAATTACTTTAGTAATTTTGATTGTCATCATATGTTATAAAAATTGTTAATTATGTATCACATGTACTAGTTGTAATTATAATATTAATTTATTATAATATTTTTAGAAATATTCAAACAAATGTGCAAAAACGGATAAATGGTATTTGTTTTTATAAAATTAAATGCTTAAATGATTTTTTATATTTGTTAACATTTTCATTTTGCACATGCACGCTTCTCAAATATTCTAGAGCTTTTTAATGGAGATATAATATTGGAGTTTATGATAAAATGTTATTGCGCATTCTAAAGTAACACCAATTTCTTTATTTCTTCCTACGATCAGAATAGCAAAGCAAACTTGAAATTTTTTGTATGAGTGTTATATGTCATAAATATTTACCGTGTATAATAATTATATATAATTTGTTCGTGTTTTTGCATTTATAATTATACATAAAGATTATTCTCATACTCAATTTGAATTTACAGTTTTCTCTGTTTAAATGCCTTTTTTAATCTATAAATTTGAATTTATATTTTTCTCGGTTTAAATGCCTTTTTTAAATAAATATTTTCATAAACGAACCATTGTTTTTCTGTTCTCTGAAATTTATCAGAATTGTGCTGCCTTATAATTTTTATTCCACTCACATAAAGACACCGCTAACTTTTACAATAACTGCAATTTTTTTTATTTTTTCGACTATTGCTGTATTTCTCTTGACCAGTTGCTGCATTTTAAAGTAGTAAAGTTTTTTTTATAGTACACTCAAAAGTGTGTTATAAAAAAGTAAATGCTTTGTAATTAAAAAAAATGCAGCAACCGGTTAAGAGAAATGAAAGAAAGTTTTTATATATGCACAAGCATATATAACGATAGTAACTTACATTACAGAATATATATATATATATATATATATGTAGCTGTAGCTGTAAAATAATTTTGCTGTACTTTTTAATCGCACGTACTGTATTTTAATAGTTTGTTTTAAATTATTTTTCTGTAATGTTCCCTTGCTTGTGCAGTGTTTTAATAATATATATATATATATATATATATATATATATATATATATATATATATATTAAAACACTGCACAAGCAAGGGAACATTACAGAAAAATAATTTTAAAAAAACTGTAAAAATACAGTACTTGCGATTAAAAAGTACAGCAAAATAATTTTACAGCTACTGTAAAATTACAGCACACGTGATGAAAAAGTACAGCAAAATTATTTTACAGCAAACTGTAAAAATACAGCACGCGTGATTAAAAAGTACAGCAACATTATTTTACAGCTACTGTAAAATTACAGCACACGTGATGAAAAAGTACAGCAAAATTATTTTACAGCAAACTGTAAAAATACAGCACGTGTGATTAAAAAGTACAGCAAAATTATTTTACAGCACACTGTAAAAATAAAGCACAGTGTGTTGGCGTTACTTTTACCAGCACACTGTGCTGTAATCTTACTCGGAAATTTTTTACAGTGCACTTTAGGATTCAACTGCTGTTAATAAACTTTTACCTTGAATATTTCGAAACTATAACTTATGGACTTGATGCACTTTAGCTCTGAGCGATTCATATGTTAATACGACCTTTAAGGAATTAATGCTTTTTATCGTTTACTTTTAGAAGCATCTTCAGAGAAGGACGCTGACTGGGTTTCGAACCTAGGACCAAGAAGTCCGTAGCAAGATGCGTAAACCCTCGCGGTCAAGACTGTAATACCTACTTAAAGCGTATCACCGCCACTCTATTAGACTAACATGAACTATGTGATTTGAATATAGTTGTATGCAAAATGTTTACTAGATATAAAATTTACAGAAATTATTATGACTTGTCTGGCTAAAACTTTTATAATAAATTATTCTAATTGCTCATCTAATACAATCCACCAGATATCAACACAAACTTCTCATTTATTCTTGTGCAAAGAAAAGCCTGAGACGACCGGTTTGAGTTCTATCAAAAGGCCCATTGCGAGATATTTCAAAATACTTCATTTACCATACATTATCTTTACAGTTTCCAGACAGTAGTTTCTATAATCCAACATATTTATATCCCAGAATACCCCCCTTTGTTGGCCACGTACCCTTGCGGCTTCCTCCAAAAGTTACGACTGACTTGAAACATCGTAAACGAAATTAATGGGGTTCTCAAAAGTGTTCTCAGGGGCCACCGTGTGACTTTACGACAAAACATACACACGTCGGGTCCACCCTCAGTGTGATGGCCACCATCCGACTTAAATTACCCCAATTCGCGATTAGTTTACGAGAACTCCGAGGATGCTTATCGCTGGGTTTCATCTCGGAAGAGTCCTGGTTATTTAATTAACTCCAGATTTCCAAGATGGCGCCTCCGGAATGTCGTAAAGTTCCACAGCAGAAGGCCTTTGGTGCGTATGTGTGTTAACGACTTAAAGAGGGGATTGGAAGGGTTTTGTTTAAAAGTTTGGTGTGGGGAAGGGGGGGGGGTTGATTGGGATAATGAAATTGTGTTGGGGTGAGTGGAAGTCATATTTTCGAAAACAGTGGGTAAGACTTGAGGTCTTGCAGAAATCTTATCTGGTTGAGAGCACCGTCTTTATGTCTCGTAAAAGAGCTGTATTGTGGGGGTGTATTTTAAATGCGATTGTAAATCTTCATAATGAAAATTTTAATTATCTAAAATATAATTTAATTGCATATATTTCACAGTGCGTGTTTTATATTGTAATCTGTCTACCGGTATAGAATTTGTGTAAATAGAACATCAGCACATAGGATTCTTACACAAATAATAGCAACACAAATGAGGAACAAACATTCAAACATTTTCGATTTGTTAGGCCGGCAAAAAAATTCTCAAAGCTTTGAGGTAGGAAAATGTTTTACAATAAGGAGGCGCGTATCTGTCTCACGGAGAGGTCGTTAACAATCTTTCTCAAAGCACGCATATTTGGGGTAGGGCCATTTGGGTGTCAAATACTGAAAAGCGCAATCGAGGACGATCTGTAGTAACTATCAGAAAAACGTCACCTGTCCGAATAGGTGTAATTATCTGTTATGCCGCAAAACCGAATACTTTAAACCACACGCCTTTTAAAAATTAATTTCTCCATTCCAAGGATCGAAAGTGTCCCAAGCCCACCACTAGATCTCTATACTCTATGGGACACAGGTTATCCCAGCCTACACGTTAAATACCATAAATTAAATTGCAAAGCACAAAATAGAATTTGACTGAAGACTTTAAACGGGTACTTAATATTCTTAATATAGAAAACATTTATTTTCTACACTTTTAGCTTATGAATAAATTTATCCTACAAAAGCTCGCGTAAAGTATGTTTACTTCACAATACATAAAGGAAATGCGTAAATTTCTGTGCACGTTTTTTTCAGGTTAAAGATCAGTGTTTTGCATTCCTTCATATTAAAGATTATCTTGTCGTTCTAATAGCAAATAAACGGCCATTGTTTATAAAGCCTTAAGAAATACATTTACTGAAGTTGGAACGTTGCGATAAAATATTTTAAGAAAAATATCTTAAAAATTGTTTCTACAAACATAAATCGAGAAAAATATATTCGAATTGAAAACGAAACGTGCGATGTATACAAATCCTTTATGAGTAGTAAAATCACGTCCAGTGTGTGAGGTATATATTGAGGACAACACGAAAATCAAATTTTCATATAAAGATATTTGCATAAGTTTGTGATATTTATATTTCCCCCTAAGGTTCTAGATTTTATTCCGTATTGTAGGATAGGTCCAGTTGAACCGTTTAGTTTCAAACCCAAATAGATCCACATTTTTTGCAAAATAGTTATTTTTTTCGCAAATTCTCAATGCAGTACATCACCTTGCCAAACGGTATTTACCAAAAGTGTCTGAGAACCCGGTCTAAAAATGCATTCAAAGTCGTGCGTTTAGATCCAAAAGTACGTGGCCGTCAATCGTTTTGGGCGCCTCATGTAAAATCTACGAACATGGATCTATCTGGTTTTGAAACTAGACAGCTGAGTGTGGTCAGCATCCAAATGTTACAAAATAAAATATATTTAAGTTTTTGTCGGGGAATAAAGATGAATAAAATGGTAAGGTTGCCGATTGGGACTAATTTTCTTAATGAAAGCGGAAATAGCTTTAAGTTTTACTGTACGCTATAAATTATTCGTAAATGTATTAGATTACATCATATTTCCCCTACACAAAATAGAAGTACTTTATCCGTCGTCAATAGCCCATTGTGCAGTTCTAGTACGATTTTATTTCGACCAACCAACATGTACTTCGTTCTGGGTTAATTAAAACGTCGGTTCACACCATAGACAGTAATGAGCCTGTGTTTTAATTAAAGGAAAAATTTGATCTAAAAATAGCAGTTTTTTCACTACAGAGCCATTAATTTTTTTTTAAATATGTGCATGCAATAAAAAGTTATTTTTATTCAAACGTAAGAAAGATGGGCCAAAGAATGGGAAGAAAAACAAATTGTAATAACTTTTTTTTAGTGTATACCTAATTCGACTTTTTTTTACTGGAAGTGGATGAACAGATAGTATCTCGTCCCACCCAATAGATTTTTCATGAAAATGAATATTTGACTTGAACCCTATGAGCGTTTAGGAAAATGTCAAAATTTGAAAGTTGTTTTCTCTGAAAAATAATTAACTAAAAATTTCCATATAAATGTAAATCATAAAACAAATATTAATTATATATAACTTCAAAGAGCACCTTAGCAGTTTAATTTGAAAAATATTTTAACATCCATATTTTTTTTGTGAATTTTAAGTTTATGTGTATTGCTTGAAAAAAATGGAAATCCATGGACGACATAAGTCGTTCAGGGTCGTCAGAGGCATCAAACTTATTATTCGATTTAAAAAAAAATCGACAATATGTTTAGTTGTATGAGGCTGTTTGTTAATTAACCTCCTGTAAAGAACGGGTATTTTTTTTAATACAAGTTAAAATTAGTGAAAAATAACATAATTTTGAGAACAATAAATTTTTTATCACTATAGGAACACATAGCCTACCAAAAACATATCCTACCAATACTTGTTTTTATGTTTTAAACCAAATTGAACCTAAGTGTTAATTTTTTAAAAAACAAATCTACAAAAAAAATCATATTTTATTATTGCAACAATTAATTTCGCATAAATAGTTTTATTCACTGCGATTTATTATCTTTAGCAAGACTTTTTTATAAATATTGCAATTCAACAACTTTTGAAAGAACACTTTAAATATCGCAATTCATTAACTTTTGAACTTAACAATCAATTGATAAACTTTCCTCTTCCGTAAACTGAAAGTAAAATATCCTTTAGACACATCAAATAACGAGTTTGACACAAAACCTTTATCCTCTTTCAAAACTTTAGCAAACCTTATGGAGGGGACGCTCAAAAGAAATCCAAATTTAGAAAGAAAAATGCCGCCGAAAAGAAAAAGAAATTCTAAACACAAAAGCGCACTCTTTTTCCTTCCGCGTAACGGAGAGATCCGTGATTCGGTCTTAAAAGGCGCGGAGCAATACTTTTTCAAAGACTAACACAAAAAAGCCTAATGAACAGTCAGACCAACTCAGATACCGACCATGTTGGATTTTCTTTCTTTTTTTGGTTTTCTTTTTCATTTTTTTTTAAAGTTTGAAGTCGATTTTTTTTTTAGTTGGCTGAGAAAAATAAAAGATTTTTTTCCTGTGTTTACTTCGCTGTGATTTATTCTTTTTGTGCTAAGGGAAAAGTTTTTTTACTTTAAATTTTTGTGCTTGTTGTGGTTAATTCAAAACTGTGAAAATTGGATTATCGGTTGTTGTTTTTATCAAATCTTAATTTAGATGCTTTAACTTCCTTTCACATTGCTTGGTGGCATATTTGACATAAAAAAATTGTTTTTCACTGGGTTGGTTTTATCCCATAATTTATCCAGGGAAAAAATAAAATCTTAATATTTCAAAAAGAAATTTTACAATAATTGAATAAAAATAAATTAAAAATTTTATTTAATATCGAATATTCTTTCGAACGACAATATGTAAATTATTATAATTGTGTTTTGAAATTAAAAATATATATTAATCATTATTTTTTATATTTTGAAGAAAAAGTTGCTAGCTAGTCGAAAAAGTCTGTTGGGACCGGGATGTTTTTTCTCCAAACAAAACTGAATTATATTTAACCTCGAATTTTGAATTATAATTGAATATTAACTTATATTCTCTTGAAAATGAAATATAAATATAATTAATTTAACAAAGCATTAGTAACATCAGCCTGCCGCCAACGTTATTCCACAGCAACTATCCGTAATTTTAACTGGTGACGCTAATGTAGAGTTAAGCATTTGGTTTTCATGACGAAAAGTATAAAATAACCTGTAATAATATACCGTAAATTCATACATGGAACTGTGAGACATTATGTTAAACAACCACCAAAAAAAGAAATTGTATTTGTTTTTCAATATTATCACAAAGTTGATTGTTTATTATAACCTTTCACTGCTCAAATTCTGAATTCCCTTCTAATTCGAAAAATAAAGATAATTGTTTTGTGCGAATTTGATTACTCTTCTATTTTCACTAACTAGTAAACGCGAATAAAATCGTACACCGGAAATTTGATTGCAAGTCACATTAACGCCGAGAATCCCGTAATGTGTCGGTAAATTGAAAGAGTTCAAAGAACAACTTCGAGTTGCGATAAAAAAGGAAACTACCTAAGCTGAAAAAGAACACTGCATAATTATTCTGGATTTAGTAGTTAAAATATTCACTTGCGAAATAATTATGCGCTCGCACGTTGTTTACTTTGTTTTATATAGCTATGGTAAGAGGATCCTTACTGCATAGGAAAGATAAAAAGAGTAAAGCTTTTGTTTAATACCAAACGTCGCTTTCGTATTAATGAAAGCCAGCTATGCATTGAAAGACTTTTTGGCCATTTCTTCATCTAATTTTTTGAACATGTGTAGCTAAAATTAAGATTAATTTTGCAAACCCATATTAGATTCATTTGAATAACGGCGATGTCACAAGATTATTTTTTTACCAAGATAAAAATATATTATTTAATATTTAGTTTTACATGCATTGAAGCTTTCGATCAAACCGTTGTTGCTAAAAGTATTCGAATGATGCGTGATCATTATCAATATACAAAAATATCCTCATTGCCTAAACTGTTTGACCCGAGGCTAACGAAAAAGACAAGCTCTGGCGCTGAGAGAGAAAAGTGAAGTCACGTGATCATGTTAGTGCCGATGCGAGGCTTCCGATACCGTAGAATTCGAAGCAACGATTCGCTTCTATATTGACTATTCATTTGCACCACATACGTTTATTTCGATTTCTCAAGATTAAATAAATAGATAAAAATATTTTAAATGCGTTTAATTTGTAGAAAATTAAATACAAATGTTTTAATTTTTTTAATAATCACCACAAAGATCACTCATACAAAAAACTTTATTAATAACAAAATACATACAGTAAATTTTTGTCTTTTATTGGTAATCCAATTATTTCTAACACACTTAATAATGTGAACAGTATCAAATATTAAAAAATAATAATCTGGAATTATCTAAAGGGTGGGATATATAGGGCTGCAAAGTTTCATTAGGTGTTAACAATGCAAATGCTTTTCTATTCACTGAATTATTATCACTAATTAAAGAAAGTATTTGGAACCCAAGCTTTTTAATTTGTTCAATTACATTAAATACCATGGTCTTTAACAATTGAGCATTCAAGTTACTGACAGGTATTATACTTATGACATCTTTATATTTTGAAAAAACTTATGTATCATAAATATTTGTGCAGTTTTTGCAGCTTTGTTTGTATCAAATTCACTACATTTAAGTATTGAACCCCCTTAAAACTCAATTGTGGTTCAATTTATATTTCATCTATCATTAAATTAACAATCAGTTCATGAGATTTTAAATAATCAAGTTTACTTTTTAAGTAAGACATGCTACCATCAAGAGAACTATTCGACAAAGGATACCTGTTGATTAACTTTTGTAAATTTTATAGGATGGGAAATACATAAGAAACCAGATTTGTATAAAGTATGATACGAAGAAGGGGATTGTATGTAAAGAGATGATGCTAATATTATGGTATTATTTATGTAATGTCTTGTTTTTTGGAATCTTGTGTAGGTTTAATTGCTCACATAAAAACTGTATTTGAGTTGAATCTGAAGAGTAAAAATTTAATAGATTCCTCAATATAATTTGTAACACATTCTTAGACATTCAGGGGCAACTGTTTTTCTAAAAATTCTATTAAATCATCAAATACATTAAGTGAATTCAAGTTTTTAAGCTTCTTAGGTAGCTATCTTTTTTAAATTATTTGTTATTTAAGTGTACTTCAAAACCAAGATTAACACCCACAGCAAGGGAAATGTTTATACAGGGCTTAGAACTTTGAATATCAATAAAACAGAAAACTACTTTAAAATCATTACTTACCACAGTCCATTGATTATTAAACTTGTGGTTTTCAGACAAGTATTTTAACCATTCCTTGCAGGAGGTAAATTTTTGTTTGTCTAAATATGCTTGGTTATCCAAAAGACTTTAAATCACAGCCTTTTCCAAGTTCTCTTCTTCTACGTCTGCAAGTCTCTTATACACGAGCTTGTTATATTTGTTAAATAATGTAGTACATTTAGGAAAATACAAGGTATTGTGCCTTCTTTTAAAGAAGTAATTTTTCTTTGGAACACTTTCCGTTCACTTTTAATACTCATTTTATCCTCACGAATAATGCTTGATTCAGGAAAATGCTTGATACAAATAATTGGATTTTTAATTCCTATAAAATCCATAGGAATTTTTGCAAGCCTCTGATTTCTGAGCTGTCTTTGGTAGCTGAAATGTTGAGACATTTTCAAATTGGCTCCTGTAGTTTGATTTGCAGCCAAACACACTACACGTTCTCAGCATGATGTCCTAAAACAAACAAAAAATAATTAAAGACTTAAACTTATGATAGCTTCAAATGCAATTAATTTTAACAGATACTGTGTATGAGTGTGGACATGCTCATAATAAACAATTAATTAAGAATAAACAAAATAGTTTTGTTAAATTAAATTGTATTTAGATAATTTCCGGCATTCAATCCTGTTTGAGGTGCACAGCGAATTTTACTTGTGTAGATAAATTTAATTGTTTTAGTTAGTTTGTTAATTATATTATTTTAGCATAAAACGTAAAATCCTAATGACATTACAGGTTTTTAGATATTAAAATGTGAACAGTATCAAATATAAAAATCCGGAATTATTTAAAGGGTGGGGTATATAAAACGGCAAAGTTTGTGTTGTGACTAAATTTAACTGACTGAATTTTGTATTGTGAGAAAATTCGAAAGAAATTAATATCTTTTAGTTGCGAATTTGCAATAATTTACCAAGTCTAAATTTAAAAAAATCAATAAGATAAAAATATTTATTATTCAAGATAAACATATTAAATTCATAAGAGAAGAATGTTTACATATGCTTCGAACTATTTTGAATTGCAATAGCCGAGAGATTGCTAAGCCTAACAGAATGTAATTTTTAACTTCGTATTTTAAACAATTATATATTAAACCAGCCTAAATTAAACTGAAATAAAAACAAAATTCAAACTTACCTAAAAGCCTTTCTTCTTTGATGTAAATACACATTTATCCATTTAATACAGGGTTGTTTCTACAGAAGATTCCGTTTCCAAACGTAAACACGAGCTCGCGAAATTCCCGATTCAGCACTACCGACCATCGCACTAAGTTGATCACGTGGTCTATCAGCGCCAGAGCCTGTCTTTCTCGTCAGCCTCGGTTTGACCATACATTTCTTGAAGATTATTTGTAAGTAAATAATTGGTTTTTCATTCATTGTAAGATATAAATTAAAGCCTCAGTAAATAAATTAGGCCAAAATTTAATTTTTCGAATTTCCAGTTGTAATTTTTTTACTCATTTAAACTGATAAAAATCATAATTTACAGGTCATACAATCAAATATACTCGTTTGAGCCAAGGATAGTGAAGACTATATATATATAAGGTGTGCTCGTTTTTCACTTTTTTTAAAGGGGCAAGGAAAGTATATTTTTGACGTCATTTTTGCTCCGCCTAACTATGGGTTTTTGATCATTCTCATTGGTTGTGTGTTTCAAGCATTGCTACTTAGGTTCGATCCCCGGTTGGGTAACAACTGGTGATTTAATTTTTAATTAGTAAAATAATATATATATCTGTAAATAATTGTGTTGAGGTAGCTTCGCTACTAATCCGTCCTTGTTTTCTAATGTCCCCGTATTTTACTTGATTGAAATTGTAACTCATTTAATATGTCCAATACAAATGCATTGACGTGATGGTTTCAGTCCCCATTTTACTCTTTCAAAATTCATGGACATGCTCTCGAGGCAGCTAATATTATTTTAATGCGCTTAATTTATTAAGCAACTCTTTTGCAATTTTTACATACTAAATACAATCCTTAAAATATAATTTTAAGGATTGTAGAGGGAGACACTCTTTTAAAATTTAGCAAATTCTAAATAAAATTAACGATTATCACTTTTAAATTGTACACAAAAAAACGAATAGATGGCAGCACGTAACGAACCATTGGTTCAAATTGATTTCGGAATATTTTTTTAACTAAACCACTCTGCAAATCGATTTAAATTGTTTTTTGAAGCAAATTTTAACTGTTTTCTTTTAAATAAATTCATTATTAGTTAAAAACAACAATTCTTGTTAAATTAAGTAGACTCCTAAAACGACTGTACAAACGAGAGCATTAAACACGCCCACAGAAGGCGGAGGAAGGCGTCACTATGACGTCGAAAATATACTTTTCCCCGCCCTCCGTCAGAAAGCGCGAGAACGAGCACACCTTTTATATATAGTCTCCACTATCCTTGCGTTTGAGCAGAATTAGATTCTTTATCAAAATGTATTTGTATATTTTGAAATAGTGTCTTTTCGCCATTTTGAGAAAATCACGGAAAATTGTCAGATGATATAACTGGTTTTGGGTACTGCGGGAATTTTTTTCTTTAGATTTTTGTATGTAAATAATTGTAATCGGTGTTCATTCATTATAAGATAAAAATTTAAACCAAGGAGATAAGGTGAGATCAAAATTTCGTTTTTCGAATTTTCGGTTATAACTTGTTTTGTACCTTTGCTACACATTTATTTCTTGTTTTCAAAGAAACTAAATCCATACTTGAATTATATTTACTCTTATATGGATTCATTTTATTAATCGCGCTTTTCAATTTAATGAATGAATGAATGAATGGATGCTGCTTACTGAAGCATGCAAGTTCTACAATTCACAAAGCATCGGCTTAAATAAGAGTTTTCCTTTCCAATAGCCCAGATAAGCCAGTTTGAAGATGAAGCATTCCACTACCTCTGTCTTCAATCTAATTTTTGATATCCAACAACTTCAAATTCCTTTTTTATTTTGTATTTTTTTTTTATATCTTTCAAACACAAACTGCAACCGTTGCCCCGCGAAGAAGAATTTCGCTTTTTGACAAAGGATTTCGAAGACTACCAATGAAGAGCGAGCAGACGATTTCGCCGATGCTGACAAAAGATTCCACGTTCCCAACGTTCGCTTTTTTCCCGCGCTTTTATTATTTCTATTTCCGTATTGGAGTTCTAATTTGATTGTCAAACGAATCTCTTCGAGTGCCCCGATCCCTCTCCCGTTCCTTGTTCTCCCGGATTTTTCCCGGAGGCGTTTTCCTGTGTTCGTTTCGGGAATCAATGGCGGCTTGGAGAGGGAAATCTCACAATCAGAGATACAAAGTTCCGATTCGAAGGAATCGTAGCTTTGTGTGTTTTCTGATTGGGTGGAATCAATGTTGCAATTCGTAAGGAGAGATTCTTCGATTTTGCTGAGCCTTTTTAATTGCCAAAAATCAGCATCAAAAGAAATTTATTTTTAGATGATTTTTTTTATCAAAGAAGCACATCAATATTATAATCAAAAGAACATCAATAATATAAATAATTTAAATTAAGGAAGTATGTATGAGGCAAAAAAAAAATCTCGGATATCTTTACAATTTTTTTCGCATATGTATACAGATCGTATTAAACTAATCGCGTGGCCAAACAATTAAAAATTATATAAACTTTACAAAAAATTACAAATAAGCAACGTTTCTTATTTTTGATTTAAGTCAAGATTTTTTTTTCTGAAACACTAAATTTTGCTTTTTAACAAACGAAAAATGTCTTTATAGAATTTTATTTTCAAAATAATGTGTTTTTTTAAATAATTAAAAAACGAATCGATAATTTCACCCGCCAATCCATTTTTTTTAAAGTACTTGTAAAAATATACAGGGTGATGCAAAATGAACGTTATGGTTTAAATGCTCTATAACTTTTTTATTTTTGAATAAATTGTTAACATTTTGTCAAAATTCAGCATATGAATGGAGAATATTATTAACTTAAACGTGAAAAAGTACGTCTCGCAGGTGTCGCCCATTTTCCGCTTCACAAAGTCGTGCTCTTTCCAAAACATGTTGCATGAATTTTTGCAAAATTTC
Source organism: Troglohyphantes excavatus (assembly GCA_963932185.1). Taxonomy (NCBI): domain Eukaryota; kingdom Metazoa; phylum Arthropoda; class Arachnida; order Araneae; family Linyphiidae; genus Troglohyphantes; species Troglohyphantes excavatus. The sequence continues at coordinate 58,553,165 of OZ010666.1, read as the reverse complement.
AGGTGTTATGGCACGGATTTCATATTGTTTTTCAGTTCAGGTAAGGATACTGAAACTTATTGCTAAAAATTTGCAACCAGGCGATTTATTGTTGGCACTGAGGGTCCAGTCCGCACATTAAAATATCGACGATATGCCCGCTGCGTCAGAATAACTGAGTTTCTGTTTGAAAAATAAAATTCAATTATTTTTGTCCGTTGTTCTATTGTGTACTGTTTCATTTCAAATTCCCCAAGCCTTCTTTACATAATTCGGAAGCAAAAGAAAAAAATGCTATATTAAATAAAATTATAAAGCATATAAACCATAACGTTAATTTTGCACCACCCTATATTTAAAATATTACACATAAAAAAAAAGTTACAGTAATATCTCTGAAAATACCCTGTAGCAATTTAGAGAAGTTTCTTCGAATATATCTGAACTTGTATGTCATTTTAAACTTGATAAAACACGATAGAAATCCTCAACGAGAAAAATTATTTCGAAGTTACAAATTCAGGAAATCTTGTACCGAGGCTTACTGTGGATTTAAAACAATAATTAATTTTATTTAACGTAGAAAATAATTTGATTTATTTTATAAAATAATAAAATATTATTTTTGATGACTTTGTGATATATACTCCCTTAACCAAATAAGGATCATAGAGCTATTAGTGTCAAGAACGTGACTTTCGAAGTTTAAACACGTAAATAATAAACAGTTTCAACTTCCATAGTGTTTTCTTTATCTTTGAATACATGCAAGATGATAATATGAGAATGGCAGCCTCTTGAAAGAGAGACGTTAATTTAAAGAACATGAATTTAAAAATGATTTCAAACTTTCGAATTATTATAACCATAACAAATAAGAATTATATTTTAGTCAATATTCATCATGATTTGTTTAGTAAGACAAATATTTATTTTGAAGATTGATTCCCAGAAATATATATCATTTTATTATTTTAAACTGAAATCAACGTAGGCCTTTACTTTTCCTCAAATTGGAAAACATTTTCTTGGGAATTTCGCAGAAATTTCATTTGTATAATGTCAAAGGATTTATTTCTGAAACGTTATTAAGATTATTGTAACAAAAACAACTTGCAATACGAGAATACACTTAAGAACGTCCTATGACAATACTGTTAAATTCTCTTTCGGTTCCAAGCAATTTAATTTCATTTTAATAGATTAATAACATTGTTAAAAATACATGCTTATTTTGAAGAAACCGTCATAATTTGCCTCCTGCTAAATACTCTGATAAAATATGTTATCAAACTAAGGAAATTTATTTAGTCGATCTTTTTCTCTAAATTTATTTCGTTAATAGAGAGAGCGATATCAAATAAAAAAATCGAAGGCTGGGCTCAAACCAGTCATCTATTGGTCTGAAGTCACGCGTGTTATCAAACGAGCCAGAAAAGCTTTAATAAGTTGTAAATATGCCTATAAAAAACAAAATTAGAATCTGCTAAAAGTTTGAATATTCTTGGTTCGTCAAAAGTCTAGTAAATCAATGATGAAACGTTTGTTAAAGTTAAAGAAAGTAGCCTTGATGATATCAGAAGGCTAAAATATGATAGTGTTATTTCTAAAAGTTAAACGCATCTATGAGGTATCAACAAAAACAATTAAGAATTTCTTTTAAATTATATAGATATTTAAAAATATACAATAGCAAAAGGTACTAAATTAAAGGATTTAAATATTTTATAAAAATTAACATTTAAAACTTTATTTTTATTTAAAATGTAAAACAAAATTTTCTCTATTTAGGATAGTATTTTTAGAAAAAATAATTAAATACGTCTCTTGAAATAATTTAATTAAAATTCGAAAAAAGGACCATGTGGTGTAACTAAAACCAGAAAAGGAAATTTAAAATAATTATAAAAACATAATAAAAACCTAATTAGATAAAAATTAGATTATAAAATATGTTGCTTCAATGGATAATGATATGTAGTATCTTAAGTGATTTTAACAAACCACAAATCCTATGGCTGCCGTAACGAAAGCCGCTTGGCAATGAAATTCAAACGATTCACTTCAAAATGTGGAATTGTTTAAATACAAGAAGTAATCGGAATACCTGAGCATAGACTGTAGATAAAGGTATTGGTTTAAAGAGTCACGTGATTTCCAAGCTCCTGTAATTGGATAAAACACTATTGCGAGCAAACGATTTTACAGTTTAGATAAATTACTTTTGAAGATTAATTTTATTAATGTGAATTGCCCCCAAAAAAAGACATAAGCCCAACTCATCGGATCATATGGCGACTTTCTAAGAATAAATGTAAAGATTTTACAACTGCTATATATTTAACAAGTTAGTTACGTAGTTTGACAAGTCAGCGATATCCATTATCGCATATCTAATGTTGTGCGTATTATTGGCAAATTCATTTTAATAAAAATAAATTCTAGCATTTCGCGTTCGAGTGTAACTTAACATATTTCGCAATGTTTGTTTTCAACTCGCAACCCCAACTATTTTTCTGTTTTAAATTAATACTTGTTTCGTTTTCCTTTTGTAAACACCAACCTTTTCTTTTTTACCGAACAAATAAATGATTTTCCTTTTAAGACATCCCATAATAGAAAATTTGATAAACCCCGAGATTGCAACTCTTTATCGGTCCTACGCGCACAAAAGGCCGAGGAAAGAAATAATAAAATTATCCAACTTGGCGAGTTTTAAGTTACCGATACTGGAAACTAAATTGATCCAATCCCTGACTGTGCTATTCTTGGGTCCCCTTACAAACAGGATTTTTGTTGGCTGGTTGTGTGCTAGCTTAAATGAAACGATTGTAGTTGAACACTGATTTTTATCGATTTTGACTGTAGAAAGAAATAATGTTGCTCTCAAAAGAAGTTCTTTAAACACGGAATTTTTTGAAACTACGGTATTCTAGAATAGGGAGCCCCAGTTGCTCAGTTGGTAAGGCGTTCAGCTACTAATCAGAGGATTGGTGGTTCGAATCCGGGAAATGGACTTGACATAGAAAAGTAAAAAAGTAGTGATCTTGCGATCGGAGGGTTGCCAGCTTCGCTACAAAAATACTAGAAAGTCATCCAGAATATCCAAGAAATTATACTGGCGAGTATACGGGACTGGTGCACGATACATCTGATCGGGGTCCAAAGTCCCGACGTCTATTGAAGGCGTTGGGTGCCAGTTCAGGTGTTTCCTCGTCATCTGACCATAGTTCTAAAATAACGAGGTGCATGTATGTATGAATGTGTGTGTGAGTGTTCCGGGGTCTTTCCTTCAAGATTGACCCCGAACCGTCGCCAATAGCCTACTGTGCAGCTCTAGTGCGCCGTTAATTAACAAAAACCAATCTAGAATAGGTCTGTGGCCCCTCATTGCTTCAGAAATGAAAACAATTGTTGGATAATTTATTTAGGGTTTTCAAATTGGATTGGCTATTACGTTTAGTGGAATAACATTAAACTAATTATTGAGATACTTACAGAACAAGGACCCATACCTCTTGGTGAAATGATAGATCAAACAGCCTAAATTTAGTTCATTTTTGGATTTTTGGGGCTTGCTCTAAGTGGCAACTAACCCCTATTGGAATATAATTTTTAAGAGTGACGTTTAATTAAAATGGAAAGTTTTGAAATTCGAATGGTTCTTTATTTCAAGTACACGAGGAGAAATAAGCGCAACGTTATAGAAATTAATTTGTAGAATTTAAAAATTCAAAAAAGAATTTATTTACAATTAACTATTCTTAAATTGTTGTGAAAGAAAAAGAGAATCAGGAAGAAACAATAAGCTGCAAAGATATGGAAGTCGGCAAACTTTTTTTAATTTGAAAGTTTTCTAAAACTTTTGAATAATTTTAGATTTTATTAGAAAATCTTATTTAAAAAAAAAATTAAATTTTTTTTATTCAAGGAGATGTAACATATTGAGTAATAAAAAGTTTAAGTCTACTTAGAATTATCAATACCTTCTTTAAAACTAACATATACTGACAACTTGAGTTCAAAAATAAAGTAATTAAATAAATCAGAAAAGTATAACCGATTATGTATTGCGTTACTTTATAAAACAACGTTATTTAATCAACAATCTTCCGAAAGTCAACAATTTCTAATTAAATTTTCATGAAAAAGCAATATTACATTAAGAAAATATCATTAATATAATGTGCAATACCATTTTATATTTAAGTGGAATTTGAGTACAAATTTTAAAAATAATTAATTCATAAAAATCAATTAAATGCATGACATTTACTCATTTAATGAATACAATTTTTAATTATTAAATAATTTTAAAAATCTTATTGTGTTTGGAATTTGTTATATATTAAGAATATTCTTTGAATCTAATTTATTGAATTTCAAATTCTGTTTTAGCTAAGAAATAGTTAACGCAATAAGATCAGCCTACAAAAATAAAAATAAAATGTTAAAAGTTTATATCTTTCATACTATCTCAAATTATAATATCCATTTAATACTAGAAAAAAAGAACGAGAGGGAGAATTTTTTTTTAACTTTCATTAATTTTCTCTTTAAATACTAGTTAACTAAATTTAAAACGTTTCCTTTCTAAAATTCTATTCATTAAGGAAATTTCTTCTTTACCGTGGATTTCCCGTTACTTGGGCATTGCTATTGATTCTCGGTGCCTCATTATCGTTTTGATTTGATTCCGTGTGACTTTCAACTTCAGAAGAACAAATTAGAAAAATATGATAATTGTGAGTTTTCTTAATAAACACCCTTCGGTAATGAGGCAAGAGATTAAGTATGGTATTTCCATAACCAGAAGGGTTTTTATTGCTATTGAAATACCCGAAAGCATTTGCTTAAACTTTGATTTTTTTTTCTAAATATGTCGCATTTGTGTTGGGAGGAATGTAGGGTTAAATTAGAAATAAAGTTGCAAATGTATTTGAATCGTTTAAAGAACCGATAAGTTTTTGCAAAAAATGTCAATTGTGGTTCCTTCATTGGTTTGTATTTGGTTAACAAATCACAAAAGACTGCGATGGAAGAGGATCGGCACCAAAATTTAACATTAGAAAATGGAGGCTGGAAATCCTTTACTGTTTTGTTCGAAAACCAATGTAAACACTTTTTGGAATTTTTTATGGCAATGATAGTTTTTGATGCTATTAGTATTGCTGTCGGGGATATCTGCATCTGAATTTTCTAAAGATTCAAAACTTAGAAAACCATTTTTTTTCTTGTGCAATCTGTCATTTTTAACTTGCAAACGGTACTTTCCTTCGTGATGGACCCCGAATCGACGGCAGCTCCAGTGCGACGTTATTTCAGCCAACCAATCAACTTCTGAAAAAAATTACATCCTCTCCAACATACAAGTGGGCCTCCAGTTGCCGAGTGGATAAAGGCGTTCAGCTGGTAATCAGAGGATTGCTTGTTCGAGATCGTACGATGGACTCGACAAAGAAAGGTAAAAAAGTAGCAATCTTGCGATCCTAGAGTTACTAACCTCGCTACAAAAATACAAGAAAGTCGTCCAGAACATCAAACAAATTATACTGGTGCAATATAAATCTGATCGGAGTTCAATGTCCTGGTGCCTATTGAGGTTGCGTCAGGTGCCAGCTCAGGTGTTGTTCTTGCCATCTCACCATGGTTCAAATACGAGGCAATGTTCCCTGGTCTTTCCTTCGAGATAGTTCCCGAATCGTCGCCTATAAGCCACTGTGCAACTCTAGTGCGACTTCGATTAACCAAACCAATATACAAATGGTCTGAGATGGTCTGGTAGGAAGAGTGCCGACGTCTTAATCACAGTTTTGCGAGCTCAATCCTCTTCGTTCGCTAAACATTCACCTGGTATAGAGAGGACGTCAAATACAAGACATCCAAATGTCCTCATTATTTGAAATGTTGGAGAGTGGGATGTCAGCTTAGGTGTTGTCCTCATCAGATGATTCTTGTTCGAAATGACAAGACAGTGTTCCCGGGTATTTCTAAACCTTTGGAATTGTTCCTAAACAGTCGCTAATAACTCGTTTTGTAGTTCTATAACATTAATTCAACCAAATGCTTAAAGGCAATATTAAAAACATTTAATTACTTAGCAACATATTAACTCGATAGCATAGTTGTGGTGCACAGTAGTGGGTCGACATAATCGAGATTAGCTTGATTATTAATGAAGTAGTTTACCGTATTCTAATAAAAGAACTCATTATCTCTAAAAAAGGTTACCAAGAGACGCAATCTGAACTTTCCCTTATAATCATAATTGAATAAAAATATTCATAGAATGGAGATCTTAATTAAGATTAATAATTATTTATGTTTGTTCCTATATTTTTACTTTTGCAATAGGAAACATTTAAGGTATGCTATTTGGCAATCAATCCGAAAATAATTTTTATCGGGAGAATCCCACAAACCGACCAAACACATTTTATTATTTATCCCAATACCTCTCCACTCCCCGCGACGCCACAGGAAATAAACAGAAAACAGAAAAAAAGGGGCGTCTCTGCAGACCCAAACAAAACAAAAGGGGCTAAAATAAAGGGGCGCGTGCCAACAACAAAGTAACTTGGGGCGTCCGTAACACAATTCCTGCAGCGGTAAGGGGCTTCTCCTCTACTCGGGGCGCGGGGGAGGAGGGCGGCTAACAAAGAGACAACCTGCGAAATCCCCTCGTGGATTTGTGAGGAAATTGCAGTAATGGCACTTGATGGGGCGGACCCATAGCAGGAGCGCATCTTGTGGAAGAAGTGTTGTTTATGGCGATCTTTAAGTTGATCGGGAGGCATATAGAGGGGGAGGATTTTTTCGGAGTTTAGGATTTATTGTTCTTTGATAAAGGTATACTTTGAGTGTTATAAATTAATAAAAATATGCTCTTAATTGCTATGTATATTAGTTGAAAAATGTATTTAATAAGAGTTAACTATATTTATAAGTCGTAAGTTTGCAATTGATTTTGGTAAGAGTCTTTCTTATTTCGTTTCCATTTTTTCTGAACTTGAACTTACTCGACGAAAGGTGAACTCTACAAATGGTGAGTTCGAGAAAATGCGTTTAAAGTTTTTGCAATCTATAGCGAACTCGATAAAAAGATTTATTTTCATCAATATTTTTTACAATTAAAAAGGTCTAACACAATGGTTCCCAACCTTTATACGACTACGGATCACCAAATTAAAAGTTTGACAAAGCTTAGACCACCACTTTCTAATAGTAAACTTTAACAAAAAAAATAATGGTAATATTTGAGTTTGTATTTGTTGTGCCAAATTCCGTAAAGATAATTATGGAGAGGGAAAACTGTTAAATGATAAAATTTTCAAATCTGGTAATGGAAAGTTTAAGCTTACTATTTTTTCTTTCCAAAAGCACAAGTTAAACTCGTAAAATATATCAACAGACTGACAAAGTTGCCATAAGAATACTTTTTTTCCAATAAAATACAAGTGCTTCATTACCGAGTATTTTCTACGAAAAAAAATAAACTTTTATTCTCTAAAGAGATTTTTTTTATATAAAAATATTATAAATATCAAAACACTGCCTTTAAAAAATCTCAAATTTATTGGTGATTACACAAGAGCTCCGTGGACCATTTGAGACCCTCTTACGGACCACCAGTAGTCTGCGGACCTAGGGTTAGAAACCACTGGTCTAAAACAAATACCAAGCCCTATGTACTTGACAACTTAGCTGAAAAACTGCTGAAAAAAACCTGTCCTAACACTGAGTTTGCCTTTTGTATCTGCAACGCCTTATATAGGAAAATGCACAGGGCATTTAACTATTATTAACTAGTTAGATATAATAAATAAATTCTAATAAGAATATGTATACGTATTCTTTACTAAATTTTACTAGTTGTTAGAATTAGGCAAAAAATATTTACAGTTAGGGGATACACTGTAAATGAAGAAAATACTTTCTATCGTGGCTATAAGTTTTTTCCCCCAAGAACCGAAACATTTTGATTTGAAAGACCCGTTTATTTTGATTTTAATCCTATAAATGTTTTCATACATAGAAAAAAGAATAGGTGTGATGATTTATTAAAGAGAAAAATATTTCGCGCGAAGCCTTTCGACAATAAAACAAATATATAAATCAATATAAACTTATTTCCACGAATTATATCAATAGAATGACATCGACTGCAGCCCTTTCAAATAGTTCCCTTACCCATTTTTTAATATAGTAGTTGAAGATAAAAAACAAACCTCACCAAAAAGAAGACATCGCAAAACAAATAAAACGATTAAAAGATAACGATTCAAAATTTGATGCCCCGTCTATCGACAGAAACCATTCGAGTATCCGATATATTGTAATTCAATTCCTACAAAAAGAAAAACCCCAAGTCTCTACAAACACTTTACAAAGCACACACAGAAAAAGAACACTCTTAACTGCAAAATAAACAAATGCTGTCCTAGGAAAATAGGGGGCCACTCTATAGGACACAGGGTATCGGATGTTTGTAGTACACTAAAAAGAACATTGCGTAAAAATGAAAACACTTCGATGTATTTGAAAGAGAGAGGCCATCAGAAACATCTGTCGTATGTCAGCAAATCAATACAATGATGTTACCAGCTGATAGGATAGGATAGGGTATATTACTACTTGGATTTATATTTCTGGGGCGCCTTTTAAAGTTTGAGACAACTTTCGTTCTTTCTTTGGACACTGGTGTGTTTTTCTTAGGAGATTTGATATTGTATATTTTCTTAGTTGAATAGATTGACCATTTTTTCTTATTATGATATATATCAATTGATGCTATTGAATAAAAAGTATTGTGGTAATGTTTGATAAACACATTTTTTATTAGGTATTGGTCATTTTGGTTGTTTATTTTTAATTGCACGAAAGCTCAAATTAAATACGGAAACTCAACGCGTGTTTTTTATACTTTAAATTAGTTTGTGACAAAAAAAAATTAGCTGCTGATTTGCTGAAAGTGGTACAGTATGCTTCAATCTGACCATTTACACATTATTTTTATTACAAAGTCAAAATATGTTATATTTTTAACATTGGCTTTCAAATAACTTTTACAACAATTATCGACTTTAAAAAAAATTTAATATTGAGTTTAATTGGATTTTAGGTAATATTTATTAACACAATTGTAGAATTTTGACAATTTTTAAAGATAAGTCCATTGCACAATTATGATTAAATTCAAATACATTTTGGACCTGTTGTATGCATATATTGTCAAAAATAAGTTATGTATAAATGTAATAATTGAAATTATTTTCACTTTGTAATATTACTTTTCGAAATATAATATATAAATCGATATATAATATATCAATTTCAATATATCAATAAGAATTTAAATATCTCAACAACGTTTTTTAGTTAGTAAAATATTTAAATTTTTAGCATCTGATTATTATTTTATTGAAATTTATATTAATAAATCAAACACGGAAATCAATTTTGTGATTATAAAAAATAAGAATACTCTTGTTCAATCATATTAATTTTTATTACATCTTTTATGTAAATAATATTCTGCATTTATTATCAAACGCACATTCATGGTTACCAGTGGTTATTTCATTTATAAAGCATAAATCGTCTGCATATAATAAATAGATTCTTAGATACAAAACTCAATTTTTCATTGAAAGTTAAATATAATATAAAGAAAATTAAATATATTATGAAAACTTTCAATCATTTATTGAAGTTTTATACAATTATAAGTTTTAAATTTTTTTATTGTTTTTCTAAAGTATTTTACCTTGATGGATTGAAATGTTGTTGTTTTGTTGCGAATCATGACATTTATTGTGTAAAATGCATTTAAATTTTTCAAAATTCAAGTTTCAAATTCGACTAAAATACTTGTTTTACACATTTTTTTAGTTGAATTGGTAACTCGAATAAAATAGAATAAATAACAATGATCAACTCTTAAAAACTCAATATATTTTATTATTACAATACTCTTTTTGTCACAGCTTTTTTTAATTTTTTTAGTAATTCACTTTTTTTAAAAAATCTACTTTCTTATTATTTATTATCTTCGAAAAAGAACATGTATCAGCATAATTTTCGTTTATTTTGATTCATGAATCTTTGCTTTATTAATTTTATATTTATTTTGTCCGCAGACGATTTTTTTTATTTCATTTACAACATTATTTTTAACATTTAATCAAACAAGCAAATGACGTCCATTTTTTTACCGAAATATGTTCTTTTGTTAACAGTTTATTTGAAGAAAACAAAACAAGTATGTAACTTCATAATATTAACATATAAACTGTGTAATTATATTGTAGTTTATCATGTCATACGCTTCGAAATACATTTTTTATAGAATAATTGCATTTTTTTATAGAATTGCATTTTTGTCAAAGATCGTTGTTAAATTTTTACGACATTCCTATTCATTAGCATTAATAATTCGAAAGTCCAGTTTTCCCACTTTGCAAAATATTACAATTAAGCTAAATAAAGTAGAAATTTTCCTAATTTTGTCATTGAAAGAAATTTATTAAAAACTTTCTTTTTTATACGAAACACAGGGACATTTGTAAATAATTTGACATTTCTGAGGTTTTATATTGAACTTTCACATCACTATCCAAATATTACTTTTTTTTGTATACTCAAACAAATCGACAGTTAAGAGTTCAATTAAATCACCTAGTAATATAATAGTTTCTCTAAGATGTACTGCATTAAACGAAGTTCTTTAAATAAGAACGATATCAAAATATAAACAACGTTAAATTTAATATTTAATAAAAAAAAACATTTTATTCCATTACCCATTTAACACCACCTTAACCAAATTGTTTTGAAATTGAATAAGATAAGGTGGAGGAAAATAGAGGTGGGGTAAAATGTTTTTTTTTAAATAAAATATTATATTACACATAGTTTAACTGATGTTTACACATAGTTTAACTGATGTTTTGATCTCGTTCTGTTTTTTTTTTAATATTTCGTTGATGGATTACATTTTAGCAAAAAAAATTATATTTCTGAGCGATTTAGTTCAAATCCAACAGTTAATTTGTTTGATTATACAAAAAAACTTGTTATAATTTGATGCATGAATATTTCTATGAAAAAACTAGAATAATCGAATTATTTACCAACATTCCTGGGTTTATATAAAAAACTCTCAATACATTTTACCAATGAAATTTTTTTTAAAAATTTCTAATTAATTTATCTTTTTTTACAATATTTTTCAAAGTGGTAAAAATGTAGTTTTCGAATTTGTAATGCTAAAGAATGGGAAATTTGTAAACATTTAACGATCTTCAACAAAAGTGCAACTATTCTACAAAAATATTAATTTCTAACCTTATAAACGACAAGTAACGGATATATTTAACACTGTTTATATGTGAATGTAATAAAGTTGCATACTTTTTTTTTCAATTAAAATGTCAACAAGTATAACACATTTTGATAAAAAAAAATATAATGGACGCTTCTGCTTGATCATTAAAATGTAAACAAAATATTTTAAATGAAATAAAAAAATCGCCAGCGGAACAAATAAAAAAAACACAGTATGGATTCCTTAATCAAAATAAACCATTAATTTTATTCGGATTATATTTTGCTTTTAGACAGACTGTTACAAATACAGTCTCTTAATCATCAAATACATGGAGTTTTTAAGAGTTAATGGTTGTTCTTTATACTATTTTATTCAAGTTACTAATCTGACAAAAAAAATTGTTTTAATTATGCCTTTTTACAGAAATAATTCTATATGCAAAAATAAATCCCAAAAAAAATCGAAAAAGAATCGAAAAGATAAAAAAAATATTAAAAATATTTATAAACCTCGGAACTAAATAAAAACTGATTATCTTCCCAGTGGAAAAGGGAACATTTTTATAAAAAACAATTGTAATTTTACTCAAACTCAAACATTGAATTTTAAAATTCATTTCCTCTTCCCCCACCCTACTTGGTTAAGTCTGTGTGTTTGACAATAAATTTTTTTTATTTGCATTGCATTGATTGAAATGGGGGGGAGGGGGCATTTTATCAATGAAATCTACAAATGTAATACCTATATTTTGAAATTAGGTTTGTTACTTTAAATAAAAAAATTATGAATTTTATTCCCAGAAAAATTTATATAAACTACTCACGGCGTTTAAGAAATATGAACAATATAACGATCTTTAGATGTACAAAAGAACATTAAAATTTTAAATGCTTCTCATTAACTTCTAAAACATGGAAATGAAAATGCAAAGAATAATAATTAATAACTTGTCCTGGGGGGGGGGGGGGGGGGTATTAACTTGATTTCAAGAAAAATGGAAACGAAGTTTTAATTACTGATATTAATAATTTACTTTATTTAACTGGTTTATAATTAAGATTAATAGTGTTATAGGTGGAAATATTTTGAAAATGCAAATATTTTAGATTTGCGTTTATTAATAACTAGCAAAAGTACCCGTTCTTCGCACGGAGGTAAATAAAATAACGACAAATAACTGAAAATATATACATTTACCCTCCTCCATGGAATAAACGCATATACCATTTTAGAATTCCTCTTTAAAAAGTGACAAAGCTTTTTTTCATAATTTAAAATATTTTTATGTTTAATAAATTAGAAGTTAAAAATGTAAAAATATATACTACTAATTGGTTGCTAATACACCGATAAAAATCCAATAATTTCTAGTTTATCGTGAATTTTAATGAAACTTCTGAATCAATCTCGATATTGAAATATTCTGAAGCCGTATGGAAGTGAAAAAATGCAGCTATATCAGATAGCAGAATTTTTTGAAGATGACCAAATTCAGAAATTTGATCAAGATCCCTCATGATTTAACTTTCAAAACATTCCGAATTCCCTTTTTTGCCAGTATTGTAATTATGATTTGACAATTTCCAAATGCCCGTTCCAATGTATCATTTAGGCTACATCTTTGCAATATCTTTGACCAACAACTTGTGTATCTAATTAGTAGTTTGCATTTTTAACCTTAGTAATACATAACATAAAAATGTAAATTACAGCCAGAATAAACCCAAACGCTTTTTGTGAATAAACTGCCTCAAATTCTTAATAAAAGTGAGAATAAAATTAATAGCCTGCTGGCATAAATACTCAACAAAAAATAGTATGTTTTAATATACTACACAACTGTCTTTTACTATGTCCAAATGCCCATGTTTTAAAGAAATTCCATCAATGCTATTATTACTGTGAATAACCACCTATTTTAATTTTAAGATTTTTTTTATTTCCGCATCAATGTATTAAAAATTCGGTATTTACTCATTTTGTTAAACCATTTTTCCTATTTTTTTATATTGTGATACTATTGTTATTGCATTTGCATCGAAAAATACCTGTCATATAAATATTTACTAAGTTTCCACAGCAAATTAAAGCCAAGAACGCACTTTATCCTAAGAATAAACTGTTATAACTTGGCGATAGTTTAGCAAACGGTACAGCATATTATAATCTCACCTTGTACTTACCATGTACTTTCAATCATTCAGAACATTCATTCAGAACAATAATTCAGAACATTCATTCAGAACAACAATTCAGAACAATAATTCAGAACATTCATTCAGAACAATAATTCAGAACATTCATTCAGAACAATTATTCAGAACAGTAATTCAGAACAATAATTCAGAACATTTAATTCTTAATGATCGCCATTTAATGTTTTAAAAGGAAATATTCATTGCACATTAAATAACATATTTATTTTCTCAATTATCATTTGGTAGCTGCCGAATTTTATTCTTTAATAACATTAAAAAGTCATATAGAGTTGAAAATTCACAGTGAAACTAAGCTTCGTACAATTAAAATAAATACTTGCATAAAATATTTTTCAAATAAATAAAATGGACGTTCATACAGAAATTACTCGCATTTTGGCAGAATTGTTCTAAAAGTTCGATCTGATATAATGAAATTTAGTTACAATTAACTTGTATACAAACAAAACAAAAGAGATAATACAATTATAACATTTTAAAACAATTCTAAACCATTTACCTAGGTAAATTTCTAGTTCTTTTAATTTTTGAATTAATCCGTATTGTAACAAAAACCCCAATGTGCAGACGTTTGTCAATAATTATTAAATCAAACAAAACCTATGACGTCATTTTTATATTGCCAATAACGAACAATTTTATTTTAAATTACAAACGATATGTTCATCCGTGTTAAGTCAATGGAATCCATTAAAATAGTTATAACATACGATTGAAACATCGTACAAACTTAAAAATTATCACAAAAAATGTCTAATTTTTTAAGTAAAGTATTCTATAAATTTTATAAAGCTACTTTTTGTAGTTATGGAGTATTCCGTGTAAATATCGGAATTCTAATTGGTTTATAATTTTTGTTGTATTATATTTTCACTTTTCTTCGTTGATTTTAACTGATTTTACTGTTGCCACTTCGTGAAACTTTGATGACGTACGCTAAAAAAATGTCATAACATTCGAATGGAACATCGTAGAGACTTGAAAATAGTCGCGTTAAAATTCTTATTTTTTGAACTGACTATACTGTGAATTTCAAAGCTCTGCGTTGTGTAGTTACGGAACCTATAATATACTGACAAACCAACAAACAAACCAACAAACAAACACACATCCGGACAGATTTTGGAGATTTCTGCTTTATATATAAGATTCTCATTAGTAACTGGAAAACTAATTAATTAAAATATAATTTTATTTATAAATGAATGCACAATTTTAATCGCTTTATAAATAAATTAATAAGATAAATTAAAAATCTCTCTCTTTGAAACTAAATTATAATAAAACTATTTTTAAAATATTAGTTTACATATTTTTTGTTGCAATAAATCTATAATTGATTGCTAAATGATTTAAATGTGTTCTTAGTAAACGTTTAGATACTTCAGTTCTGCATTTTGCGTATCATTTAGATTTCCTCAAAAAATATTATTTTTTGGATTTCTTTTTTTTAACACTCATTTGGCTATCTGCAGCGTATTATTTTTTTAGAACTTGATGGGTTGTATAACTAAATAATCTAATAATTAACTGAATAAGATTATTGTATGTGTTGGTTAATACCTTATGACGTAATAGCTGTAGGCCCCGCCCCATGTTACTGGAGAACCTGTTGAAAAATATTACATATTATTAATTAGTTACAATAAAAATGTATTTCTAAAAATTTTAAAACTATTTAAAAAAATAAAGCTAAACAAAATTTTACAAATCAGAGGTTTGCATCTTGAGGATGAATGGTATTATATATAAATTTTCCGCTCTTTTATTCGCTGAGAAAGTAAGTGTTTTGCGATTCACAAACAGACATTTTCTTTTATTATTATAAATTGTTATAATTCATATTCTTTTATTAGCTATCGGCTAGAATTATCACACATTAACTGAATCCAATTTCTCTACATTCCAATTTGACATGCGCTTTGCATTTGCTCAAAGTCTTCTACTTTAAATCATTTGCTAATGGAAATAAGATTAAAAATACCTTTTGCTGTTTAGTACATTCCACGTCTCGTTACAAATCATACTTTTCTCGACATTTCAAAGAATAATCCGAATTCCAGAACTCATAATGAGGACATTTTCCAGCGTCAAAAGAAAGTCGTATACTTATCGCGTATCGAAATATTTGTTAACGTATTTCAATAGTGTTGTGTTGCATTCTTTGACATTTTTACTTTTAGTATAACACATTCTACTTTTGTCGTGGAAGTACATTTATTAAAATAAGAATCACCGTAGATTGCAGCTTTATTTCAGAAAATTGCTAAATCTTCGAACAAAATTTAAAAAATGAAATTGTGTTATAAATCAAGCCTTTTGGGACCATGTGAATATGTTACCGTTTTATGTCACGTACTGGATTGTTTCTATTTACTCAACTTCTCAGAAGAGCTATTTTTAAGTTTTATTATTTCATTTAATGGAATATTGAACACATCTTACTTTTTTCTTTAATTTTACATATAACATAATTTTTCTACATATGTATGCAGAGTATATTAACATAATCACATGGTGGAACATTTAAAAATAATGTAAAAAATATAATAAAAAAATATATATATTTTTTAAATAGAAATATATACAAAAAAGTTACATTTCTTACTTTTGATATATAAGTCAAGAAGATATTTTCTGAAAAACTATGCTTGCCTTTTTAATAAACAAAAGAATGTATTTAACAAACTGTCCTTACATATTTTTGTATTATTTACCAAAGAAGCTACATAAAAATTAGTTGAAAACAAATTCTAATCACACCGTTCAAACTATTTTTAAAAATATACTAAAAAACATATAATATATACTAATACTTAAAAACAAATTAAAGTAACATGTTTGAAAATACACTGTAGTGAATGTGGAGAAGTTTCTTCAAATAAATCTGAACTTGTATCAATTTAAACTTGACCGAACATGAAAAAAGCCATCACTGAGAACAATGAGTTCAAAGTTACGTATTCAGACGATTTTGTTCAAAAGCTTAATATTGATTCGAAAATATAATTTGTTGTACTTAACGTGGAAATATAATTTTCGTGTCGTTCGATTAAAAGTAAACTGAATTATTTTTAGAAAGCAATTAAATATTTTTTGAATTTTTTATTGATAATGTGTCCTATACCTCTTTAACAGCGCATATAAGACAAAATGCATTTTTTATTAGTATAATTAAAAATTCAAATACGTGTAATTTACCTTGTCAACAGCGATTTGATGTATGTAGGTGATTATTTTGTTTTTTATACGATCACTGATTGTAGGAAATGGGCATTCAAACACCATTGTGTATGTTCTGATTTACAACCGGGGTTCCGTTTATAGGCTGTGAGTGGAACTATTATTTTTTTATTTATCCACCGTCCAATAAATAAATAAGTTGCGATTCATAACTTTAAAAATGTAGTCTTCTTCGAAGTTATAAAGAAGTTAAAATAATAATAATGTATTTTTCGAAATTTTAATTGTTTTACGTATGGCATCTCGCATGAAGACTTGCTCGATGTATTTTTTAAAATCTATATGAATCCTACTAGCAACAGACACTTTTCCTCAGAAAAAAACTGAAAAATATTAATTTAATTTTTTTCTTACAGCGCTCGCCGCGGAATATGTAAAAACGATTCCCCTATACATGTAAAGATTTTATAGTTAGAGGGCAATCATCATAGTTTCAGGGGGTATCAATCATAAAAAGTACAGAATAAATGCTCGTGAATTAAGTTCACAGAATTTTAAGAAAAGGAACGATGGATTAGACAGACTATTTTTATTTAAAGAAGAGACCAATGAGCCAGAGCCGAAAGAAGATTGGTTACAGCATCAGAGTTACATGGATAATCAGAGAGTGTGTGCTCTCGTAGGGACTCTTCACAGACATACCAGGGATTTTTAGGGATTATCTTCAGATAGATCGAGTCTGAAACATAAGTCATTGGTCTGAAATGGTTTAGTTTAGGGAATTTTCATGTGCATGCAAAAAAAAATATTCCTGTATGAAAGTCACGCTAAATATCCACGTAAGCGCGGTGATTATGACTAAATATAGCAACATTTTATGAGAACTCTATTTCACTAAAAATTTAAACTAATCTGATAGATAAGTTTTGTGGGATTGGTAAAAATAATTTTATGGACACAAGGGGAAATAGTTATGTCGCAATGAAGTTAAAATGATTAACGGGTGATAATAAAGGACATTTAAAATATGGTAATTTCAGCGATGCGATTAAACATATTAGTCAACAACATACATTGTTTAATTTTGGAACATTAATATACAGGATGTCCGAGAATCATTAGACATATTATAAAAGTGGTGTAAAATAAAAACAAGAACTCCCTTGGTTGCTCGTAGTACATCCAAGCGATACTTGATTTTTTTTAGTTAATTTTTATCCTCATTTCCTAGTACGAACAACAACATCTCGAGAAGGAACCTAAAAATTGAGCTACTTTATACTCGGGGACAACCTAAGTTGAGCCTAAAGCAGTTGGATATTTATACATATCATAGATTCCGCTTCAGGTTCAATTTAGGTTGTCCCCGAGTATAGTATGGGTAACTTACAAAGCAAAAAAAAATAGCTAAATATATTATTTTTTGTATTTAGTAAAAGTTGTATCACACTTTTGACAATGTTTAGAACATTTCGATATGTGCAAGATATAGTGACGTTGAATTAGGGAAGGAATTTTAATACATTGGACTTTCTATATCTCCAAATAACACGCTTTCGGTTTTTTTATGGGTATGCGTTAAAAATATTTATAAATCCGAAATTCGTGACGCCGAAAGCTGAATCGCAGCGGCCTTTGGGACTGATTTGGTTCCCCAATGCTTTGCAGAACTTGTTTGAAAATCTTTTACCGACTCGATGTGGCAAGTGACTAATAGTGCTCACATTGACATGCTCTAAACATTGTAAAAAACATTTATACTTCCTTTATTAAATACACAAATCGTAAATGTGTATATTTGTTTGTTTTAAACGGTTATTTTAAAAGTGTACATATATTTCGAACACCCAGTATGTTCATCAGTCTTGTATTTATCAAAATTGTTAAAGATTTAGCGAGCAATTTCTAAGGTCAGTGGCTACCCTCTACCCCAATGTTAAGCGTTCCCTTTTCCAGATAAATTTTCGATTAAAAAGCCCCCCTTAATGAAATAACTCTACTCCATCCACCCACGCAATCAGGCTGAAAGCGAAGGCAAATGGCCGTCCTTTTCTCTCTCGCAAGAACCGTCTGAAAAGTCCAAGGGATCGGTGCCACTGCCAGTGTCAGCTGCACTTGATAAACGGCGCAGAAGATAATCACAGGGCTCTCTCGCACCCTCCCATCCCCCTAGTTATTCCCTCCCCCCCCCCCCCTCTCTGCAATCTGCACGTCGCAGATGGGGTGTTAGAGCTGGGGATTAATGCCCGTGGGTGAGGTGACGCCCTGGTCAGGAGAATCTCCGCTGGACAAGAGAAAGTATAATTGATATTTAATATTTTTGTCTTGTGTTATCGTGTAGGAAATAGCTAGACAATAGTTTAGTTTATTCTTTGTGATTAGAATGTAACGTTAATACAGTAGGCACTCGATGTAACGACCACTCACGGGATCAATATATGTGGCCGTTATATGGAAAAGTTCGTTGTAGCGAACAGGCCGTTGTAACGAAAATGTTGTTGTATGATGAGATTGTTATGAAAAAGTCGTTGCAGGAAATATGTCGTAACGAAAATGCCGTTATAACGAAAATTTCGTTGTAACGAAAAAGTTGTAATAAATATTCGTAGTAACGAAATATGCATTGTAGCGAAAGATTCGTTTTAGCGAAAGATTCGTTGTAGAGAAAGATTCGTTGTAAAGAAAAGATTCGTTGTAACGAAATATGCGTTGAGACGAAATATGCGTTGTAACGAAAGATTCTTTGTAACGAAAAATTCGTTATAACGAGTACGATTATGTTACATTATAAACTAATTAACTTATTGGGACTTTATGTTATTAAAGGGCTTGCTGTATCGAGGGATCGTTGTAAGGAGAATTTGCTGTGGAGCAAACATTTTGCTAACTTCTTAAAAACTCATCTCCAACATGTGTGTATTTATAAACATTTTATATTTTACATGGAAATGACTTCCCATCATGCACAATTTCGATTGGAGACAACTGAAAATTGGTTTTATTTTGTGTGATTTTTTTAAAGTATATTCCGATAATTCTAGCCGTGAGAAGTACAATATGAATAGTCGTCTTTGAAAATTATTATTTTTAAAAGTATGAAAATTGTTGTTTGTAAAATAGATTACGACTGTCCATTAAGATACATTTTTTATACTCTGTGACATTATCATTTAATTACAAAAAAAAACTTTAATTATAAATTACAATTTGCTTTCTGATTATATCCTAT